>JAQIUQ010007034.1:75000-282500 GCA_030378365.1 Hybognathus amarus | reverse complement strand
GAGTTTATTCACGCGTGTGAGGCGTCACACTCTGACCACCTCGAGTCTCTCCAAACCCCCCACCCCCAATCCACCCGCCGTCTCCCTCATTCTGTGCATGACACCACCCGAAATTCCCATTCCCGCAATTCTGCTTTTCCCACAGTGTTCCACGTTCCGCCGCACTGGAAGCGAATACACAGGGTTTAATTAGAAGGGAAGGACATTACTGCAGAAACACTCACAGTCACCTACATAAAGCACACTTGAGTACAGACGGAGGCAGAAACGCTAGAAAAAGTGGTTTCATTAGTTAAAACAGAAAAAACAACAACAAAAAAAACCGAGAAAATGATCCTTCTCTTCTATTTAGGGTAAGATCGCAGGACTTTTTAGTTTTGTTTCAAATGTAGCACTAATTATTATGAGTAATTATAAAATAGACTTCACTAATTCAGGTAATAAGTGGCAAAAATGTAGCCTCCCATTAAACAGTTATCAACAGCATTAATGAATAATGGAAGACATGACCATTTATGTGAGCATTTAACATTTGAAATGATGGTTATGGAGCTGTATGCTCTAGTCTAGAGACAATTTCTTCATCTACAAATATATAAGAATAATATTTTACTTGAAATAGACCATTCAGACAATAAAATGTAAAGTAAGATCCAGGGCTGGATTAGCTATATTTGGGCACATGCACTATAGGCTCTAGTTTGACACTACATTAGAGTAATTTATAGTCTCCCTTACAGAGTAAAACACAATCATTCATGCAACATATTAATATACGAGCACATTAAAATGCAAAACAACTGTATTTATCATGTAGGGTGAATTCAGGTTAATTGGTACACCTTTTCACAGTCATTTCAATGGCAAAAAGTGTCCCAAATCAACCTGAATTCACCCTATGTGTGAATTTGTAACAAGTACAGTGTAGAGTTAAACTTGATTTTAGAGCCATTGTGAAAAAAGTGTTCCAAAAAGTAGAAGCATCTTTCACCAAAATCTCAAAAAAGCATCCCTGTACACACTGTTCTGTTAAAACAAGTTAGCTTGGATGTTTTATCGTGCATATGAAAAGACATAATGTGCCCACCAGAGCAACGGGAACAAAATAGAGCAAGAATTGGAGAATTGTTTGTATTCAAAATTCACTGCTGATAAACTGTAGCAATCTTATGACTGTTTTCTTTTTTTTTTCTTATAAGAAAGTTAAAAAATTATGCTTGATTGGATTCAGGGTGAAAATAAGGCATTTGCTAAAAATGAATACTATCTACTATACTGAGGTCAAGAATCGAGGTGAAAATTGTACATAAAAACTTGCATGTTCAAAGGATGTGGTGTGACCAAGTGAATAGCTTGCGAAGTACCAGCACTGCTTTCCAATCATCTACACTGAAACTCCATTGACCTGATTTTACCCAAGAAGTTTCAGCTCCCTATAGCCCAGGGATTTGACCACATCTAAAGCTGTCTGGCTGTCAGCATCTAACCCATGTTCACTTACTGGAAATGTCACGTCAGCCATAAAAAAATGCAGGACGGGTGCAAACGCCAAAGCGCTTTTTAACACAAACAAAATGCATGGGAACTATGAAAGATAACTATAACGATTAAATATGGCGTCCACACCAACAGACAGCATCTGTTAATTCGAAGTGGCGCACTGCAGTTTTACCCTCCCACCACTTTAAATGCTCAAGCTCTTTATACAGGATCGATTCTGATTGGCTCCCAGTTTTAATTGCTCATCAGCTGGAGAAAAAGTTATATATATATGAAGAGTTCAGATGCAAAAGCCTCTAAATGCCATTTGAAATTTTCTTCTAAAATGATTCATTTTTATCAAGCTTGTATATTTAAGTTCAGTAATTTCACTTAAATGACAATTAATAGGTAATCTTCATTGCCATTTAAGTGAAATTACTGAACTTAAATATACAAGCTTGATAAAAATGATCATTTTAGAAGAAAATTTCAAATGACATTCTTAGGCTTTTGAATCTGAACTCTTTATATATATATATATATATATATATATATATATATATATATATATATATATATATATATATATATATATATATATATATATATATATATATATTAACGGTCAAAAGTTTAAGGTTCGGTAGGATTTTTTATGTTTTAAAAGAAGTCTCTTCTGCTCATCAAGGCTGCATTTTTATAAAAAATACACAAAAAACACAGTAATATTGTGAAATATTATGACAATTTAAAATGACTTTTTATGTTAATATATGTTAGAATGTAATTTATTCCTCTGAAAAAAGCTGTAAAATTGTAAAAATGTAAAAAACTGTTTTCAACATGGATAATAATCATACATGTTTTTGGAGCATAAAATCATCATATTAGAGTGATTTGTGAAGGATCATGTGACACTGAAGACTGGAGTAATGATGCTGAAAATTCAGCTTTTTTTCAGAGGAATAATTACATTTTAATATATATTAACATAAAAAAGTCATTTTAAATTGTCAGAATATTTCACAATATTACTGTGCTTTTTGTGTATTTTTTATCAAAAAATTTAATTGCAGCCTTGGTGAGCAGAAGAGACTTCTTTTAAAAACATAAAAAATCTTACCGAACCATATATATATATATATATATATATACACACACACATATATATATAAACAAAACATTATTTTAGTTATCGTCTTTGGTGTGAACGGACCTTTACACTATCGTTCAAAAATGTGAAAAAATTATTTGATTTAAAAAATATTAAAAACACTAATAATGTGAAATATTATTGAAATTTAAAGTATCTGTACTAATATATATTTTTTAAATGTAATTTATTCCAGTGATGCAAAGCTGAATTTTCAGCATCATTACCCCAGTCTTTAGGGTCACATGATCATTCAGAAATCACTCTAATATGATGATTTGCTGCTCAAGAAACATTTCTGATTATTATCAATGTTGAAAACAGTTGTGCTGCTTAATATTTCGGTGAAAACTGTGATATATTTTATTTCATGATTTTAATAGAAATAGAAAACTCAAAAGAACAGCATTTATTTGAAATATATATATTTTCTGTAGCAATATAAAGTCTCGTCATAAATTCCAATTACAAGTTAAACACATCAGGACTTGCTAATTAGGTCTACTAATTCGTATAGCTTCTATAACCATTGCTTTGTCTTCACTGGTATTTTACAAATACAGAGAAAACAAGCACTATCCCTGCTTATTTCTCCCCGTATACGATCATTACCAGTATTGCTCTTGTCACAGCTTGATGTAACATGAAGTGTCCTTAAGGCAAATCACCACTGATGCAAACATTATGCACAACCATCTTGAGATGCGCTTGAACTGCAGTGCATAAGATGTGCCATGAACATACAAGCTTAATGCAGAGTTTCAAGTCAAATTCAAGACCTTTAAAAGATATTTTAAGACCATACACATTTAAATTTAAGACCTACACAACAGCATTACTAAAAATAAAAAATAAAAATATTTGGAAAAAAGTATTTTATTTCAATGAATTCAGTAATTGAAAAGCATTTATTTAATTTAGGCTACTGACTCGAATCATTTTTTGCTACTTTGTAATAACTTTCTGCGGCCAGAGTTTGGGCAAATGAACTAGGGTAAAATCTTTTTTAGACCTGACTAAATCAAATTTAAGACCTCAGAAGAAAAATTTGGCTGTTTTTAAGACTTTTTAAGGCCTTAAATTTAAAGTTCAGAATTTTAGACTTTTTAAGACCCGCGGAAACCCTGTTACAGTCCTCAATGTTAGCTACGTAATTTTAGCGTTTTATCACAAGACCGCATATTTAGAAAAATCCTATCATAAAGCTGCTTGGCATAGAAAGTTGTCCATTATTTCTATATAAAAATAACTATATGATTGTTTTAGCAAATTTTCATGCTTATTTTAAATAATTTTAAGTCAAATTAAGGCCCCTATGAAAGTTTGGTCAAGGCCCCCTAGTGGGCCCCGGCTGATTTAGGATGAAATGCATCCTAAATCTGAAATATAATTTCAGTTAGTAAGTTTTACATCCATCTTATTTTTTAAATCCAGTAACTGGACAAAAGAACAGTATACATGTGACACAGCTTACCCCACTCTTCCCTATTACTTAGGCCAAATTTTCAAACATGAGCTTAAAGATACATATTGTGTGCGTCAAAATGAATCTTACACATCTAGAAGTCATTTTTTTTTTCCTGGAGGGAGGTAAAAGAGAAAGCAAGAGAGATACCGAGAGAGAGGAGAGACTGTCGCCCTGTGGACAATGTGAGTCGAGGACCAGTGCAACCGTAGAGCGAGCGCTTATTTGTCTTCCGGCCGGCCGAGCTTGAGAGCGCAGGGTAGCGCTGTTCATTTAATGCAAGGTTAGGCAGCCTGATGTGATGAATGGACTGTCGGTGGAGAATAAGTCCATGCACCTCAATCATGAGGACGACAGCATTTTCCCTCCGTTTTTGGGGTGCCTCCATAATTACACGACAATGCAGTGCAAAACAGGGCGCTGAATCCCATCTATGACGATAAACGGATTTTTTTTCAGGATATGTAAAACTTGAAAATTGGTTTAACCTGTCTTTGATCTAAAAATAGAACTGTTTAGAACGAGGAGGAAATCAGGATGTGCTTTTCCATTACTGGAGAACGGCAGAAAAATGAGAACGATGTTTACAAACTCCATTAAATCCAGACTAACTCTGAGAGAGGAAGGGAGATACTAATATAGTATTGATTAATCCATAAAAGCTATAACAAAGAAGCAGGAACAATAATGCTGGGACAAAACTGGGAGACAAAAGAAAAATTACACTTGAAATTGCCGTCTCTCACCAACTCTCACTTTTCACTGACAAATACACACACACATAAACCAGAAAATAAACTCCTGACATGACCTAGCAAACAATATCAGTTGAAAACAAACAAACATGATGTCTTAAAGAAGAGTTCACATTAGAACTGAAACTGGAAAGAAGGAAACTTTCAAGAATGTTCATGCTGTTCTGCTTCCTATAAAAACTGTTCAAAATCCCTGCAAAAAAACCCCTATTAAAACACTACTAAAAATCATCCAAATTACCAAATTGCCATCCAAATAACGACATTGGGCTTTCACGTGTCATCACCGGTAGCAGGTTGGGTATCGTTTAATTTGAACGATTCTGATTCCGAATTCCGATTCCTTGTTTTGATTCTGGTACCTGACGGATTTAGATTCCGAATTCTTTTAAGAGGCAGGGTCGAAAAAGTTTAGCTAACCTTGCTAACCAACGGTCTTTCTAAAGGAAATACTCCTTTTTTGAAGGAAATCTTCTTCTGTACAAATATCCCTTTGTCACAAATGTTTGCATTTTGCCGATTTGGTTATTTTTAGAAAGAGTAAAGCTCATCACTTAGCGAACCGCCGACGTAAGCTGCTCATGTGTTGAACTCACATTATGCCAGACACTTCCGAATCAGCGCTTCTTCGATCATGGTGTAATCACGCGTACTTGTTTCCGAAACTTAGGATATCTAAATTTAGCTTTGACGATTTACGGAGCAGAAATTGCATCCCGGCTCCAGATCGATGCTTGATTCTCAATACGCCAACCCTAATCACCGGACACATTGCACCAGTTAAATTCATACAGTGATAGTACATTAAAGAATGATTTTTCAGTGACTATTTGGCATATGACTCTAGATGCTGTCAGAATACAATCATACGGTTTAAAGAGTTTGGGGTTGGTAAGATTGTTTTAATGATTTTGAAAGAAGTGTCTGCTGCTTTGTTTGAACAAAAATACAGTGAATTTTTCAGTTTTTTTTTTATATTTTTAACGGATTTATTCCTGTGATAACAAAACTAGATTTCAGCATCATTTTACGCTCAAGTCTTCAGTCACATCATCCTCCAGAATAATTTTAATTGGCTAATTCGGCACAAAGAAAATGTTTCTGATTATTACAAATGTTGAAAATGATTGTGAACTTTAATGTTTTTGTGAAAACCATAGATTCTTTGAGAATAGAGGTGGCAATGACATTCATTTGAAATGAAAATTATTTTTTATAACGTTATAAGTCTCAGCAGTCAATTATGTAGATGGATTTCCAAGTAATACAAATCTACAGCTATGGAAGTTTGATGGGTCTTTTATGGCCTTTTTGGAGCTTGACAGACATGGCCACAATCGATAGTTGTTCCAAAAGTACGCTGTATGTAACTTTAGCTAGCGAGTTTAAGGGACAAAACAGTGCTTTTATTTGGTGTTTTTTATTTTATACAAGAAACACTTTTAATTTTTTTTTTTGCTGATAATTTACGCACCCTCGTGTCAGTCAAATATGTCCTTGTCGTTCTTTCTCTCAGTGAAAAAGAAATGAAGAGCTTTTTGATGATAAAAACATTCAGGATTTTCTCTTTCCATATAATGGACTTCGATGGGAACCAAATGGTTCAGAGGTAAAAAAGAACAAGTTCAAGTTGCAGAATAGCAAACTGTTCAGAAGGCCTGCAAACGGGTTTTAGATGGTGAATAAGGGTCTTATGAGCGAAACGAACACTCATAAAAGAAAACAAAAAAAAAAACAAAGTTTAAGTCAAGACTGAAATGGTCGCCTTGCTCTGTTTTGTATGATGCGCAGTTCGTGACGCTCCTGTTGGGACTTCGTTCAGTAAAAATGAACAGATGTTTTCCCGAGTCAGATTCGTTCATTCGATTCTGAATATGAATGGAAACCAAATAAACAGAAAAGATTCAATCATTTTGATGGAGGCTACAAGAACAGGAGAGTGCACAACCCTTATTTGGACCTTGTAGAACCGTTTGAGTTACGGCTGAATCCCATTGTGTGTGGAGAAAATCTTGGAATATTTACATCAAAAACCTTTAATTTCTTTGGGACTGAAGAAAGAATGAATATTTACAATAACATAGAGTATAAGTAAATTATCAGCAAATTTTTTTTTTTTTTTAAAGTGAACTACTTCCTTTAAGAGATATAATCAGTTTAGATGGGAAGGATCTCAGAGCTGAGTAGCAGAAGACGTTGCCAGTCAGTTTTACCCATTAATAGACACGATACTTCCAGCACAGCTACAACCATAATGAAATAGTGTATTGACTCGATTCAAATTTAGTTTAAGCTTGAACAAACATAGATAAAGAGTGCACCTGTAAATAGGACAACAGCTGCATGGCTCTTTTTCAAAATTTACCCTTTGTTTTACAGTACTAGAAGTGACAAGTGTAAGAGAAATATCCTCTGAAACACCTCTCAATCTATTTGACCTCACACATGGAGTCATGCAGTTGAATTTAGGCCAAGAAATAAAGTAAAACCTTTCACTGGTGTCGTTACCTTCACCTGTCCATCAAACCAGACTGATGTCTGAGCTTCCGGACCCATCCCAGACATCTCCCACCACTAATTAATCTTCACACCTGACAGCCATGATTAGCTCTGAAGATTGAAAGTGTGTGTAAGGCAGTCAATAATCACTGTTGTGGACAGAGTCTGTTTGTGTGTGTTGGATCTACTCACCTGTACAGATACGTGCTGGCCAATTATCTTCAGAGTGAAGCCTACAGTGAAATCCAGCTCAGAAACAGTCACAGTGCCACAGTCGAACAGTCTTAGAGAGGACAAACATGAACAAAACTTCTTATATGAATTAACAGAGATGGCTAAAGAGTTGGTAGCAGTAGAGGTCACAAATACTGTTCTTGGACAGCAAACACTGGATATCAATTAGACATTCAAAACCATTTTAGACACACTTTTCGTTGATAAATTGTATGACCTAAACTCAATCTCAACTTAGCAACATAAGGGCACATGATATATTGGAGCACATTCACTCCTTTTAGCAAGTGCTACAGGGAATAAAACATTTAAAAACACAATAGACCAATATAAATGATACTTTGCTGTAAATAAAAAGCGAGTAATTTAGAGGTGGAACGTAAGAGGATAGTACACCAGATGATTATGTTACGTCGTAAAGACAATAAAAAATAGATTACTAGATGACTCAAATAATTTGAATTTTAAGATTGTTAAATAGAATTAAACCTCTACATGACAGAAATGCAATAAAAACCCTTCAAATCTCATGAAGCAGTATCAATCTAACGAATGTAAGTGGAAGACGTGTCATTAAATGTTGTACGAGGACTCCACGCTAGAATGTGTTCATTTAATGGAACTCTGACCACCGTTCGAATGGCGCTATTGGGGAGGGATCAGTGAGATAATGGAAGTAAGATGTGCATAGTTTCAGCACAGAGAGAAATGATGGATTTCTGCATTTCATTTTCATTATTGCTTATGTTTGAGCTATTTAATGATAAATGTCAGGGAATATAATGAAATTCAGCCCACATGGTTGAACATACGGCTAAAATTAGTCACATTTTTCGGAAAATACGCAAATGAAAGAAATTTGCAAAAACTTTGTTCAATCTACTCTTAAGCCCTGTTTACACCTGGTATTAAAGGGATACTCCACCGTTTTTTCCATAGACAGTAAAAGAAATGGACAGAGCGACCCATTGATTTCAATAGAGAAGACTTAAAGCCCGATTTTTGCACTTCCTGTCTGATATCTGAGCGACTGCCAGGGCCGGCGCCACGGGGGGCCTCAGATCACAATGAATGTAAACGGGATTTTACTGATAAAATATGTTATTTAAAAATCCCATTTTGCCAATTACATTTTCACATTTCCTTATTTTTGTGAATATTAAGCTAAATTAATAATATTGTAGTCAACCCTTCCACACGTAAGTTAAAAAAATTCCATCTGACCCCCCAGCGTGAGTTTTTCAAGGCGACTGTTATTTAGAACCTTTCACTTTAATGTTTCCACGGTGACGCTGTCATTGCTTGTCACCTGACAGAGCGCAATCACAACACAGCTGAATAAACGATGATCTGCTTTTATGTCATTTTTCCTTTTTTATTCAAAATATTCACAAATGTATTAGCTATAGCATGAAACACTGATATTCCGATTGTCAAATATGTGCAAGTGGATGTGTTTTGTTGTTTAAACACATTTATAACGATCGCGTTAGTTAGAGCTGTATGTTCAGAATCGGATCTGTTGGATTTTGGATTTACAACACATCAATTTCTTCACTAATCACGAAATACATGAAAGTAAGTGGCCGATGAACTGGGAGAAGAATAGAGCAATATGTAACTACTTACACAATTACACAATCATGTGTTTCTAACATGTAAAATCGTGTTGTCTTATCATTAAGCAGTACTAAAGATAAACTGTTTTAATATATTAAGTACAAAAGGGTTAATGTGAAAGCCCCTCTCTCAGTTTTCAGACGCCCCCTCATCAAGCGCTCGGCTGGCGCGGCTCTGGCTACTGCGCAGGCTTAAACTGAGCATGGCGACAGTCTGACAGTTGTAAATCTTCTAGTAGCTGTGCCAAGACAAAACGTTCGTTTGAGAATATTCTGTCCCGCAGCTTCTATGACTCTCTATCTAAAGCCGTTCACTAGGTACGAATCTCTGATGGTCGGAAGATCGTATGTCCAGGCACAAGTTACGAGTGAGTTTATCCAAAAATCGTACAGAGGCAGTGATATACACTACGATTCTGCGACCTGCTGAATTGAAGAAATCACACGAGTCTGGCTGAAAGCTCTCAACTGCATATAAAATATTGATACAAGCCGTGATTATATGGCTATAGGCTCGCTTTCAGCACCGGGAAACGGAGCTCCGGTCACCCTTGGTGTGTGTCTGTGTGAATGAGTTAAAAAACGTAGTTATGAAATGTTCAAGCTCTCTGAACTGATTAATTAGCCGTTTAAACCACCTCATGTGAGTGTTTGCAATTAATTTTGCTGCGGAGAAGCTATAGCGCCATGAACGGGGCTTGAGTGAGCTTGAGCGCGTTGTGAGTGAGGCGCGGTGCCAGATCCCGCGTTGTCAGATACACATAATGGAAAGGTGACAGTATCTGGACTTGTTTTTTTGATTAATGTCACAGTTCAGAAAGTTATTAAAGTGGTTCGTAATATATCAATCTTATTTCCAAAACACAAGCTTTGAACTTATTTCAGATTTTTATATATTTTTTAGTTTTTTTTTTGTTTTTGCTTTGTTTTTCTATAATTTGGCAACATTGTTCTGTCGGCATTAATAAAAAAGCTTAGGCTGTAAACAAACTGTAATTGCTTTTAGGAAGATACAAACGTAATGATCATTGTGACGTGTAAGAATCTGTGAGAAATGCATAACACTATCAAAAACAATAGCATAATAGCCTACAGATGTTTCAGAATGAAATAGAATAGGCTACTGGCCAGTAGGAACAAGGCTGTATAGTTAACCTTTCACAAAGTTATCATAAAAACATTTAATCGAAGCAGTGTTTCTGGTAGTCCACACACCATTTTCGTCTTTCTTCTGTGGATTTCCTCAGCTCCTGATTGGTCAAGTTCAGATACAGGGCAAGACATTAAGGCTTGTCCGCTTGTCCGGGACAAGTGGATTTTTTGTAGGACAAGTAGAAGAGAAAATTAGTTGTCCGACCGGACAAGTTAAATTTCAAACAAAATAAAATGCCATGTTACTTCACGTTATGTGCCACTCGTTACGTCTATTTTACAGATTTAATTTTATAGATTTGAAACGAACAAATTGTTCGCGCTGCCTGTGAATGTCCTGAATGTGACTCACAGAAAGACGCGCGCCAGTATAATGCGCATGCACAGACCGCGCACCAGAAGTTCTCTTTCACGCTTGAACGAACATCAACAACACACACAATTAAGCCAAAATGTCATTTGTCGAGTATCTTCATATTATAAGAGCAGTCTTATGATGGACATAAAGAGTTGTGACTCATGAGAGAATGAGGCGCGTGTGAGATCCGCGTCTCTGTCCACAGCAGCTGCTCTTAAAGGGCCAGCTACCAATAAAGGGTTCGGTCAGTAAAGTTAAAGAAAGAACAAAGGGAACAGAGATTAAGCACTGCTCTTGACTAAAGAACTTGCGTAACTTCAATAAGTAGTAGTGTATATATATAATCTATCATTTATGCAGCGCAGACTGTTTGATAACTTTATTCAATTTCTGTATATGTCCTACCTGTTAGACAGTTGATTTTTATCCAGACATCAATGGCTTATTAATCATTATAGGTGTTATCAATCATTTAGTTTTTAATGCTAATTTCAGAATTATCACTAATCTGTGTGTGCATTTGGTTTAGAACCAAACAAGTTGACTCATGAAACCATTTGTTTATTATATTGGCAATCGCATATCACAACCGCAATATTGACCTCAATAATCGCAATATGACATTTTCCCCAAATAGTGCAGCCCTAGATAAAATTATAAATCTTTACCCGGACAAGTGACTTTTGTGCATGGACAAGTGAAACATAAATTGAATTGTCCGATGGACAAGTGTCATCAAAAAGTTAATGTCAAGCCCTGAGATAGATCAACAAATCGGCTCATTCAACCGCATACACCTCACGAATGCAAGCCGACAGCTCCCGAACTTTTAGACATGCTTAAAGAGTCGGGAGGTCAAGAGGTGTCGGCTACGGCTCGTGTATCTTCCTCGCACACGAGTACGAAGCCGCGACATGCGACATAACCGATTTACACGCGATTACTCCGATTGAAAAAAAATCATCTGCGAAGCTAGTAAAACAGCAAAAAAATCGCACCGTGTACGCCCGCCTTAAAGGCTTCTCCCATACAGTAAAAGGCTTCTCCCTCGACTTTATGCCTCCATGTCCCCCAAATGCCTCATAGACAGTAAAAGATTGCCTGCGAGCTTCTCCTCCTGTCTATACGGTAATGTCTCTATTGTGCGACAGAAAGTTGCGTAGAAATGATGCAATCGTTAGCCTATTTTTCACAAAAACGGCATCTATGTGTAACCTGACTCCGCCAGATGGATTCTGCTCCGCATATCCATCTGGAAACTTTCGATTGAAGAAGTTTTGGTAAGGGGCGAAAATACTGGTTAGCTGATTGGCCTATGTTGGTGATAGACGGGCCAAATCAACCAATCAGATCAACGGAAGCACATGACGTACTAACTTGCTGCTGCAGGTAAAGGCTCGTTAGCTCAGCAATAAGCAACATGTCGGCAAAGGATATTTGCCGTTTATGTAACTACAATTTGCGAATAAAAGGCACCATTTCAGCTGCCCGGTCCATATTTCACAAGAAGGATGCAAGAGAAAAAAGCATTAGCGAGCGGCTAAAAGAATTAGGACTACCGCTGTCTGAAAATGTTTCTAGATCGCGTTGCTTCCGCTTGATTGCGTCACACCTCAACCCGCCTCAAAGCCAACGCTGATTGGACGTTCGTTTGGTGAACTGCTCCCAAATTTTCTTTAACGGAAAGTATCCAGACTGATCTGCGAGTGAAACCTTGAAAGCTCGCGAGATCAGGATGGTCTCGCGAGGCTAACATCTACTGGGCCATAACGTAAGATACAAAGTAATGGAACGTTTTATACATTGTCGTGTTTCTTAGAAATAAATAATGGACAAATTAAGTCTTTGGACGCCACAGATGTCAAGTTATTCGCTGTCAAAGTGACACCAAAATGAATGGGAGTCAATGGGATGCTAACAGCAGGTGAAGTTCTGCTACAATGGTGGCGACCCCGAGGCTTCAGACTTCCGGCTCATGGATTCCCCCTTGTTTTTTTTCATATTAAACTATGTTATTCCCTTAACTAAGACTAGTTGATACACACCTCTGTTGTCTCAGTGTGTGCACTCAATCGCTCTGGCGTGCGAGACACTTTGCTCGCACATAACTAGCCAGTTCATTCAATATGGGCCAAGCAGAGAAGCGACCAAACACCTCCACATTTTGTCTATTTAAAATACAGTTACACGAGTAGTGTAACTTGACCTTAGCCTGACTTCGTCATACTCATATTCTAGTCAGAATATGAGTCTGAATCTCCACCGTAGGGCTTCGATTATGAGGCGTGTCTTATGCCTGGTTCAGATTACACGTTTTTTTTTGTCTGTTACGATAGTCACTGTGTCAGATTACGCGATTTTGAATACTAAAATCTTGTCGTGGACAAGACACAATGTCAGACTACACGTTGCTTCCTGACCAGTCATCGCATGCCGTCTTTAACAGCGCGTGATGTCATCGAGAAAGCGAAACTAGCGAGTGACTTCCGGAAACGAACGTAAACAAACAATGGATGAAGCGGTGAGTGTTGTATTGGCTGTCCTGTGTTCAGAAAAATGTAAAAAAGAAGAAGAAAGAAAACCCGACAATGCACACGTTCCTGGATTGCTAGGCATTGCCTTTTCAGCGTGAGAAATTCACGGTGTGGCGTGTGGACTGGTTGAATTACGTATGTCTCACGGCCATTGCGTGAGACTTAACCCTGCTCGAAGAGGACAGTACGGGCTGTCAATCCTCCAAAGAGAACTTGAGGTAAACTATTGTTTTCTTATATATTTTTACTTTTAGTTTTAACGTTAGCACCATCGTCTCTCTTTCGTTTCGCCATTTTGAAAGTTGTGTACAGAAAAGATGTGCTCCTATTGGTCAAACTCATACATGTGACAGAACCGTGGTGAACGACCATTAAAAAAATTAAACATGCTAGTCTTTGTGTCGCTGATGTCGTGAAGCATCGCAGACGCGACGTAGGTTGTCTCCCACTCTGACACACTATACGAGATGATATGATTCGAATCTTGCGTCCTAACGCCCGTTGTCGTTTACGAATCCCCACGACACCCTACGTCAAACGGATTGTGCCAAAATCGGGCTAAAAACGTGTAATCTGAACCAGGCATTAACCGAATCAGGAAAAAAAACAACCCCTGGCACTCAATTGGATAGTCTGTAGACCTACAACCAATCAGAGCAATGCAGTAAGTCAACTCCTTTGTATAGCGCAGTTTTCAACTAGAACTTACTTATTTTAGAAGTAAAATAACAAGTGTTGCTTCTTTCACTTACTCCTCCATGAGTGCGACCAAGGGAGAAACCACAACGACCACAGGCTTTTCATTACATCCCATCTTCTTAGCGACCATCAGAGCCAGCTGATAAGTTACACTTTCCCGAATCATGTAGTAAGGATGGCAAAAATATCTTTCCAATCGACAAATGCCTTGATTGCAGTTTTCTGTTTGTCTATTAAAATTAATGCGCTGTCGATTTATTTTACAACAGACGCGACAGAGGAATCTATACATTCTCAATTCTCCAGCTGCAGTCATCTCTGAGGGAAACCAGTTAAGCGCTCTTTGATAACGTGATGATTACGTCCCTGCAGATCATCTGTCCATCATCGTATAAAGCCCGCCCTGGCAATCTGATTTGGCCCATTAATTTTTTTAATGATCATAATTTCTCCTCAATGGATCGAGTCCAGATTGAACTTCCCGACCAAAAAATGTTGTGGCGGGGTTCGGGCTGGCATCCAGGCTAACTCGACCTAAGGCGGTGACACAAAATAAAACGTTGCACTTTTCTAAGCATGTAAAACTATATTGTATGGCAGAATACTACAGCAAGTGCTTGGGACACTTCGACTCGGCGCAGTTATATCATCACTCGTGAAAAGTCCTCTCCCTCTCCGGAGTGATGATATTACTGCACTGAGTCCATAGATAAATGTGCGCCAGAGCGAATGAGTGCACACACTAAGACGACAGAGGTATGCATCAACTTGTCTTAGTTAAGGGAATAACATAGTTTAATATGAAAAATGAAAAACGGTGGAGTATCCCTTTAAGATGCGTTCTGGTCGATTGGATCACAAGATCGGACACATTCCCTTTTACACCTGGTGTTTTAATTCATCTCTTTTGTCCACTTTCAGCCACTTACTGTATGTCCTGATTTCTTTAAAAAAAAATGCAACCGCAATGAATCCACCTGAAAATTAAAGAGAAACACAAGAAGAGCATCAAATTTAGTTTCCGCTCTGACAGCCGCAAGACCAGCCGAACTGTGAGTGAGTGTTAGAAACCAGTAATGGTGAGAAGAACGTCGAGCTTGGTACATTTTCATCTTCAAACCTAAACTTAGGTCTTCAGTCGTGCAGGATTTTAAAGTTTAAATCCCATCTGGCTAGTGCGCTTCCCATAATGTTTACGCATTAGGTCAGCAGGAGGCAGGGGCGGAGTGGGACCAAAAAATCTACTGGGAAATTTCGTAGACCACCGGCCCTCGTCGCCGGCATCGATTTTAATAGCCAATAGCATTTACAGTTTTACTGATTTAATGAACTTTGTTGTACTATGCTGGAGCAAAGTTCACAAATGGTCGTTCTTTCCCATAGGAATGTCTAAAACTTATGTTGGGTGGACTCTGTGCCTCTTAGGGGGTTCGGGGCATGCTCCCGCAAGAAAATTTTGGACATTTTAAGGTTAAATTCATCAATCTCGTGCTCTCTGAGAGATCAAAATTAAGAGCTTCAACCCATGAACTGCTCGTTGAATAAAGAAAAGAAAAAGCATTAATTTGTACCAGGACAATAAAGAGGGCTCAAACATCATTTTAGTTATGAGAGCCTCAGTCTGCATTACATTATCAATGGTGTTTTAGGATGCCTAACAATTATTATAATAATGTAATAATGATTTATAATTATTCCTATGACGTACTGTAAAATCCATTTAGCCTATAAATGTACTATGTAAATGAAAATCCGCAAAAGGCGGATTCGAACTTCGTTTCAGCGCATCAAAAGCTGCTTTCAAGCACTTCACGCCCTACGACCTAGGCCACAGAAGCTGTTTCATGACGGGCGTCTTTTTGCTGTAAAGACAGGCACTTAGTGCAAATATATGCTCCGTTATAGAAAATGTAAAAAAAAATTAAAAAATGTTTTCTTCCCCTAGCTTGGGCCCCAAGTGCACATGGCGAACTTCCAATAAATGCATTTTATAAGACCGGCCCTCGCGGCCTCGAAACACTACCGGCCCACCAGGAAACTCCCAACTCTCCCGATTGCCACTCCGCTACTGGTAAGAGGACGGTCTTTTGTGGCTGTTTGGAGGCACTTGATCATATGAGCGTTTACACTATGAAAATCAAACCGGTCTAATGTGTTTTCGACTACCTCTGGAAGTGGACTAAAAAGTGGACAAGCTCAAAACGTTTTAAACACCGTTTACACTTTAGCGTCATCCACTTGTGATCCGATTCAACCAAAACGCATCTTAATACATAAACAGTAGGGCTGTCAACTTTAGTCGTTTAGTCGACTAATCGGTCGATGCCCGTTTTGGTCGACTGACATTCTTATTTGTTGACCAGTTGCATTTTTTTTTTTTTACCAATAGAAAGACATTTTCAATGATTTACTCCTTGATATTTATTCCGCTATCCCCAACTTTGAATGCTTTAATTTAGGCTATATTTTAACAGCGCCACAGTTTAGCGCACACACATAACAGTCGGTCCTGTGACTGGCTGCTGCGCGCTCAGTAAGGGATATAGCTGTATTCATTCAATTAGAACGCTACTTGTTTTGGTTTTTATCCACTATATGTTTCTATCTCGATGTGGCGTGGACGCACTTGGAAAAAAAGAGTGCGTCGCACCGTGACCGCGTTTCCATTATGCGCGCGCCTACATTTGAAAACGAACTTGAGCGCGCAAAAGACGTGAGCAGTCCCTTTTAACGGCTTTATCATGCTGACTCAATAGATTGTGTTTTCTTGATATGTTTTTTTTATTTGTACACTTAAAATAGCCTAAATAATGTAACAGAACGAAAATAAACCTAAATGGATGGAGTCCTACAAGACAGCCTGTTATTATTAGAATTGTTTTTTAGGCTATTTGGTTTTTTTGTGTGTTTGTTTTAAAACGCATAGATCAGCTGAACGAAAGTAAACCCATAGTCTTGAAAGTAAAGAAGAATATACGGCCTCTGTATAAACGAGAGCTTTTGTTTGGACTTTTCATTATGTGGCAGAGCAGTTTTTTTGTCACGTGTGGTATGATCAGGTGCGCGATTGTGACTGTCAGGACAGTGCTCCTCACTTTGCAGTTAAAAAAAATCACTTAATTTGCAAAGAATTGTATTATTATTATAGTTTTATATATTTTTGATGTTTTTTCGTTGTTGTTTTATAAATGCTCTATGAAAATTGGTCAAAAATGTTCAATCAAAACATCGTCTTTTTTTTTTTTTTTGGTCGACTGATCGTCGCGCAGGACAAGACTTTGGTCGACCAAGGATTTCTTTGGTTGACTACAGCCCTAATAAACAGGGCCTATATAATAAATAAACATGTTTAACTTAATAAACAGGGCCTTAGTCTTTCTGCTAAAAATCGATCTACTGTTTCATCACATTTCAATGTGACTGTACAGTAGCTCACGTGGAAAAACTTTAAAATAAAAAATGTAAATGAAAACACATTTATTAGTGTTCGTTAGTGGCATCTTCCACTTAAATATTTTTGAAAAATCACAGGAAGAAAAACGTTAAGCATATGTGTGTTTTTCCTCATAAGTGTTTGTACAAAGCCACGGCAGGCAGTGATAAGTAATGGTGAAGTTTACCAAGGAGGACTTTAAATAAGGATTAGAATAATCAATCAGCCATTCTGTCACAGACGGCCTCCGAGAGCTTTACTTCCTCTCAAACGTCTCTCGCTCTCCGCTCACAATCTGTCACTCCCTTCTCTTCATCTTCTGCTTGATCCTACCTACGTTTTCCTCCCTCTATCTCAAAACAAGGCCACAATGCAGGAAATTGGCTTTCTGTCCAGCCCAGACTCAATTAATTAGGGATTCAGGTGAGCTAATGAGTTGCACCAAATCCAATAAGACAGACACCATTAAGAGGGAACGTGAAAACGTAAAGAGAAAGAGGGACGTGTAGGAATACTTCATCCAAAAATGAAAGTGACAGTATAAATCACCATCCACTTTTGTTGTATGGAAAACATCAGCTTGGATGTATCCAACATCATACATCAAACTCATAAGGGTTTGGAAGGATCAGTTTAATTTTTGGTAAACGATCCTTTACAAAACCATTAAGATTTTTAAATATTTTGAAAGAAGTCTCTTATGCTCACCAAGGCTGCATTTATTTGATCAAATATACAATATATACAATACAATATAATACAAGTACAGTATTATTAATAAAACTGAAGTAGTGTGAATTGAAATTTAAAATAGCTTTTTTCAATACATATTCTATATAGAAAATATATTTTATTACATAATTTATTGATGTGATGTAAAGCTTAATTTTCAGCATCATTTCTCAAGTCATCAGTGTCACATGATCCTTCAGAAATCAGCTGATTTAGTGCATAAGAAACATTTCTTTTTATTATCAGTGTTAAAACAGCTGTGCAGCTTGATATTTTCGGGGGAAACCATTATATTGCTGAATAAAAGTATTAATTTCTTTAAAAATAGAAATCTTACTGACTTGTTTGAAACGAAGAACTCATCTGTGCTGTGATTTGATTAAAAATGAATATTTACATTTACATGTGTTCATTTGGCAGACGCTTTTTGCCAAAGAGACTTGAGGAACATCACAAGCACAAAAGAGAACATGTTTTTTTTTCCTGAAGACGCAATATTAAATCTCAATAGATGACATGCTTCACTGGGCCCTTCAGAATTAACTAATCATTTCGCTGATAATTCCCTTCAGACTTTTCTAGAAAGACCTCTTACCTTAATCACAGCAGGCTCTGAAATGACCGTCTCTGGGCTTCAACACCTCCACTACAGCTTCTGGTATCACAGCCTTCTTCATACACATCATCTTGAAGCCATACACATCATCCCAGAATGCAATGCGGTCACTGTGTTTCTGAGTGTCCCCCACCGCCGCCAGGCTGATATTGCATTGAGTCCGGAAAGACTGTAAAGAAAAATGATAAATGAAAGTGAGTAAAAGACATCAACTGCAGGGCTTACATCTGATATATGTTTAAAGTCAACGAAGCCCTCATGAGTCAATACTTTACATGACAAGAACATTATTCTTTAAGCAGACACTTTCTTATCCAAAGAAAGTGACTCATGGTACATATTTTACTAATGGGCCATTTACTCTACAACGTTTTCAGCGCAAAATTGAAAACTTTTTGGCCATTCGTTTACACGACAACGCCGTTTTGGGGCCTGAAAACGCAAACTTTTGAACCAATATCCATATATACCAATTTCGCCTCCATGTAAACTACAAAAACACCAATTTGTGAAAACGGTGACGTCATGCGCATGCGAATTACGTGTTTAGTCTTTAGGTGTGTAGTCAGTGTTGTTTCTGAACGCGTTCATATTTTGGGCAAACGTGAACTGAACATACTGTATCTACTGCCTGATGAACAGTTACTGTGAACGTGTTCATTCTGGTGTCTGAGAACGCACGCTCTCTCAGTTTAACTTCGTACAATAGGGTGCCAGATTTCTTTAGAGCCTTCCAGGTGAAAACCTGGCTAAAACACACATAAACAGGCCTTTAAAGGGTTAGTTCACCCAAAAATGAATGATCATTAATTACTCACCCCCATGCCGTCCTCAACCCCGTAAGACCTTCGTTCATCTTCGGAACACAAATAAAGATATTTTTGATTAAATCTGAGAGCTGGATCACTCCTCCATAGACTGCCTAAGGGACTGGCTCTTGACGGCCCATAAAGTCATTAAAGAAAATGTTTAAATATTCCATGTGCCTACAGTGGCTCAATTATAAGTTTATCAAGCGACGAGACTACTTTTTGTGCGAAAAACATAAATAACAACTTTATTCGACTACTCCATTACTTCCTTATGGGCGCATGTGCGAAAACTGAGATGAGGACGTTCTCATTCGACTACTTCTTGTTACCGTCTGCTCACCGCTTAGGAGTATTACCGCCCCTACCGTATAAGATGATGTGCTGATATAGCTGGAAGCGCAAAACTTTCTGTTTACAAGCAGAGGAAGATGCGCGCTGTACATACGCTTTTCAATTAGCGTATTTTCCGCACTATAAGGTGCACTTAAAAGCCTTTAATCTTCTCAAAAAACGACAGTGCGCCTTATAATCTGGAGCACTTATACATATATGGATCATCATCTTATACGGTAGGTGGCGGTGATACTCCTGAAGCGGTGAGCAGCCGGTAACAAGAAGTAGTCGAATGAGAACGTCCTCATCTCAGTTCTCGCGCATGCGCCCATAAGGAAGTAATGGAATAGTCGAATAAAGTCGTTATTTATGTTTTTCGCACAATAACGTAGTCTCGTCGCTTGATAAACTTATAATTGAGCCACTGTAGGCACATGGAATATTTAAACATTTTCTTTGATGACTTTATGGGCCGTCAAGAGCCAGTCCCTTAGGCAGTCTATGGAGGAGTGATCCAGCTCTCAGATTTAATCAAAAATATCTTTATTTGTGTTCCGAAGATGAACAAAGGTCTTACGGGGTTGGTACAGCATGGGGGTAAGATTAATTTTCATTTTTGGGTGAACTAACCCTTTAATTTGTGAGCGAAAAAACACTCAAATCTGGCAACACAAGCCACTAGTGTCGCACTGCGCTGCCGATCGACAAAGCGGCAGAGCGAGGGGCGTCGATATGATCATTTAAACGTGATTTTATGACGAGGATGGGAAAAATCTTACATTTCTGTGCAAACTTTCCCCATCGATAAAATAATTGTTGTGGTTGTATATGGGCTGTGGCAATAAAAAGAAAAGAAGCTCGCAACATACGAAAAAAAGAACTATGAATGAACTAGTTAATTTTTTTTAAGTATGAAGACTTTATGAACTAGTTCATTTTAAAATGTGTGAACTGAACTTTGAACTAGTTAATGTAGAAAGTGAACTTTCCAAACACTGTGTGTTTCTTTTACAAAGTGACATTGCCAACTACTGGCCTGGCTTGAATACTACAGCGTTTGGTAACACTTTATTTAAAGCTACACTGAACTCTTTTAGTTTATTCTTAGCTAAAAACACTTAAAAGTTCTTTCAAAAATATATGTGCTCATTAATGTATATTTACTTCGTTCAAGTAATAAAGTATTCTCGTGAGTGTATAATATGCCATTGAAAATACATACGGGTAAGGGGTTCTAATGTCAGTCGCCATGTTGCCCCTCCATCTTGAAAGTACATTAGCCAAAGAGGGACATACCCGTTAATTCAACCTTCGCCTTTCGCGTTTACATTTGAGTTAACACTCATGGACGAGGTTGAACTGGAAGCCATGTTAATCGTGAGCTACATTGGCCACCGTAGGAGTTGAAACGAAATCGGAATTGAGAGGAAAAGAAACTAATATTCACTGGATGGTCATATACCTTTTCATCGCTAGATGAGGGTAAAAATCACACAGTGTAGCTTTAAATGTGACATAATTACACATTACTACATGTACTTACCTATAGTGATAACAGTAAATTATGCATACATTACAAGTAACCAAACTATAAACCGTAACTCTATAGTAAGTACATGTGGTTAATTAATATTACTACGTCCAATGTACAATGTAACTACATCACCTTAAAATAAACTGTAACCCCAACGTCTTGTGTAATTTTTTACGTCCATGTGAACGGATCGATTTTGACAAAGTTATCTGATTTTTATCAACGTCCGTTTTAAGTAACATCATTTGTCAGTGTAAACGCACCTATTATTGCTAGCTCCTGAATCGCACCTTCTGGGGTTTAAACCCCGACAAGCTTTGGCATACCCGATCCATCCATTAAAAGATTAATGTGCAGCTTTTCAGATCTCTGGTGCAGTGGTTCGCTCACATGATCTAGCAACTATATCTGGGCCACACTGCTCCCAGGGAAGCTGGTTCTAAAGTCGCATTAAACTTCGAAATGACTCAAATTAAATGTCCTACATCTGTAAACTTTGACTGCATATTAATTTGTTGGCATTAAATATACAAGCACTGAACATTTGAACAAATTCACTGGCATGAATCAAGAAGAAAAGGCAAAAGAAGAATAATCTCTCAAAACTACTTGGAAACATCGTAAATTAATGCAACAGTAAATTAATGCACCTATCAATAGACTTTTCAAAAAAGAAAATTGCAAACTGTAAATGTGTTAAAAAACACTGATTAAAAAAGCCAAGATACTTTCAATTAGAGCCTTAGCAGTACAACTAACTAACAAAAAACTAAAAATATGACTAGTTTTTACTAAAAATTGTGGTTTTATATAACTCATAACTAAAGTGTAAGGAACGGCTGGACATTGTGTAGGGCGTATTAGACCTCATCCTTTATACAAATGTGCAATAATGAGCACATCTATCACAAAATGGTAAACCACAGCCCTGACGCTCTTATTCAGTAATGTTTCAGTCGTTTCCAGCGCTGGCAAATGTCCCTGTGTGATGATGTTAATGGTTACCAAAGCACATGCTTCTGGCAAAAAAAATCTAAATTCAACTGATAGTCATAATCATAAAAACTCTGTATCAGTTTTTAATGTCCTTTATGTTTGGCCATCAGAGACAGACTAAAAGCTGCAGTGCGTTTATTTCATGCTACTGGAGAAACCAGACACGAGACATCACTACATTCTATACTAAACATCAGGAGATCCAGAATGTGTAAATCATTTGTTTTCCCTTCTCTCAGTCTTATATTCATGTCATTTTAGCTGCATGTGCATAAAGGGAAATAAAAAAAAAATTCAATTACAAACATGCCTTATTCAAGGCTGGAATACACTACAAAACTTTTAAAATTTGAGCAGATTTTTAAAACACTAAGCATCATACGCTTGTTGACTTTGTAAATAGTTACAGAAAAAAATGTGCATCATTCACTGAACAATTGAGGATCACTCACTATCGGACTTAAAGGAGTAGTTCACTTTTAAAAACTTTTGTTGATAATTTACTCACCCCATGTCATCCAAGATATCCATGTCTTTCTTTCTTCAGTTAGAAAGAAATTAAGGTTTTCGATGAAAACATTCCAGGATTTTCTCCATATAATGGACTTCATTGGGAACCAAACGGTTCAAGGTCCAAAAGACAGTTTCAGTGCAAACTGCTCAAAGGGCTTTAATTGACACCAGACGATGAATAAGGGTCTTATCTCAGCGAAATCAGAGGTCATTTAAAAAAATGAATAAAAAAGTTCAAGTTTTATAAGCACAAATGCTCGCCTTGCTCTGTTCTGTGATGAGCGTTACGTGCACTAACTCCTGTTCAAACGTCGTTCATCAAAATGAACAAATCTTTTTTCGAGTCATGACTCGAAAGGGTCCTAGATAAGACTCTTATTCATCGTCTGGTGATCGTTTAAAGCCCTTTGAAGCTGCACTGAAACTCTCATTTGGACCTTGAACCACTTGGTTCCCATTGAAGTCCATTATATGGAGAAAATCCTGGAATGTTTTACTATCAAAAACCATAAATTTCTTTTCAACTGAAGAACAGAAAGACATGGACATCTTGGATGACAATGGGGTGAGTAAAATTATCAGCAAAGGTTTTTTTTTAAGTGAACTACTCCTTTAAGACAAATTAAAACAATATCTGTTTTAAAATCAGCACAAAACATCAAACTCATCCATAAATCAAGGGGGATTGGGCAAATTTTACAACACATTTGACAGAAAACCAGTGTTTTTCTTCTTTTGGCAGAAAAATTGTCAACAAAAAAAAATAGATTTCTAGGTATACATTTTTTTGGTTTGTTTTTTTGGTTGTATATAGCTGTAGCATTAGTAAAAAAATATTAGTAAATCATAAATCGTTAGTGCATCTAATATATTTTTAAATAATTACATACTATAATAACTGAAAATATGAAACTTGTACTTAAGTGACTAGTTAAATAAAGTCAGTGGTGGAGGAAGTACTGAATCTCAGTACTTAAGTAAAAGTACAAATAACCAGATAAATATTTACTTTAGTAAAAGTAGAAGTAACACAATGACAACCATACTTAAGTAAAAAGTACCTGATTTTAAATGTACTTTAAGTATTAAAAGTAAAAGTACTTGCATAACAATTTTTTCAATGTATTGACTATTTTTTAATGATTAATAAAACATTTAATTCTAACTCATTCAACCTAATACTCCTATAATGATGTTCAATAATGATGGAAAAAAATTGTTACCATTTCTGAAACAAGCTTGCAATTAGGCAATATAAACCATGCTTATCCATACTATATGTTAATCACTATGGCAGTAAACGCGATTAATTTATGGTGTAATTCTGAACCTCTTGGCTTGCCATAATCCTAACCAAACGTATATTACACACGGTGTGTTTCCTATGCACGTAAAAACAAATTTTCGCGTATAAATTGCACGATAAACACACTGCGTGCGAGACGCATTTAGTGTGACCGGGTTGATTTATCTATGGCAACCAAACGTCACTGGTGAGACAAACGTGCAACGAACGGACGGTCAGATTACGTTTTGGCAGGGGAAAAACTGATCAGAAAATGTAATGAAAATGTAACAGAAGTTGTAGAAATGTAGTGGAGTAGAAAGTATAATAATTGCTGCAAAATGTAATGAAGTAAAAGTAAAAAGTATGCACTATTTATTCTACTTAAGTAAAGTAAAGATACGTGAAAAATGTAAGGCTGTGCTCAAAATATCGATACAGCGATATATCGTCATGAACTCCTGGCGATGCGCGTATCAATACTGCAGCTGCCATATCGCGTATCGAATCGCGGGTATTGCGCATAATTATTATTATTTACATACATTGCAAACATTGATTCACTTAAGCTTTTATTTTATATTATAAAATCAAATCAGTAGTTTGAAAACGTGAGACTGAGATTTCAGGAACAGCGCCGAGTTCAATGGTGCTGCGTCTGCTCTCCGTCTCTCAAACGGCTGCTCAAGGCAAGCATCCAGCGCTGCCAGCCAGTGAAACTACACGCTCGCGTTTAGGAGTCGGGACATGAGGGAATATTCACTTGCTTAATCGGGTCAGCATTGCATCGTGACTAAAGTTTACCATTTGCGCGTCTTTAAGTCTTACCGGTTTAAATATTCAAATGACTTTAAACTGTTCAGTACTTGCGCACTCTCTGAGAGTTGGTTTTCGCTGCGTGCATTTAGACTAGATTCAGCCGCCTCACACACAGCTCGCGTGATTATATCGCTTTAACGGACTAAAACACGCAACATTATGTTCAATTTCGGTCTTGGTAAGTATCCTCTAAACACAGTTGGTTATTTTGGTTATAAGCATTAGCGTTTTGAGATATTCTGCTGTCACTCTCTTTTCTTTACCTTAAGCATGTCAATCAATTGTTGTTTCTGCATAAAAATCTGAAAATGTAATCATTTAAAATGATTTCAACATAGAAGAAATGACTTTGTTTGGTGCACATTTGAACACTTAAGACCACATTGCTGAATACTAGGTGTTGAGAAAACTATGTTAAATTTAAGTTGTTACCGTTTTTGCTTTTATGGAATGATTTAAGTTGTTTAGTCATTGAGCAGTGTAGACATGCTTCAGTGTCACTATAATTGTCATTTCAGATATTGAGGCAGACTTTAAGGAAGAGCCATTCTCAGCATTTTTATTTAACTAATTTTTTTATGACAAAAAAATAAATTGATTTTCAGTTATCACAACTGTTGTAGCACTGTTACTAAACTCAGCTCAAAATAAATTCCAAATTGATCTGTATCGTGATACGTATCGTATCGTGGCTTTAGTATCGTGAATGCGTATCGTATCGTGACATTGTTGGTGATACACAGCCCTAGAAAAATGTACTTAAGTAAAGTAACAAAGTATTTGTACTTAGTTACATTCCACCACTGAATAAAGTTAAAAAAGAACAAGTAAAAATTAATGTATGCATATATCACAAATTCATTTTAAACATAGTTATCTAGCTATATATAGTTTTATGGCCAGATGTTTATTGAAAAAAAAAATTGACTTGTAATTAGACGTGTTGGGTGAAAATCAAAAACAGTCATTTCAGAACAGACAGTCCCATTAACTTCAAAAGAGAAATCCATGATAGGCTATATCTCAACTTTGTCTGACCTTTAATCAAGGGTTAAGGGTGCACATTCACTCTCCTGCGCCATAATAAAGTGCGTCCCATCAGAAGCTTGTCTCCCGTGTGACAGAATCGTGACTGGCAAGTTATAACCTCCAGCCTGTACCTTAAAGCCTTCGCTGTGACCCTGTGGGTGTCACGTAGGGTGAAAAACCACACACACACACACACACCTGGAGTGGATTTGTCACCTCATTTTCTCTGATTAGTGGAGCTATGAGTGATTGTCTTAGGAGACGCATGTAAGCACTGATTGGGTGGTACACAGGACCGTCCCGCACCTGAACAGGGAGGGAGGCTAGAGAGAGAGAGAGAGAGAGAGAGAGAAGGGGGCGATGGTAGAGAGGGGGGTAGTGTCCCAAGATTCATAGCTTTGACATCTGCGTCCTTCTCGACTCGGTGCTCATGGCCCGTTTGTCAAGCACCCCCCTCCGGTTCCTCTTGAGGCCAGCCGTGAAGAAGAGCGTAGTAAGAACAGGGGGTGGAAAAAAGCATCCAGTGATGAGAGCGTGGAAGCACAGACCACGTTTCAGGATGAAGAGAAAGGTTAATAATATGTGAATAAAGGAGAGAGAGGGAGAAACGAGGTTATAGTGGCAGGGGTAAGTAAATGTTGATCTGACACAGTGCAGAGCTGCCACACGATGGGCCATTATATCAATCTGCTTCACACCAGGTATACATGGCTGCGGGCTTTCCGACTGAGCTGAAAAATAGAAACGTGCTGCCTCACTGGACGACTCAGTGCTATTCCGCCTGTGCCTCTCACAGTTCTGGGTTTCCTAGCACATATATGTGTAAAAATGTATTTTCAAATGTTGATGGCTCATCTTGCATGCAACAGATTCTGTCCAATAAAATTGGAATGACAATGTGCATCAAGACTGCATTAAATTGAAGTAAGTAAAAGATAGTTCTACAGTTACAAAGTATTTTTTATTTCAAATTCAGTTTGTTCTATTCATCAAAGAATCCTGGGAAAAAATGTATCATTGTTTCAACAAAGGCTGCACTGTGATGTCACAGAAATGGAGTGAAACCAGAAAGAAAGAAAGTAGGGCGGAGTTTGATTTTGTCCATTAGAAATTGATTGGATAGTTGGGGTTTGCTATTGCTGTGATGTCATTTTAGTGGCAGTAAACGCATCATCAAAGAAGGGAACCAATGTCACTGCACATGCTTTGATTAAATATTACGAAAGCACATCAATTAAAAAAAAGGTAATGATGTGCACAGAAAATAATGTATAATAATGGCAGTATTTAATTATCTATCCATCTATCTATACACACACACACTTTATATATATATATATATATATATATATACATACATGTATATATATATACTGTATATATATATATATCTATATATATATATATACACTGTATATATATACTGTATATATATACATGTATATATATATATATATATATATATATATATATATATATATATATATATATATATATATAGGGCTGTCAAATGATTAATCGTGATTAATCGCATCCAAAATAAAAGTTTTTGTTTATATAATAAATGTGGGTGTACTGTGTATAATAATTTAATATATATAAACACACACACATGCTTGTATATATTTAAGAAATATGTTCATGTATATACTGTATATAGATTTATTTATAATTTATATTATATATAAATATAAATATTTCAAGTCAAGACCAATTATTTAGAGGTCACTGAAAAGTACTAAAAGAGTTAAAGTCCCCTGTAGTCAATAATTGTATCCCTTAAAACTCATCTTTGATCACCAAAATGACATATTTAAGCACTTTTTCTTGGAAAAAAATTTCTTTGTGCATTAAAATAGCTTGAATATAACTTGCCTCATTTAGTACTTGCCTCATTTAGTATAAGTGATGGCTGTGAACATGCAAACCCTGCCTCCAGTCACTCACACACGCTCAGAGAGCCACTCGTTGGCGATCACACTTTGACGTGATTGGTTACCAGGTAGTTTGTGACGTCAGAAACACCAGCGATTCCTAACTGCATATTTAAGACTGTCTTGGGTTTGCTGCAGTTTTATGAAGAAAATACTCAACAATGGTGTCGACTTATGAAACATGGTTTGTCTTAAAGGAGTAGTTCAACTTTTGCTGATTAATTTACTCATCCCCATGTCATCCAAGATATCCATGTCATTCTTTCTTCAGTCGAAAAGAAATTACGATTTTTGATGAAAACATTCAGGATTTTCTCCATATAATGCATTTCAATGGGAACCAAATGGTTCAAGGTCCAAAGGACAGTTCCAGTGCAAACTGCAAACAGTTCAAAGGGCTTTAAATGATTGTTTTAATTATTTATTTTTTAAATGAGCGATCGTTTTGCTTGATAAGACCCTTATTCATCGTCTGGAATCATTTAAAGCCTTTTGAACAGTTTGCACTGAAACAGTTTGGTTCCCATTGAAGTCCATTATATGGAGAAAAACCTTAATATCTTTTCGACTGAAGAAAGAAAGATATGGATAACTTCAAGTTCAATTTTTAATATACTCACCCCCATGTCATCCAAGTTATTAACTTGGATGACATGGGGGTGAGTATATTAAAAATTGCCACATCCAAAACAACATTAAAAGCTGGATTTTCACCACAGGAGGACTTTAATAGAATAAAAAAAGCGACTGTAGTCATTAAGTGGAATGGAATCATGACTAGAATTCGTTAAATTCCTAACAATTCACATCCCTACCAATCCTCAATCCCATGATGCTGTAAAGATCAGGAGAGTGTAACATTTCCTGTGTCAAGATCCTTGAAAGTCATAACTCATCCAGTCAGCGTGTGCACCACGTACCACCGAATCTCATCAGCATCTGTTCACCTAAACCTCCACAGTGGACAAGAAAATGACGCAGAGCCACAAGACACATGCAGCATGTTTAACATCCACTTCCACACCGGCCACAACATTAGTCTGGGTGCTGCAGTTTCCCCAACAATGACAGAAAAAGATGTTTGTTTTCTGGTATCTAGAAGGTGAGTGCTCAAGGACTGCTAAGTTATTCATCAGTTGCTTTAATTTATGTTTTATTGATGCAAATCAATATGTAGTAAAAGGCAGCGCAGCATGCAGGGTGTGAGATAAGAGAGAACACCTGAAAAACATGCAGGACATTATTGAGCGTGAAAGGTGGTTCTACAAAACTGCAATATAAAGGAAGATTGTGGTGGCATAAGTTTTGCGAATATAAAAGTGTCCTAAACTTAAATGCAGTGTTTCCTGCAGCATAAATTTTTTTTTATTATTTTATCCTTCGTGACTTATATTTACATAAAGTCACGATTTTTGTGCAATGACCAGTTTCTGCAGGTTTCAGTAAGTCAAATTCAAGACCTTTAAAGACATTTTAAGACCATAAACATTTAAATTTAAGACCTACACGACGGCATTACCAAAAATAAAAAATAAAAATATTTGGAAAAAAGTATTTTATTTCAATGAATTCAGTAATTGAAAAGCATTAATTTAATTTCGTCTATGACAAAATAATTGTTTGCTACTTTTAAAAGTTTGGGCAAATGAACTAGGGTAAAATCTTTTTTAGACCTGACTAAATCAAATTTAAGACCTCAGATGAAAATTTTGGCATTTTTAAGATATTTTAAGGCCTTAAATGTAAAGTTCAGAATTTTAGACTTTTTAAGACCCGCAGAATAGTGATGCGCGGGGTCGACCCGTAACCCGCGGGCCCCGCGGGTAACCCGCGCGGGTCGGGTTGGGGCGGGTAAAGAAATGGTCACTTTATTTGCGGGGCGGGTTGCGGGTCAATATTTTTTTTTTTATCCATGTAAGTTGCTTGCAATTTCCAGCCTATATTGAATATTTGGGAATATCTATTTTCATATTTTATAAGGTTATTTGATAAGGTTATAATACGATTGCCATAGCAACGTAACTTGCGTGAGGTTCCCAAACCTTTGGTGTCATGTGACACATCACAAAAGCGGCGCATCAAGCAGCTCCCGCCGACAGCCGCGACAGTCTCAACAACAACAACGGAGAACTGAAAGTGAAGATGGAAGACGAGGTGCGGGAGAAATTGAGGTAGTAATCGGCTACCTGAAGTGCAACTCTTGTGGAAAATATACAAACAGTAACGTTAGCGCCACAAAATGGGCACTTTACAGCATGTCAAGACATATTTGTGGGGGATCTAAGAAATAAAAAATGGTTTCGCCTATTAGATGAATACAAATGCTGCTTTGTAAATGTTGAAAATGTTTATTAATATGACCTGATTTATGGTTCATATTCATAATCGTCTGTTGTCGCCAGTTTACAGGGCGATATGTTTCCAAGCACTTTCAGGCTGAAATAATGGCTGTTTCTATTTACTTTACAATGCCTAGTAGCTAACGTTACTATGTCTTTTTAACGGTTCGCGAGTGTGTGGTCCGGGGCGGGTTGTAAAAATAGAGACAGTGGTGCGGTGCGGGCTGGCCAAATAATTTCATAAAAGCGGGACCCGCGGGTTGGAAAAAGAGCTGACCCGCGCATCACTACCAATGATACTTTTGAAGTTAGAAATCAGTTAAAAATCATAAATAAATTAGCAATGTTTCAGTAAATGTTTTCAAAGATTGTTTGCTATTTTAAATATTTCATGCATTTGATTTTGTCCATTGGAAATTGATTGAACAGTTGGGATTTGCTATTGCTGTGATGTCATTTGAGTGACCGGGTTGCCACCCTCGTGCTGATGAACGCATCATCAGAGAAGAGAAGGGATGTCATTGCAAATGCTTTGATTAAAGAAAACGAAAGCACATGAATTTAAAAAACGTAATGAAGTCCGGCAGTAATCTATAAAATTCTATCCATCCATCCATCTATCAATCTATCACGAATTTAAAAAAGGTATGAAGGAAAAACTTTAAAAATAAAAACACATTAATCTACATTGTAGCCACCCTTTTTAAGCCAATATAAGGCATATTACAACCACCAAATTGTCAACACACTTCTACACCATGTTTTTTATTGGTTATGGTCAAGATAACGGGGAGGGTAAATAATGTTCAACACCACACCATTTTCATGATAACACCTCTTTGTAATGTCCCTGCAAGGAAAACAAACACACACATGCTAACTCATCTTTCATCGTTTTAGACAGCCCTGATTCAGTCTGTATGGAATCCTCCTATTAAAATAAATGAGGTCTGTTTGATAGACCTTGAAAATAAAACCCCACTATGAGAGATGGGCTCACTGTGTCCCATAAGTAAAGAAAACTATTTGTAGGTCTGGCCAATGACCTCGCAGATATACCCCTTATCTCAGAAAGCTGAAACATGCACCATTTGACTCACCCAAACCATCTTCTGCAAGGTACCGATCCCTGGCGTAGAGCACAGAGTCTAGCATTGACTCGAACAGGAGGAAGTAGCCCTAGAAAATGACAAAATAGAGGAAAGATACACATATAAAAGGCCAGCGATCACATGCATTCGGATGTAATACCGTCATAAAACTTAAAACTTTATGCTAAATACTAGGGCTGTCAAACGATTAATCGAGATTAATCGCATCCAAAATAAATGTTTGTGTTTACATAATATATTTCGATGCACTGTGTATAATTATTTTTATATATAAATACACACACATGCTTGTATATATTTTCATGTATACTGTATATAGTATCATTTATAATTTATATCATATATAAATATAATATAAATAAATATATAAATTATTTTATATATAAATATAAAATATATATAAAAATAAATAAATAAATATAAAATAAATATATAATTTATATTATATATAAATATAAAATATATTTAAAATAAATAAATATAAATAAATATATAATTTATATTATATATAAATATAAAATATATATAAAATAAATAAATATAAAATAAATATATAATTTATATTATATATAAATATATATATTTTATATATAAATTTTTTTTTACTTAAATATACATGCGTGTGTGTATTTATATATATATATATATATATATATATATATATATATATATATATATATATATATATATATATATATCTAAATAATTATACACAGTGCACCCACATATATTAAGTAAACACAAACTTTTATTTTGGATGCGATTAATCACGATTAATCGTTTGACAGCCCTACTAAATACAAATATTTTTCACCTTGCTTTTCTAGTTAAAAATGACATGTTTTGGGGTTACATGAATTTCATTTTCACTATACTTCCTAACATTCAAATTGCAATTCTGAATCATGTTTGCTACATCAATTCACATTCAAAAAGAATAATTGCATTATTGTTAAATTCTGAATGGTGCACAACCAAGTGTTCAATGAAGCAGCATTTCTATCCCATATGGGATATCCATTATGGGATAAAAGTGCTGCTTGATTTGCAAATATTTTTGCTGAAATTAAACATGCAGTAAGTTAGACACAAGCCATTTTGACTTAGGACAGCAAGAAACGGCCCAGATTAGGACATCCTCATTGGGGCGCTGGCGATCACGACTTCAGCCTGAGCAAGCACGACACACACTTTTTCTTCTCCTACATAGAACGCAAGCAAACTAGTTTCAAAAGTAACATTTGGCATTGCATCATTCCCCTTCTGGCCCTCACACATGCATCCACATTACACATTGAAACCGATATTCAATGCAAGACTTCTGGATTTATGAGATCTTAACACGGCACCCTCTTTAAACATATGCATGGCCCCCCAGCATCCCGTTTTTATTGCACTGACCCCTCACTGACACGCGGTTCTGCATGAGTAGTTGGCACGTCACCTCCTGAGTTACTCTATTATCGCACAACTGCAGCTTCAACCACGTCTCGCTGGATCTCATTCTGGACAGTCATGAGTGAAACAAGGCTGTTTCATTTTCAAACAAAGAGGCATAATCAATTGCAGAAGACATACGTGAGGAATGTGCCTAGCATGAGGGGTAACAGTCTTCATCAGCATGGTCTTCTGGTGTCTAGTTGGTGCAAAAGTTACATAGAATCATAAGTGAACGAGTAAAAAGTAAGAACAACTAGAGATGTTTGTCCCAAAGGTGTAAATGGATGGATGGTGCCAATTAATTTCAGAATTAATTTCAGTGCTAATTGTAATTGAAAAGGCATTTATCTACTTCAGGATTTCTGCAGGTTTAAAGGAGTAGTTTACTTTAAAAATAACTTTTGCTGATAATTTACTCACCCCATGTCATCCAAGATGTCCATGTCTTTCTTTCCTTCAGTCGAAAAGAAATTAAGGTTTTTTGATGAAAACATTCCAGGATTTTCTCCATATAATGGACTTCAATGGGAACGCAAACTGATTCAAGATCCAAAAGAGAGTTTCAGTGCAGCTTCAAAGGGCTTTAAATGACACCAGACGATGAATAAGGGTCTTATCTAGAGAAACGATTGGTCATTTAAAAAATAAATAACAAAGTTTAAGTTTTATAAACACAAATGCTCGCCTTGCTCTGTTCTGTGATGCATGTTCGTGACTCTCCTGTTCAAACTCGTTCATCAAAATGAACAAATCTTTTTTCGAGTCATGACTCGAAGGGTCCAAGATAAGACTCTTATTCATCGTCTGGAATCGTTTAAAGCCCTTTAAAGCTGCACTGAAACTCTCATTTGGACCTTGAACAGTTTGGTTCCCAATGAAGTCCATTATATGGAGAAGAAATGCTGGAATGTTTTCATCAAAAACCTTAATTTCTTTTCGAACTGAAGAAAGAAAGACATGGACATTTTGAATAACATGGGGGTGAGTAAATTATCAGCAAAGTTTTTTTTTTAAAGTGAACTAGTTCTTTAATGAAGGTTCATTTAAGACCAAGTAAAGAAAACGCAAGAAATAAATTAAAGGAAACATGATACATCATGTTCTCTAAATGTAAATGTCTAGAGAGAAGCACAATCAGATGTATTAGCAACACTTTAGAGGTTGAAAATACAACTTCCAACAGATATCCATACTTTTTCTTTCTTTCTTTTTTTTGTTGCAAAAAAAATAGCTTGAATCTCTCATCTACTAGAATCTCTATTTCAGAATGTTTAGATATTTGTACTGGAAAACAAAAATACTGAGGAAGAAAATATTATTTGCATGCAAAATTTCTGCTCTGATTTGACCTACAGAAACCCTGCATGTGTTAAAGTCTGTCGTTAAAGCTCAAATGAGCACTTCTGTGATCCATAGGCTGAGGTCAACTGGACCGGCAACCTTAAAAGTCATGTGACAGCGGATCTACTGGATCTCTCAGGGTCGTTTTAAACTGACTCAACATTAGAGTGATGGCTAAGATACTTCATGGTGCAAGTTTAGAACCCAATTTCACAGGCGGCTGCCTCCACTGCAGTGAGAGAGAGAGAGAGAGAGAGAGAGAGAGAGAGAGGGATTGCTGTATACACTATCATAAGATTTAAAAAAAATTATATATATATATACTATATATTTATTTAACAAAAAACTTATTTATTTAACAAAAAAATGAAAGTAAAGACTATCTTCATTTATATTTATATTATTTTTCAAATTAATGCTGTTCTTTTGAACATTCTATTAATAAAAAAAAAAACATTTGAAAAAAGTATAGCGATTTCCCAATCTTTCCAATTTCGCAATCTCTGTAATCAGTGGCCTTGTGAATCCACTGTTTCCTACTATACTACTGTTTCCTGAAATATAGTCTAAAAACACTGCTTTCTTAATAATGGACAAGTGTTTAAATATTTCTTTCCTATGGACAAGTGTTTCCTATGGACATGTTGTAAATTAGCAGTTTTGCTAGAACACTAAAAAAACCATGCATCTGGTTTGTCCAATGCTGTTATGTCCATATCAAATAAATAATAATAATCATAATTTAAAAAAAATATCTATATATATTTTTTTATTACAAATACAAGCTGACATCCTACAACTTCTACTCAAAACTGAAAATGTGTACATCTGTGCATCACTAGGTACAATCCCACCAAGAGAAGCTCTAATAACACACACTGGTGGTAAAGAGAGTCAGTGCAATATTAATGGCTGAATGAGGCCAAAATGCAGATCGATTCATTAAGCCATGTGGAGGCGGGGCAGAATTACATGAATGCAACTAATGAAATGCTGAATGAAAATTGGACAGCGGCATTCATGAACATTTAACAAATTACCTCATAAACACACACGCATACATAGATGAACGCTACTTTTTTCCACTTAGATTTTTCTAGATGGAGCAGAGAATTCATTTAACTACAGTTCACATAAAAATAAACTGAATGACTTCTGCCAAAATCCTTTACGTGTTTGACGGAAAAAAAAAAAGTAGAAACATGAGTCAATTAAGTCAAGAGTCTGTTTTAGAGCTTGCTGCTGTAATTTGTTTCGTGTGAACATCAGAGAACAGTGTTAGTGTGATGGCCCTCTCTGCTCTATAAACAGCTGGCATCTGCAGTATTCAGCCAGTGCCAACGTCATGAGCATTCAATGAATAATCCTCTCAATTACTGTACTACCATATCAATCCAACTCCCAGGGGCTGTGTAATCTACTTCCTACACACTCAATCCGACAAATCCAAAGCCAGAAACACCAAATGCTACACACAGCATAATGAATTCAACGCCTGAGTGCTAACCTTATAACTTCACAATGCAATATACATTATTATATAATAATGTATTATATTATTTTTATGTTTCAATAATTACCCCTGGTTATATTTAACTGTTTAGGGACAGACTAGAGACATGACAGATAATGATAGGGTAAAAGATCAAAGAACGTTGCAGGCAAAGAGCACTGAAAACTGAAACACACACAGCATTTGATCACTGGATTTACAGAAAATCGTTTCACTTTTAAGAAGAGTTTTCTCAACATCGGATATCTAATCAACACATTATTGTTTGAATTATCACTCAAAGATAATAAAGAATGGAATATATTTAAAGGGCGGGTTTACTGCGATTTCACTTTTTTCATTTTAAATAGTGTGTAATGTTGCTGTTGGTGCATGAACAGTATCTGCAAAGTTGCAGCGCTGAAAGTTCAGTGTAAGCAGAGATATCGTCTTTTAAAAATCAGGAAGTATAATTGCCTACAAAAATGACTCGATTGGGAATACAGCTGGGTTATGGTACGTCACTAACCCACACATTTGCATCAACCCTCCCTCCGCAATATTTAGGAAAGGGCATGCGAAAATTTCTGCGGTCGAAGTGAGTTGTGTTCACACAGCTGTCATGGTCTTCTGTGCTCGGTTTTCCCATGGATGCTATACTTCACAACAATGGATACAATTTATGTTTTATTATATTCCTAAAGTGATGATCGTAATCTAGCTCTCTGTGCTGCGCATTTACGAGACAGCTTCCAGAATCTTTCAACACCGGATTCAACAAGAAACTGTTTCTAAAACATGAAGCAGATCCAACTTTAAAACCAGAGGCAGCAGTTGTTGGGCCACAATCTGTAGTAGGCTAAGACTTAATCATTTTAAATGTATTTGCATGTATAATTCCCGACGTAGCATTGTGTTTTATTTTTTTATCAAATGCCAGCGCTGGCTTTGTAGGCTTTATAGGCTACTGGTTATGCTATTTTGTGTTTACGGCAAACGCGTACAAACGTTATGGACCTGAATTTTGTGTAAGTACTAATTTTGTAAATGTATTTTTCATGTATATATGCTTTATGTCTTTATTTTCGATTTTGATCAAGAACTTATGAGCTATAAACTTGCCAACGCTGTTTGAGTATAACATTAGTAGCCAGTCAGTTGCTATCATTGCCAGTCAGATGCTATTGTGTAAAACAAATGTGTATATGGTTAAAAAATGTAGCAAATTATTATTCAGAATTTATTAAGAGCCGTGTATGGTGAGGTTCTGCTTGAACTCGCATTCATCGCGGCTTTCTCGGATCTGATTCTGCCTCACTGATACTGCAGTCTCGACAACATTACGTGTATCCACCGTCTATGGTATCCACATTTGGCATGCCCGTTTGCCCGTATTATTGAGGTATCTCTAATTGGCATTGAAGTGTTTGAGTTTTTGTCTTGTTGATGCTTTATCAAAAATTTTATTAGCTCAGTGTTACTGTTTAAAGAGTACAGGTAGCACAAGATTAATAAAACCAAAAGTCTTTGCTAAATTAAAAAAGTTTCTACCTCTCTTTCCAAAGATAAAAGTCAAACACAAATATGCGTTGTGTGCGGGCAACCATTAAAAGACATTAAGATAAATGACCATAATACTATTGTTAATAAAGCATAGATTGTGTGATAAATCTAAACACTAGAAGCAAAACTGTTTGCTCTGTGTGGTTTTGAGTGTGAAAGAGTCTGATTTGCATATGAATACAGACGAGTATTAAATGTACCATATTGTACAAGCATATTCAAATAAGGCAAGCCAAATGTTTCCATGATTCATTTTAGCAGGACAATGGACGTTTGAAAGCTTCATTGTTGAACGGTGGCAGATCCAGGTAAGCGGTGGGTGCATCAGTGTAAAATAAAAGCAAAGGGAAATCAGGATGGAGTCAAAATCAGAGAATGTCAGGAAATTAAGAATCTAAAACCTATTATATTTCGCTTTTCTTGTTTATCTTTCGCTTTTCTAATTTAGCTCAATACAACATAGATTATTTAATGCATATTGTTATAAACAACAAGAGTATTTGGGTACTTCAGATAATGTATAACTGCATATGTTTGTTTGTTTGTTTGTTTGTTTGTGTTTCCCTTATATTGTAGTGTGCATTCGGGTTTCAGGCTATGCCGATGTCCTTATACGGTAATTCAAATCGCCAAATAAACATGTAAAATGTTGGGTAGGTTTAGGGGCTAGAAAATGTCATTGGCTCAGTATAAAAACCATTACACCAATGGAATGTCCCCATAATGATAGGTTACGTGTGTGAGTGTGTGTGTGTGCATGTGTGTGTGTGGCGGGCAGCTGTAGGCTATGGACGGAGTGAGTGATTGCAGCTGTCCTCTTCCGAGACAGGTAAGACTGCTATCAAGAGATAATGAGGCCCAAGATGGGATCTGCCATTAATTTAACTTGACCATCACCACACACAGCAGCTCATAGTTTCACAAATGTGCTAAATATCAAAACATACTTCAAAGCAGCCTTAAATTAAAAGTTTAAACTGATATATGCCTTGTTTTTTATGAACATTGGCCAAAATTAACGGCGACATCATGCACACTAAATCATTTTGGATGTTGGGATGGTATGAACAGCTTTTAAAGGGATAGTTCACCCAAAAAATTTTAATTAGGTCATCATTTACTCACCCTAAAGTTGTTCCAAACCTGTCTTTTTCTATTGAACACAAAATAAGATATTGTGTAGAATATGAGTAACCAAATACTTGATGGGCCCCATTGACTTCTATAGTATTGGAAAAAAAGTTATATGAAAGTCAATGGGGCACATCAACTATTTGGTTACTAACATTAATTTCTTATTGTGTGCTCAGAGGAAGAAAGAAATTCATTCTGGTTTGGAACAACTTGAGGGTGAGTAACAGTAAATGATGACAGAATTTTCATTTTGACCTGGCCTGTATAATTATTTTCCATGACTTTCACAGGACAGACAAACAGTATTTACGTAATCCACCTGGAGCAACCTGAAGTTAGGCCAAGGGCGCAGTGGTGACAGCTCAAGATCTGGTGGTTCAAACCGGCAACCTTTCATTCCCCAGCCCTGTTCTTTAACCACTAGGCTAATGCTAGAGAAGGCCATTACACAAAACCTTTGTCCCCATCATCTAAGGACACATATCATTATCTGCCAGTATAAAAAAATATATTTTGTAGAACAATGACTACTGTGCTGCAGTAAATGCTCATTATATGCCCATTGTGCAAGTGTTGCAAACTACAACTGGTGAATCCTTTAAAGAACAGCTAAGGGTGCTAATGTCTTACTGGAATCCATCACTAACTTGATGTCCCTGAGTACATGGTGAATCTGGTTAAGTATAAATTCATCAAATCTTTCAAGCATATTAAAAGGTGTACAATTGTTTGAAGTTTGATACATTTAAGCGGCCTACCATACACTGGTGCAATGTGGCGCGAACACAAGTGTTTTTTGCTAGTTTCAGCCTCGACGCAGTTATCATTTTCATGTCCATGCATTTGCACCCATTTGTGCTTCCATGGGCGTGCTTCTGATGCAATTTTGCATCTGATGACCTCTTTTCAAGAGTAACTAAACCCTAAACCAACTTTTTTTAGTTAATGATCTGTAAGAATGGATCTCTATTAATACCAGTCATTGATTCAAGTAACTTTTTTGACATTTGTGTATAAAGTGTTTTATTTCTACAATATATGGTGTAAAAACGTCTTAGTGCTGCCCTCTTCAGGTTGAACAGTGGCTACTGCAGTTGAATTTTCCTATTGGATGTTCCGCACTTCGTGTCGTACGCAGGTTTCAGTTCACCACGCTCTTGGTACGAGCTACGCCCTTGGCAGTATAAAAAACAGCTTGTTTCGTCTAAACCAGTCAGGAGTTGGAATTGCGAGTATTGAACAACGGTCAGGATAGATTTTAGCATCTATTTCGTCCCCTCTATCTCCGCTGGGGTCCTCCCACTTTTTCAGCATTTTTCTAAATATTGCCAGTGGGCGGAGTCAGGCTCTGACCAGGGGTTTAGTTACCCTTTTAAAAAAAAGACGACTGACAAACGACTGGCCCTGTGTCCGAATATGCAAGATGGCATTGTGACTTTGCGCAACATACACGCCACTTTCAAGTCAAGTGGCGTGTTATCTATACGCATTTTAAGCTATCCACGTGTATGTCCACGCCAAAATATGCCGCGCATATGTCTAGCACGTTAAACTTCCGAGTGATTCGCGCGCATGTACACGCCGTTAAATGTCCGAACGAAACGAAGCAAAATAGATCTACATCTGGGGAGCGATATTTTTTTTCCTAGGATGGTAGGGGAAGACTCATAAATGTTATTAACCACAGTGACGGGTAGGTTTAGGGACGGGGTTGGGGGTAGGTCATATACATTTATATATACAGTAATGTAACGGTAAGTCAACGGCATTGATGAAAACGCTGAAAGCGATTATGCGTGTTGATAGCACGGCAAAAATGGAAATGGAAACGAATTGGCGTGTCATACTAGCCATTTCAAGAGATCAGTCTGGAATATGCCTACTTCCATACTATATAGTAGGCGAAAACAGTATGTGACTTTCTGTAGAAGCATGTCCAGATTCATAGTATGCATAAAACCGAAGGCAAAAAGTAACCGGATGACCTACTACTCTGAAGCTGTAGGCTAAAGATCTTAAACTTCCCTCACTTGCCTGATCCAGCATCCTCACGCTTCTGAAGGTATAGCTGAAGACTGACAAGCCATAGCATTTTTATGTGATGGATCATCCTGTGACAATCTTTATTTAGCCGCCTTCTAATTCACTTCTCCTCTCCTCCACCTAGCCAGTGGCAGACAACATCCCTCTCTTTCTTTTTGTCCCTTAATCTAATCCAGTCTGTTTGTTTTGCTGGGTGTTAAAGTACAGATCAATTGTGTGAGTTATGAAATGACATTACGGCGGCTCAGACCTGTCTCTCCCTGCCAGACGACATCCGTCCTACTGAAAATTACCCCCTCTGATTTATCGATTCGTTCTCTCTCTTTTCCCGCACTTGCACGTATACACACAAACTCAAGACAGTGGAAAAGTAGGACAGTCAACCACCTGGGAGAAACTTTCTCTGACAGAGAAAGAGGGGAAATAAAGAAGATGAGACATTTTGGACTACAGGCACACCAATGCCAGTTTCCAAGAGACAGTTTTACACTAGAGGTGTTCAAATTACTCACGGTTTGGTTTTTATGATGGTTTTCGGGTCACGGTTTCGGGTATCGGTTCAGTATGTGTAATGTTTAGGGAAAAAGGACTACTGTCAAATAGAAATAAAGAAAATAAGAATAATAAAAAAAAAACTACAGCACACATAAATAGAATGCGTATCCATCGACAGTATGGATAATAATACATTAGCCGAACTCTGTTTTATGCATTGATATTTTTAACAAACCATATTATAGATGCGTCGTCAGATTTACGATAAACCACGTTGCAAGTGCGTACCAAATTGTGGGTGGAGTGGAGAACGGTACCGTTGGATTTTTTACACCACTTTTTTACACTATGTTCATAAAGGGGCTTTTTTTGGTAGTAATTTACACTCTTTTTAAATGTAGAATAATAGCTTCCAAAAACACATAAAAAAAGGACAACTGGACAACTTTTCCGTTGGATCCAGACATGAATTTCTACACAAAATGCTAATAAAGATCATGCAAAATACATAAAATATAACGGTATTATAGAGCTGGTAAGTCCCGCCCCTTCAGCTAACCCCGCTGGACCTCTAGGTTGAAAAACCGTCAGTGCAAGTGAATGAGAGAAAATAATTATTTTCTAATCCCGTTTGAATTTTGCAATGAATGTAACATATGTTGTCTGTGAATTTTTTATATAATGTTTCGTGTAAAGAATGCTACAATTTAGCTTGTAGAATTTTCATACGGTTAGACTTTGTGTGAGAGCACTTTGTGGACTACAACTCTTTCGACGTGTTTGATATACATCACCCCCACTAACACACGGATCCCGCTAAACATGCCTGTGACTTTGGTGCACTTCACCGCCTTCTTTCAGGGAGAGGACAAACTAGTTGAGCGTGGTGAAAACCGTGATTTGTGGAGGAAAAATGTGTTAAGCGGCGACGTCACATATGGGACGTGTAGTCTTTCTCGTTATGTCTATTCCACAACTGCTAGCCAAAGAATCATACAATAAACTGTCAAACTTGTTACATGAGAAATTATATAAAAATTCACAGACAACATATGCTACATTCATGGCACAATTCAAACGGGATCAGAAAATAATTATTTTCTCTCATTCACTTGCATTGACGCTTTTTCAACCTAGAGGTCCACTTGGAGTTTTACAGATGGGCGGGACTTACCAGCTCTATACTTGTATATAGATGTGATTTTAAAACGTGACAGTATTTCTCATCGAGGTGAAAAGCTGTCTCGTATATCATACCATTTTTTCAGTCGTTTATTTTGTCATTGAAGGTTTCTGTAAATATTGTCTCATCTCGTTTTCGTAAAAAAATATTTCTCGTGAGCGAAGTGTATAATTACACATCATTATACACCTATACAATCATTATATAAAAAAACAAACCATTCGAAAAATTATTTAAAAAAAATATAAATTAATATAAAAAGATTAATGGTGGGCAAGAGTTAATTGTGTTTACATAATATATGCGTGTGTACCGGGTATAATTATTTTGTATTTATAAATACACACATATGAATGTACATCTAAGAAATATTTGCATGTATATACTATATACACTAATATATAAATATATATATATATATATATATATATATATATATATATATATATATATATACATAAATTCTAAAACATATTTGATATATAACCAACACATTTTTCTTAAATATATACATGCATATGTGTATTTATGAATACAAAATAATTAAACCCACATATATTATGCAAACTTTTATGTTAGATTAATCGTTGCCCAGCACTAAAAAATATCTATATAAAGTACACTAAAAAAATTGGTTGTAAAAATAATTTCACTCTTTAAAAAAAAAAATACATTTCGCCAATAACTATGGTACAAAATAACGTCCAGTAACTAAGCATGAATTTTTGAAGTAGAAAGACCAAAATAGTATTTTCTTGTAAAAAAAAAGTACACCAAAAACTTTTTTACAGTAGGTTTAACATAGTCATTAAGTTATAGTTTATAGAATAGTTTTTTGCATTCACTCAATACAATTTTTTACTTTTACTTTATTGTTACCCTAATCTTCCATTGTGTCAGAAAAAATCTGAGAAAAAATTGACTCTTTCACTCTTAGAATGTGTCAAATTTACTATTAGTATTGTATTGATATTCACCAGCAATTTTCGAGTAAAACAATTGTTTTAAAGTAAATCCTACACCAAATTTGTTAAGGTGTAAATCTTGCACCTTACTTTAATAGTTTGTAATGGAAGCTTTTACGGATCAATGTCCAACAGTTCTTTACTCACAAACATCCGACCTGATTCAGCATCTAATCCTTTTAGATTGACAAGCACGTCAAAGTTAGATATCGGAGGTGGTGGACCAGGGTGACTGCGTTTTCTGCGGACATGTCTCCTACCACTCTGTGTAATAAGGTAATTGTAAAACTATTGTTCCATAACATTTTGAAAAACGATTTTCAGAAAACGGCTGTACACCCCCATGCTTTTACAAGGAAGTGGCAATGCACAAACACTTCAGAGGTTTTCAGAAAAATGGACGACATTGCACGATGATGAAGGGCAGGATTTTTACACCATTTAGCAAGCCAGAGTTGTATAATCATAAAATAATGTGCTCCAGTGACCCAAATCTCAGGTTACTTTGTCATAAGTCTTGCACACACACACACACTCTCTCCTGCCTCAGGCACTGAGTTTGTTGAATGATTGCCTCAATATGCAAACAAAAGGGGACAAAATAAAAATCATTTTATTTTCACAATTAACCTGGAAGCAACACAAAATTCAGCAACAGCAGAAAATCGCATGCAGGCCGAATTCACAAGGGAAAGTCCTGGAAGTTTCCAAATTTAGAGAATGATTCTCTTATGTCCTTTTTGTGCCCGTGGCTAGGTGGCTCGAGTGTTATGACCTACTTTTCCCCTTTCCTATGGACTACAAATTAAGAGAACTTAAACAAGGCGTATCAGCGCAGTGCAAGCATTTATAGCCTTCCTCACAAACAAATCCATAACACCAATTTTTCTGCATCGCTCAGGATAGAAAAAAAATCAACTCATTTATCCACAAGATACCATGCAGTCATTTTAACATGATCCTTTTAGAGGGTGTGAAGCACAGCATTTTTCAAAAACCAGTCATATCAATACAAAAAAATATGATATAACTCACCTAAAGGGTTATTAGGAACACCACACTAATACTGTGTTTGACCCCCTTTCACCTTCAGAACTGCCTTAAAGGTGGAGTTTACTGCTTTTTTTCTTTGCATGATTGTGTTTATGGGGTGCAATATAACATGTATCCGTGGTTTTCTTTTTTAAAAGTCTTATTTTTCATAAATTTCACCTTTATTGTCAGCCGCGACTCTCCTCTGTCCCCTGAACGACTGGTTTCACTTCCTGATTCTATGAATACACTCCCTCAGAATGACGTTGTGGGCTCAGATTGGCTCGTTTGGGCCGGTGTGTTGTGATTGGCTAAACTGTCGCTCACATTGTCCGGAAGGTTAACGCCCATTAGCTTTGACGGGAGCGCGAGCTCCGGTCCAGAAGTAAATATGTCGAGACTGCAGTATCAGTTTGAGGCAGAGTCAGACACGAGAAGCCGCGATGAAAAGAGTCAAACAGAACCTCACCACACACGGCTTTAATAAAGGTTTCTGAATGATAATTTGCTTCATTTTTTAACCTAATAACACGTTTGTTTTACACAATAGACATCTGACTGGCAACAATAGCAACTGGTGAGCTACTAAATGTTATACTCAAACAGCGTTGGCAGGTTTACGTTCTTGATCAAATCGAAAATAATGTCATAAAACATATTTAACATGAAAAATACGTTTACAACATTAGTACTTATACAAAATTCAGGTCCATAATGTTTGTACACGTTTGTCGTTGACACAAAATAGCATAACTGCTAGCCCATAAAGCCTATAAAGCCAGCGCTGGCATTTTAAAAATAATAAAACACAAGGCTACGTCTGGAATTATACATGCAAATACATTTAAAATGATTAAGTCTTAGCCTACTTACAGGTTGTGTCCGGTTGTGTCTGCCTCTTGTTTTAAAGTTGGATCTGCTTCATGTTTAGTAACAGTTTCTTGTTGAATTTTGAACTCGTGGAGATTCTGGAAGCTGTCTTCCGCAAATGCGCAGCACAGAGAGCTAGATTACGATCGTCACTTTCAGGAACATAATCAAACATAAATTGTATCCATTGTTGTGGAAGTACAGCGTCCGTGGGAAGTTCGAACACAGAAGACCTGACAGCTGCGTGAACGACAACACATTGACCGAGGAGCTGCTGAAATATGATCATGGCCTTTCCTGCATATTCCGGAGGGAGTGGTTGATGGGTTAGTGAGCGTACCATAACCCAGCTGTAGTCCAAAACGAGTCCGTTTCTGTAGGCAATTTTTGGTAGGGCCTAAAGTGTGCCAAGAAACATCCACCACACCATTACACCACCACCACTCAGCCTGCACAGTGGTAACAAGGCATGATGGATGCCATGTATCTCATTCTGTTTACACCAAATTATCACTCTACCATCAGAATGTCTCAACAGAAATCGAGACTCATCAGACCAGGCAACATTTTTCCAGTCTTCAACTATCCAATTTTGGTGAGCTCTTGCAAATTGTAGCCTCTTTTTCCTATTTGTAGTGGAATGATAGTACCGGGGATCTTCTGCTGTTGTAGCCCATCCACCTCAAGGTTGTGCGTGTTGTGGCTTCACAAATGCTTTTCTGCATACCTCGGTTGTAACGAGTGGTTATTTCAGTCAAAGTTGCTCTATCAGCTTGAATCAGTCGGCCCATTCTCCTCTGACCTCTAGCACCAAAAGGCATTTTCGCCCACAGGACTGCCGCATAGCATGGATGTTTTTCCCTTTTCACACCATTCTTTGTAAACCCTAGAAATGGTTTTGCGTGAAAATCCCAGTAACTGAGCAGATTGTGAAATACTCAGACCAGCCCATCTGCCACCAACAACCATGCCACGCTCAAAATTGCTTAAATCAACTTTCTTTCCCATTCTGACATTCAGTTTGGAGTTCAGGAGATTGTCTTGACCAGGACCACACCCCTAAATGCATTGACACAACTGCCATGTGATTGGTTGATTAGATAATTGCATCAATGAGAAATTGAACAGGTGTTCCTAATAATCCTTTAGGTGAGTGTATATATATATATAAAATATATACAGTATATATATATAATAGTATATTAGTCACATTGTCACATTGATAGTACTTTTTAAAAGAGCTTATTTTCAAAAGTGCTGATGATGTTGTTCAGATAAGTGGAGAAATATTAATAAAAATACAACAAATTACAAACACATTCAACAAAATCCTTGTCCATAGCAGAGATTAATAAAAACCCTCATCATCATCTGTCTCTTAAACTTCTCAAATTCATCGTCAGTCATGTCTAAATGAATGAGGAGTGACGTTTGGCTTCTAAAATGAGCATGGAAGTTCTCATATTATGGATCATGCCTGCAATATATTACGCATCAATCAACAATACATCATCTCAGCTTTTTCATTTTCCAACACCTGAACAGGTTTTGAAAGAAAAATGACTTGGCAGAAAAAAGACGCTAACACAACCACTTCCTTTATGTCTAATTCTGGGTCAAAACCACCAATAACTGCTGCAAATGCAGAGCTTTATACGCAAAGATAGACATTTTGCTTTAATAAGCAATGCAAAAACGCATGTTTCATGAATTTTTCCTCTCTCAGAAAGCATAATAACATTTATATATTAAAAAGCACAAAAACATCCACTCACCATCCACTCTGAAATGATTATGTCCACTTTTTCCACAGGAAGGTCAATTTCCTCTATTCTGCCCTTGATTAATGTGATGGTGTCTTCGAGGTTATTTGACCTGGAAAACATCAAAAATGGAAAAACATTTTTAAACGGCAGTAATAGTAGATTCTGGTATTTTGGTTTAAATTTCAATTTGATTTTAACCAAATTAAATAAAACCAAAATTAAGCTTTAATTATAAAACATACATAACTAGTTTGGAACACTTCGTCTAAGACAATGGATGTTAATTACACTAATTTGGCCGGGAGTCGTTCTCCTTAAACATGGCTGCTAATTAATCCAAATTACACACATCACAGAGGACTCACCGGGACAACACTGACGGTCCCAATTTGACAGCACTTCCTTGCATGACCTTTTGCACCAAGGGTCAGCGAACTACTGTTCACCTGAGTGTTTGTGTATATGCGTATATCCCTCCCCTCACCCCCTTTTTAAATGATCGCTCCCTTTTTGACCGGTAAACCCTGGGCATCAATCTCTCTAGATACTCCATTATCATGACAGCTAATGTTACTAGGGACAGAGTCATTACTCAAGACTGCAGAGCGCATTTCTGCCCAACCGATCCTTATCTCTGCACCTTCGCGCTATCACACTCTCCCCAGAATCCCATTGTAGCGCTCCCTCCATCCGCCCCTCCTTCATCGCACTGTCTTGAGCAAGGAAACGCTAATCTCATTACTGGGTTAATTTAGAGGACAATGTCAGCTGTAGGGGGAAAGAGGAGAGGGGATTTGGGACACTTTTAACACTTCCCTCCAAGGGATGGTACTTGGTTTAGGGAATATGATCCACTGGGACTAATGATTGGATTTAAGGTGTAATGTGATGATGACATACTGGATTATCCACTAAATCACCACCATGAATGGTGTTAAGTGGTGTAATCTAGGGAATAAGTATCTATAATTGTAGAGATCATGTGGGGATTATATGGATTTCTGCAGTACATGCTTCCAAAGCATTAGTAAAAAACACTTATGGAACAAAAGCCAGGGCAACATTTCACATAATACAAGTGCAACACAAAAGGTTTTGTGAGGAAAAAAAGTTCTTATTTGAATCTAAAGTCTTCTTCATTTAGAATTTACTTTGTAGTAATTTGTCGCTTCCATTTTTAGCAATTTCTAGCAAATGTGACAAATAATTACAAAGAAACAACAAGCAATTGAATGAAACAAGAAGTCTTTTAGTAGAAAGACTGAAATAGTATTTTCTGTGTGAAACATACTCCAATAATCTTTGTTTTATTTACAATAGCTATATTTATTTTTAATAGCTTATTTACAATAGCTAAAATATATATATTTTAAAGTGCACAACGCAGGGTTATTTGTTGTTAACTAAGGATATGACTGTACTAATAATGGAAAAGTTTTTCCTTTTTCCTTGCATACAGACAATGTTGTCAAAACGATCCCATTCAGTTCACACAGATCCATGAAAACAACTAAGAACGCTGTACTATTCATGTCAAGCCAGTAGTTGGCGATGTTGACTTGTAAAGAAACACTACGCACCTACCTATAGACTACACACGTCAAACGAATTCACATGAAATCACCGTTTTCACAAATTCACGTATTTTTAGTTTACGCCGAATTCACAGAGATGACAATGGTATCGTTTATCGTTTCCAAAAACTTGCACTACTAAACCGCGTTTTCAAAGTTTGTGTTTTCAGGCCCCTCAAATGCTATTGTTTTAAATCAACTGGTGTAAATGAAGTTTCCCATTTTTAGTTGAAAGCGGTGTCTGCGTAAATGCCCCCTAAAACTATTAAAAACATTTCTGTTAAGTGAAATTAAGCTAAAATAAAACAATAAAAAAATAATAAAATGACAAAAGCGCATAATGAAGTTACTAAAAATCTAAAAAATAAATAAATAATAAAATAAATAAAACTATAATAGAAACTAAAATGCACTTCTGTAAAAAAGCTGACTTTCTGCAGTCACTCGTCTGTGCAACTCTCAAAACCCTGTCTTGAGTTAATGCTAACATTCTTGGCTCTTTCATGACAAACTGCCCCTTTCCTCCCTTTTAGTCACTTTAAAGCATGATCCTCAAATCAAGTCCTGGAGAGCCACTTCTCTGAAGAGTTTAGTTTAAATCAAACACACCTGAATAAACTAGTCAAGGTCTTCAGAGTTACTGAAAATTGCAGGTTGATCATGGTTTGAGCTAAACTCTGCAGAACAGCGGCCCACCAGGGCTGGATTTGAGGATTGAGGATTCTGCTTAATTGTTCAAAAAGTAAAAGTAAATAATATAATGAAAGTCTATGGAAAAAAACTACATTGTACATGCATTTCTTTCAAAGTGTTTAAATCTTTTAAAGGGATTCTTAAGGGATACTACACCTCTGGAAAAATGAATGTGTATTTAAAATGGGTCATTTACGAAAAATGTAAAAAAAAAAATGGAAATGTGAAAAATGAGAAATGTGAAATTATATTTGAATTTGGAGCTTTCTGGACTGAGAAAAGCCAGAAAATTTATTTTTGGCTAATGTGGATGAAAGACAACAACTCCCAGAATGCACTTGCTTCGCTTCCATAGGAGGCCACACCTACCGGTAACAGAGCGCAGTAGTAAAACAACAAGTCTAGGCTACTAGTGAGTCTCCGTGATGAGCCTGCCCGAAATGTGTTTCGAGATCGCCCAAAATGTCTGAGATTTGGCTTTTGCGTTCTACGGTCGCCATTCATTATGTTTACTGTGGCGAGCGGGACGAGTGAGGGCCGTGGGAGAACGGCGCGAGGCCGGTGGCGTGATTACCGATGAGCGACACCTGTGAGACGCCCCGGTCTCGTATCTCTCACGGAGGAGCGGAAATTTTCTTAGCAATGTTAAAACGCACATCAACCAATCACTTGTTTAGCGTTCATGAAAACACTACATTCAGATTCACCAATCAGAATGAATTCAGTTAAGCCGCGTTTCCACCGCAGCAACTTTCCCCAGGAACTAGGAACTTTGGGTGGTACCAGGAACCAGGGTCTAAATGAAGTTCCGGGTAAAAAATGTCCCTCCCAGAAAGTCCCTGCTGGCGAGGTAGTACTACCTTTTCAGAGTTCAGTAACTTTCGGGATGGGACTTGTGCGCTGAACAATGCTGATTGGTTCTTTTACCACGCTATTCTTTCTGCCCGATGGCGCGCTGCTTGTCCCATCCATCTCACGGCCAATGTCCGCTGATAAAAAACGTCTACTTTTATATCTAGCAATAAGAGATTACTGAAACGCTTTGGGTGCTCTCTCTTTTCTGCCGTTTTGTTAATTACCTCGTTAGTAAACCAATCGCACACAAAAGCGGCAAAAATAATCTCCTCCATACAAAACTCAAAACAAACGCGCAGGCTAGGAAGAGCAGTCGCAAGCAGTTTAACGTCACTACATCATCTTCCCGCTCAGACCGGTACTTTAGTACGCGGTGTAAACCAGAGCCCGTCTAACGGAGAGCCTTGGCACTTCCTATTAGCCCCATTGTGGATCATCTTGGTTGCAGTTCCATTAGAATTCCACTGGAGGTGATCGCGGGCGAGAGCAGAATGAATGGGAGTCTATGGGGCTAAACGGCTAAATGTCTCTTTCACCTGCTTGTCGTTAAATTAACATAGATTTTATTGTTGATTCCGCAAGTTCAATATAGATTATATGCCAAAAGTCGAATGAATGAGTACTTATGTCCTTTTGATTTCTTACAGGTTAGGCCGTTGTTGGCCGGAACACGCTAGCATTCTGCTATTGTGTGACGTCATCACATTTGAACGGATTTTTAGAACAGATAAGTGAACTTAAAAATGCAATTTTCAGCTGAGTGTATTATCTTAGCCCTCCCTTTTGAATGCAACTTTCAAATTACTTGACAAAAAGTACATCCTGAGAAAAGTGGATTTCTGGGTGAAAGCCCATTGACTCCCATTCATTCTGCACTCGACCGCGAGCGCTCCCGCATGGACAGAGACGTGTTACTGCAGCCAGTCCAGAACCCGGAAGTAACCCAGCCAGTGCCAGTTCTCTTCAGATTAGACATTCTCTGTGTAAACGCAGGAAAGCAAGCGGTCTGAGGAAAAAAAGTTCCTGGGACAAATAGTTCCTGGTAATTGCGGTGGAAACGCGGCTTTTAGATTGAAACAAAAGCTGTGCATGTAAACAACGAATGGTGACTGCAGAAAGCAAACGCTGAATCCTGGACATTTAACGGCCGCACATGTTCCGGAAAAAGAGGATGGTAACCCCTACTACTCCGCTTTCTCCACAGAACAAGAGCCTGCTAGCTTAGCTTCTAAAAAAGATGTCTGACACTATGTGTTCATTCTAGAGTGAAATCTCACCCTCTATGGGCGGGGTCGAGAACAAGCGGGACAGCCCTACTACTGACTGTAGTCTTCAGCCTCTGCACAAAAAATCCTCAGATGATGCAAAATGAAGGTTTTTTGCATAGTCTGAGGATTTTTTCCACAAAAAATACATAAAACTCTTGTTTCAGGGGGATATGAGGGTGGAAAGCATGGTAATTTGCTAATATAAAGCTTATGCTAAATCCTGAAATATCCCTTTAACACTGAATTCTATATATGAAGAGTCACATGCAAAAACCTCTAAATGCCATTTGAAATTTTCTTTTAAAACGACCATTTTTATCAAGCTTGTATATTTAAGTTCAGTAATTTCACTTAAATGACAATTAATAGGTAATCTTCATTGCCATTTAAGTGAAATTACTGAAATTAAATATACAAGCTTGATAAAAATGACCATTTTAGAAGAAAATTTCAAATGGCACTTAGAGGCTTTTGCATCTGAACTCTTCATATTTAGCATTCAATAAAAAAAAAAAATAATCGAGATTCTTTATTCTTATCTCTATAAACTGCATAAAGCATCATGGCCGCCAGAAACATCACCTCTGTAAAACCCAAACACATACTCAGGCAGCATGTAGGAGGCCTTGGCCCAACAGCGGCCCAGCGAACTGTAAAATTAAACTTAATTTTCCTTTCATCCTCCTGCCTGCTTCAACTCCTCAGACTTACATGATAACAATAACCATAATCAAAAAAATCTCCCAGAGACACCACATGTGGTGAACACATTTCAACTCCAACAAATAAAGTATATTCCTGCTCCAGGATGAAATGGAAGTGCCCTCGGAGGTGATACATGAGGTAATTTCAATGGGCAGATAGGTCGTAAAAAGGAAGCAGAAAGTGCAATGCTGGAGTCCATTTGTATGTTTAGCGTGCGTGTGAGACACCGAGCCGGGGTGGAAGCAGGGGAGATTGGAAGTCGACTGGGTAGAGGTAAATGACAAGCCTTTAGGAACGTGACTGCAGCCTGCAAATACACCAAAGTCAACCACTGAGACCAATAAAAAGAGGACTAGTTTGGGGACGAAATTGCAGGGTGATAAAGCCAGCTGGCACAGGTTGAGTGCCAAAGTGTTTCTCAGGCCAGTAGATATAGAACTACTGCTGTGTCGTCACAGAACATTTTAGATTAATTGGGCTTGTACAACCATTTTTATGACTTTTGTTTGGTTTTCTATGATGTATTTCCACATTGTTGTTCCAAATTCTGCTGATTTGTCACAAATATAATGTTATCTAGATGGCTACAGATCAAAACATAGATCAAAATTGTAATATTGACTTGTGGTAGTCTTCAGTAAATTCTCATAGTGTGCCATAGTTTTCCAGAAAAAGTGGGTTTTTGAATTTATTGCGTTAGCCTAAATCAGAGCTAAGTCATAATTTCTAGATTGTGGCAAATTTCTTTTATTAAAAGAAATATTTAATTTAAAAAAGAACCAAACATTAAAATACAGTAGTCAACATTTGAAGTTGATCAAAACCTTTCATCAAAGTTACATGATGTATATATATTATATTTAATTTATATATACCAATATTATATAATATAACGATATATATATAATATAAAAATTATTATTATTAATTAATTTTTGACTTTTTATTTTACACACTATATATATATATATATATATATATATATATATATATATATATATATATATATATATATATACATATATATACACACACACACATGTGTATATATGTATGTGTGTGTGTGTGTATATATACATATATATATATATATATATATATACACTCACCGGCCACTTTATTAGGTACACCTGTCCAACTGCTCGTTAACACTTAATTTCTAAGCAGCCAATCACATGGCGGCAACTCAGTGCATTCAGGTCAGGACAATCTCCTGCAGTTCAAACTGAGCATCAGTATGGGGAAGAAAGGTGATTTGAGTGACTTTGAACGTGGCATGATTGTTGGTGCCAGAAGGGCTGGTCTGAGTATTTCAGAAACTGCTAATCTACTGGGATTTTACAGCACAACCATCTCTAGGGTTTACAGAGAATGGTCAGAAAAAGAAAAAAACATCCAGTGAGCGGCAGTTCTGTGGGCGGAAATGCCTTGTTGATGCCAGAGGTCAGAGGAGAATGGCCAGACTGGTTCGAGCTGATAGAAGGGCAACAGTGACTCAAATAACCACCCGTTACAACCAAGGTGGGCAGAAGAGCATCTCTGAACGCACAGTACATCGAACTTTGAGGCAGATGGGCTACAGCAGCAGAAGACCACACCGGTGTGCCATTCCTTTCAGCTAAGAACAGGAAACTGAGGCTACAATTTGCACAAGCTCATCGAAATTGGACAATAGAAGATTGGAAAAACGTTGCCTGGTCTGATGAGTCTCGATTTCTGCTGCGACATTCGGATGGTAGGGTCAGGAATTTGGCGTCTACAACATGAAAGCATGGATCCATCCTGCCTTGTATCAACGGTTCAGGCTGGTGGTGGTGGTGTCATGGTGTGGGGAATATTTTCTTGGCACTCTTTGGGCCCCTTGGTACCAATTCGAGCATCGTTGCAACGCCACAGCCTACCTGAGTATTGTTGCTGACCATGTCCATCCCTTTATGACCACAATGTACCCAACTTCTGATGGCTACTTTCAGCAGGATAATGCGCCATGTCATAAAGCCTGGAATCATCTCAGACTGGTTTCTTGAACACTGACAATAAGTTCGCTGTACTCAAGCGGCCTCCACAGTCACCAGATCTCAATCCAATAGAGCATCTTTGGGATGTGGTGGAACGGGAGATTCGCATCATGGATGTGCAGCCGACAAATCTGCGGCAACTGTGTGATGCCATCATGTCAATATGGACCAAACTCCCTGAGGAATGCTTCCAGCACCTTGTTCAATCTATGCCACGAGAATTGAGGCAGTTCTGAAGGCAAAGGGTCCAACCCGTTACTAGCATGGGGTACCTAACAGTGGGGTAAGTGTATATATATACATATATATATATATATATACATACACACACATACATATATACATGTGTGTGTGTGTGTATATATATATATATATATATATACACGTGCATACATATATACACTACCTGCCAAAACTTTAAATCGTAAAATTTTTTATGTTTTTAAAAAAGTCTCTTCTGCTCACCAAGGCTGCAATTTTTTGATAAAAAATACACAAAAAACACAGTAATATTGTGAAATATTATGACAATTTAAAATGACTTTTTTTATGTTAATATATATTAAAATGTAATTTATTCCTCTGAAAAAAAGCTGAATTTTCAGCATCATTACTCCAGTCTTCAGTGTCACATGATCCTTCACAAATCACTCTAATATGATGATTTTATGCTCCAAAAACATATATGATTATTATCCATGTTGAAAACAGTTTTTTACATTTTTATTTCAGGATTCTTTGATGAATAGAAAGTTCAAAAGAACAGCTTTTATCTGAAATGGAAAGCTTTTGTTACATTAAACACTACCCATTTAAAAAGTTTGGGGTCAGTAAGAATTTGTATTTTATTTTTGGTGAAATAAATAAGAAATCAATACTTCTATTCATCAAGGATGAGTTACATTGATCAAAAGTTACAGTAAAGACATTTATAATGTTAGAAAAGATTCTAATTAAATAAATGCTGTTCTTTGAACTTTCTATTCATCAAAGAATCCTGAAATAAAAATGTAAAAAAACTGTTTTCAACATGGATAATAATCATACATGTTTTTGGAGCATAAAATCATCATAATTAGAGTGATTTGTGAAGGATCATGTGACACTGAAGATGTAGGATGATGCTGAAATTCAGCTTTTTTTCAGAGGAATAAATTACATTTTAATATACATTAACATAAAAAGTCATTTAAATTGTCATAATATTTCACAATATTACTGTGTTTTTTGTGTATTTTTTATCAAAAAATTGCAGCCTTGGTGAGCAGAAGAGACTTCTTTTAAAAACATAAAAAATCTTACTGATCTTAAACTTTTGACTGTGTGTGTGTGTGTGTGTGTGTGTGATATATATATATATATATATATATATATATATATATATATATAAAATGTATGTATATTCACACACACACTTTTGCAATTACTGGGCCAAAAATTAGGGAAAAAATATATATATTTACATTATGCCAGTTTTCCAGTTTCACATTAGAGCTATATATAATTTTACGATGTTTTTATTGTATTTTATTCATTCATTTGAAATAAATAAATAATACAAATCAATAATTTGGAAGAAAATGTAGTAAAGAAAACTATATTTCAAGCACATACATGAATTATGGTGGGGCTAGAAAACACAAACCATTCTTAACGTCGAGCTCATTTAACAATAGTGAGACGATAGCTGAGGAAGTTTTTGGACAACTGCGTAGGATTGGAAACAAGAACAGGTCACAAAGTGAACACCGTTGGGAAATAATCCTTGGGGAAACCATCAAAATAAAGTGGAGCGATGAAAGGACAGATGTTCAGGAAACACCAAAGATGGTTTTACTGTATTTTTCCAATGGAACAATATTACACCTTGTTTTTAATAAAACAAGAACACTTAACCCAAGACGACCTCTCATACAGCCAAAAAATGGTTCATTACTTCAATCCAATGTTGACTCACCTGACAATGTCCATGGCTTGGTAAATGATATCTGATTGGTCAACAGCAATGACCTTCCTGGCTCCCGCTTCGGCGGCAAACATGGAGAGGATTCCCGTGCCACATCCCACGTCAAGCACCACCTGCGGGTTAAAGGAGCATGGTGTAACCTTTCCACGCTATGCCAGCTTGTCTGTGCCATCTTGAGAGTGCAGATGTGTAATAATGGCACTCGAGGCATTCATCATGCTGACAGGGTCTAACCCTTATTTGCCAGAGTCCACTGGCTGGAGCAGGATGGGCGAGATAAGCGCCTCGTCGTCTACCCCCAACCCTTTTCTTTCCAGATCAGCGCGTCACCTCGGGATCCATGTTCCACTGCGCTCGGCTAAAGCTGATCTGAGCCAATGTCAGCGCAGAATTAATGGTTTGTATATGAGCTGTGGTGTATATTGTGTGTGTGCTGAACCACCATTATCCTGTTATCAGCCCACTGCAGTTGACACATAAGAACCCTCCTTAAAAGAAAATACTGCTGCTTGGAATCATGCATGGGCTTTTTAAATCAGCCCTGTCATTGCAATTGTTACTCCGTCGTGGCTTTTTCTACACCGCTGTCTGGGCTTCACGAGTCCCATACTCACCTTGTCCTTGAAGACGTCCATATTGCGGTACATGAAGTCTCGATAGCTCTCAGTGCGCACCTTGTCCTGTCGGAAAACGAGACAACCAAAGTCCTAAGTAATGACACAGTGTCACCATTATACTTTCCATTAAGAAGACAGAGCGCACCCATCCCAACAAGAGAGAAATCGGTGAACACGATCCAATCATTCAGAGCAAAAATTTAATTTTAACGTCATACCCTCGGTTAAAGCTGACACGCTGGAAATCAAATTAACAATTGTTAAGCGGCATGAAATAAAAAAAGAGTCAAGATTGAATTAGAAAGCAAATCAAAGGATGTGTGACTGGTAATGGGAGGAGGTCGTTGTTGTTGGGAGTAGAGATGAAAAATGAAATTAAATGAAACTGACCCTGACACTTCTTGCTTTGCCAGCAGATTTTCAGCCAGAAATGGCTAATTAACCTGCCAGTCAGACTAAGTACCACCCAGAACATACATGATGCCGGAAGCTATTTACGATTCATATCGGCCTTTTTTTGCATGATTAAACATTCTGCCCTTACTTGTCAAAAAAAAAAAACCTTAAAGAATGTTAATGGATGTTTCAAAATGTGTTTATTCTGGAAATTTTTCATTTACACCGCTGGTCAAACATAAAAAGTCGCCTCTTATGCTCACAAGGACGCATTTATTTAATCAAAAATAGTCAAATAGCAATTTTTTATTATTTGTATATTTTAAAATGTAAAATATGGTTGTAAATATATTTTAAATGCTGAAATTAAGCATCATTACTCTGGTCTTCAGTGTCACGTGATCCTTCAGAAATCATTCTATTTTAATTTTTATGTTAATGATTGAAATTAATTAATATCATTATTGAAATTAAACACTACCATTCATAAGTTTGGGGTAAGTATGACTTTTTGAAAAGAAATGAACACTTTTATTCAACAAGGACGCATTAAATTGATCAAAAGTGATAGTAAAGATATTTTTTATTATAAAATATTATATTAAATTATATTATTTTACTGTATTAAAATCTTTCTATTTCTATGAACTTTCTATTCATCAAAGAATCCTGAAAAATCATTAAGCAGCAAAAAACATTATTAATAATTTACTATCAATAATAATTGATAATAACTGAGCATTATATTAAGTTTGGGTTAAGTATGTTTTTTTTAAGAAGAAATTAACACTTATTCAACAAGGATGCATTAAATTGTATCAAAAGTGACAGTAAAGATATTTTATTTTAAATATTATATTAAATTATATGAATTATATTATTTTATTATATTAAAATCTTTCTATTTCTATGAACTTTCTATTTATCAAAGAATCGTGAAAAATTATAAAGCAGCAAAAACCATTATTAATAATTTACTATCAATAATAATTGATTATAACTGAGCATCAAATTAAGTTTGGGGTAAGAATGATTTTTTTTTTAAGAAGAAATTAATACTTTTATTCAACAAGGACGCATTAAATTGATCAAAAGTGACAGTAAAGATATTTTATCATAAAATATTATATTAAATTAAATGATATGAATTATATTATTTTATTATATTAAAACCTTTCTTATTTCTATGAACTTTCTATTTATCAAAGAATCCTGAAAAGGATGCATTAAATTTATCAAAAGTGACAGTAAAGATATTTTATTATAAAATATTATATTAAATAATATGAATTATAGATTATATGAAATAATATTAATTATATTATTATATTAAAATCTTTCTATTTCTATGAACTTTCTATTTATCAAAGAGTCCTGAAAAATTATTAAGCAGCAAAAACTATTATTAACAATTTACTATCAATAATTGATAATAAATGAGCATCAAATTAAGTTTGGGGTAAGTATGATTTTTTTTTTTAAGAAGAAATTAACACTTTTATTCAACAAGGACACATTAAATTGATCAAAAGTGACAGTAAAGATATTTTATTATAAAATATTATATTAAATTATAGAAATTATTTTATTATATTAAAATCTTTCTATTTCTATGAACTTTTTATTTATCAAAGAATCTTGAAAAATTATTAAGCAGCAAAAACTATTATTAATAATTTACTATCAACAATAACTGAGCATCAAATTAAGTTTGGGTTAAGCTTTTTTTAAGAAGAAATTAACACTTTTATTCAAAAAGGACGCATTACATTGATCAAAAGTGACAGTAAAGATATTTATAATGTTACAAAATATTTAGATTTCCAATAAATGCAAGAATCTTTCTATTTCTATCATCAAAGAATCTTGAAAAAAAAACATCACAGTTTCTTTCCACAAAAATATTAAGCAGCAAAAAACCATTATTAATAATTGACTATCAATAATAATTGATAATAACTGAGCATCAAATTAATATATTGGAATGATTTCTGAAGGATCATGTTTTTTATTTTCAGTTTTCTGTTAATACACTGGGATCTGATTATTACTCTTATCTGATCCGTTTAAAAATGCTTTCAATTTACTGTACGATAGAAAGTTAATTTTCTTTTGTACTTTTCAGCTATTAAACCTATTTAAGTTCTCCATTCTAATGCACACAAAAAAACCTACAATGGAAAAGTTGACTTAACTTTCCTTGCACATAAAGTCGTGCGTTAGTTAAAAGGGTTAAAGATTGCGCCATCTGACTCATGACGGTAAATGGCATCATTTTACGTTGGACATTAAAGGCGTCAGCGCTTGCGTCTGCACCATACAGCTCGCCTCTCCTCTGCAGAGTTTTAACTCTGACGCAAATCGCCACTAAATGCAAGTTGGAGGAGGCACCAATCGCTGGCCCTCTCCAGGACGTACTGCAGTATGAGAGTTGATGATCCAAACGCTCCTCACTTGAACCTCCCTCACTGCAGTTAGAGCACTCAAACAATGAAATCTTAATCATAAATCTCAAAAATTGCACCGTGGAAAAATAAATCAAGGCGTATAACAAAAATCTGCTGCATAGGGCGAACTATTGCATCTGTTTGCAAGGAGTTTGCACAAAGTATGTCTCTGCTTGTGACCTTCTACCCACACCGGCAGCAAATAAGGCCGCAGATATACATGTTAGATGGGGACAGACCTACCTTCAGCATCTCCTCGTGGATGCTGTAATGCCCATAAGAGCTAAAGTAGGCCTCGTCTTCATCTTCTCTCAGACTCAGCGATGGCCCCGAGCATGAAGGGCCACGACTTGTGCCTGCGTTCAGCACTAGACCTTGTGCCAACAATCTGGGACAATGCAAACACACACACATTAAGACAGAGGAAGGCCTGGTCAGTCCACCAGCACACGTGCATGTGCATGTGAGCGCTCACTCAAAATCTTAACCACTGCAGTGGAATTTTACCCATCTCTAACTTCTATTGCCCCGCCTCTTTTTTGCACCTCTATCCACTTCAGTGAGTGCCTTTGAAACTCTATGCTGCACCCTGCTGGACCCACTTGCACATTACACGTATGTTGGAGTTGCACAGCTCTGAAGATAACTTCACTTTCTTTCTTTAAATGTTTGTAGGCTCTGCCATTATATTAACCACTCGTTCAGCTCAGTTTAAAATTTATTTTTTGATCGCAACATGAAAAAAGAGATTAAAAAAATGTGCAATATATTTACTGTTAAAGGGATAGCTCACTTTGAAATACATTTTTGGTATGTTTTAGTTTACCTCAAGGGTCCACAAGATGTAGGTGTCTTTGTTTCCACAGTAGTTTCAATTTTCATATTTTTAGGTCACGTGTCTATCAGTCATATAATGAAAGTCTATGGTCACCACCTCAAAGAGCATGCACAGAGAAGTCCAAATTAAACATGATTTAATGACTCGTAAATGTAAGTACACATTGATGGCCTTAAGACATGAAACGAGCGGTTTGTGTGAGAAAACGAACAGTATTTATATCGTTTTTACCTCTTGTAATCACAGTGACGCCCAAGTGATCTGAGAGCATGGGCGCTTTGGCCTGTGCAAGCGCCGAAGTGATCTCTCGCACATGTACATCACTCATTATTTACACAGAGATTTCTGAAAGATTTCGGGCCATCAATGTGTACTTACATTTACGAGTCATTAAATCATGTTTAATTTGGTCTTCTCAGTGCATGCTCTTTGAGGTGGTGACCATAGACCTCCATTATACAGGCATGAAAACGGCTCAGGGGTGAAAAAGGTGAGAAGGATATTACCCCTCTAGGGGGGTTCGGGGGCATGCTCCCCGTAAGAAAATGTTAAATATTCCATAATTAAAGCCTCAATCTGATGCATTTTGAGATGCATTTTTTGCCAACCTGGGGAGAGCTGGAGAAACTTAACTTCAGCCATGAGTCAAAAATATTATGGCCTTATTTTAATAATAATTTTTTTTTAAAAGATCGATACCGATCCGTTACAATCGCAGTAAAAAAAAATAAATAAATAATAATCTGTAGAATTTCTATAACTGTGTGTTGAACTGATAATCACTCTTTTGTGTGTTAAACACAGTCTACTTAATACAGACATCTTCAAGAAAAAACAACAACAACAAAAATATGATTATAAACTATGACAAAAATTATATTATAAACTAGATTAGTGGGTAACTCAGTCAAATTTAGTCTAGAAAAACAATAATTATATAAAATCAGAACATTTAGTAAAAAAAATAGTGGGGAACAAATATGAGACAGTAACTGTAGCACTAAATCTGGTAAAACGTTGCACATTGATCTTTGTATTGTTGTAAAATGCATTCATGAAAAACAAGATAAAAATCAAAAAGATCAAATATTTTATAGTCTACTACAAAATTAAGAATATATATATAGCACAAATGTATAGCACAGCTGTTTAATGAGGCAGCACCATATGCTAGATAGACAGAACAGAACCAAAAAATACTATTGATAATTTTTCATTGCGCAAAAGTATTATGATTTGATTATAAAAGACTCCAATGCGCATCGCTAGCGCTGAATGATGCGCTTGAGGCAACATGAGTCACAGCGCGCAGCTCTTCCATAGAGCTCTTCGAGTCCGCATTGACAAGTTCAAAGCACAAAGGAAATATATCGATGCATAGTGTATTATACAGTATCTATCTATGCAATAGTTTATTGAGCCTTTTCTTTTAACAGTTTTAAATTTCAGTTACTGTGCGCGTGAAGAACAATGATAGTGCTCTCCAGTGTTGTGATCTAGACACGCTGTAAAGGATGATAAACATGATTGAGGTACTACAGCAAGACAGTCAATGTATTCGAAACCATAGAGCTTTATCTACAGATCGTGTATAGTATAATATAGTATTTATCTATAGTATAATAATATTAACATTTAATCATCTTGGAGAGAGATTCATCATTGCCGAACGCGACGCTCTGTGCTGTTTGAATGCTGATGACTGACGACGCTCTGTGCTGTTTGAATGGAGAATGACTGAGGAGTCGACGCGCTGTTTGTTTGAACTGAATTGAGAATTACTGTCAGCCGCAGCGGAGGGAAACGTTTACGCAAACTTGAATTTAATGACTTAGATATTAATTCCTACCTCACATTATACTATAGTACGGCTACATTTATATTATACCCCCCCCTCCCTCAAAACATTTTCTTATCGAATCTACACGATTCACGTAGGTCATCTATTTTGGTTTCAAAACGGCGAATTTCGCCGAAAGGTGAGTGATTTTCATGTCTGATTATATCTGACAGACAAGAATGGTTTGACCTAAAAACATCAAAATTTAAAATACTGCGCAAATAAAGACACCTACATCTTAGCATGCCCCTGAGTCAAGCTAAAACATACCAAAAATAAATTTTTTTAAAGTGAACTATCCCTTTAAATGCCACTGATCTTGGGTTGTGATAAGTACAAAACTGGATTATGTTCTTTTCATCAAGCATCTTTGTAAGACTTTTCACTTGATGCAAGTAAGGTTTAGTCTTAGATACAGCTTTATTGACAGAATTTGTTGTATACTGTGACATCCATTGATAGTTAAGTATGCAAATAACAAAAGAAAAAATGCACACAGTAATTTTCTTTTAATTAATTTTGTGGTACAAGTGTATTACAATTTAAAAACTGAAATCAAGTTCATATTGGTTATGTGGGTATGTCACATAATTTATGTGGGTTGTCTGTATGTCACATATACTAATGTCCACAAAACTGTATTTAAGTTGTATTTAAAAATATTAACCTTATAAAGCAATACAGACGTAAGCTATTTTCTGTGCTTGTGTGGACACGTCTGTTTCTTTAGCCGCTATAGTAAATAACTGGAAGAATAACAAAATGCAGTAAATGGTAAAATAATTTGCGCTACAAACCAGTGTTTATGATTGCAATAATAAAAATATGATAACAAACACCAGCTTGCAATATCAAGCAGCATAACGGACAGTTTTTGCGCAACTAAAAAAAAAAAAAAAAAGCGGATGAGACCAGAAGCCTCGACATGATCAAATCACAATGGCTGCGCCCACTCTTACATTAAGAATAAGGCGAGTAGTTTACACAAAAATAAAAATTCTGCCTTTATTTACCCACCTTAATGTCATTCCAAACCTAAAACCTTTCTTTCATGTTCATTTTTTTTTTAATTGGTCTAAACAACACTGTGACACCCATTGACTGTGACTTAATGAACAAAAAAATGCTGACATTTGTATATACACTTTTTCTTTTATATACTTTATGTTTGTGTTTTATTTTTGTCGTACTGTTGGCAGAATTTAAATGTTTGGGTGAAATATCTCTCCTTCCTTTTTTCAAATTCAGTTTTTTTAGACTTGTAAACCACAGTGAGGTTGATGTTTCACTGACTTGAGTTTGTGCAGATCCTCCATTGCCCGGGCCAAGGCTTCCTCAGCTCTCTGGGCTCGGTCTTCAGCCTGGCTGGCTCTCTGGAGCAGAGCGGGGACCCGATCACCAGCTGAAGGGCTCAACGTCACAGCTGCTGCCTCACTCAACTCTTCAACATCTGACAAAATGTAAGGCAGTAGCACAAATGTGTTTAAAACATGTAAGAAAGTTTACCACTTACTTACAACATTGTATAGCCATTAAGGTTTAAAACAGTCTGCAAGTTATTTTGGACTCGGGTAACTTGGTAATCCTTGTTCTACACTATTGATCATGAGACTCTACTCAACCTGGGTAATCAGGTCCTCCTAAGTAATCAGGTCCTGTCTTAGACTGGTTCAGATCATCCTTAAAGGAGTAGTTCACTTTAAAAAAAACTTTTGTTGATAATTTACTCACCCCATATCATTCCAAGATGTCCATGTCTTTCTTTCTTCAGTCGAAAAGAAATTTAAGGTTTTTGATGAAAACATTCCAGGATTTTCTCCATATAATGGACTTCAATGGAACCAAACGTTCAAGGTCCAAAAGACAGTTTCAGTGCAAACTGTTCAAAGGGCTTTAAATGATTTCAGACAATGAATAATGGTCTTATCAAGCAAAACGATCGCTCAATTAAAAAATAACAAAGTTTAAGTTTTATAAGCTCAAATGGTTGTCTTGCTCTGTTCTGTCATGACTCTCCTGTTTCAAACTCGTTTATCAAAATGAATGAATCTTTTTTCATGTTATTTGGTTCATTCAACGAAAGAAACGAATGAGTTGACTCGGGAAAAGATTTGTTCATTTTGATAAACGAGTCTGAACAGGAGAGTCACGAACGTGCATCACAGAACAGAGCAAGGCGAGCATTTGAGCTTATAAAACTTAAACTTTGTTATTTTTTTTTTAAATGAGCGATCATCGTCTAGATAAGACCCTTATTTATCGTCTGAAATCATTTAAAGCCCTTCTGAACAGTTTGCAGTTTGCACTGAAACTGTCTTTTGGACCTTGAACCGTTAGGGTTCCCATTGAAGTCCATTATATGGAGAAAATCCTGGAATGTTTTCATCAAAAACCTTAATTTCTTTTAGACTGAAGAAAAGACATGGATATCTTGGATGACATGGGGGTGAGTAAATTATCAGCAAAAGTTTTTTTAAAAGTGAACTACTCCTCTAAGTAGCAGGAAATACTATGTTGCACTGGGTACCTACACCTCCAGACGTTACGTTATTTCTTGTGGTGTTCCTCAAGGCTCGAATTTTGGGTCCTCTATTTTTTAACCTATACATGCTTCCTTTAGCTGGTGTAATTGAAAAGTACATTATGTCTTTTCACCAGTATGCTGACACACAGCTTTATTTTCCATTTGCACCGATAGAGATACCCACAATCCAATTTCCACTCTGCTGGACTGCATTGTGGATGTCTCAGAACTATCTATCATGATCCACGGAAAAAAACATCTATTGCTCCATATCTTGTCTCTCTATATTTAAAAGCCAGCAATCAGGTCAAGATCTTAGGAATCATGTTTGACAGTGACCTTAGTTTTAAAATTCAGAAAACAGCTTACGTAATACAACCTAGCAATCGACTCGCACTAAAAAAGTATCTTAAACACATTTGTTAGCTAGGTCCTTTCCTTGATTTATTTAATTCATTACCTTATACTATCCACAAGTTTCCAGGGGGCGCTCCTGTAAAAAATAAAGTGGGTAAAACTTCCGGAACGGCAGCGGAAGTAGCATTCCAATGGCATTTTGTGTGTTAGTTAGCGAAGAGGCTAGCTGTTTTTCTGAGAATTATTTTACTATTTAAAGACGCAAATCTTTATGAGAGATGTCGTTCACGGAGCTCAGGGACAACATTCGCGTGTTGTACGTATAACCGGACTAAACTAATTCAGTGGCTTAAACGTGATTGTTTTGAACATAAGCAGAAAAAGAAATCAGAGTGATCCTGCCAACGACTGAAGTTTCCATCACCTCCCAAAAGACGACAAATCTTCCTGTGTACATTAGTTTAGCTTACTGTGTTCATTAGTGTATTCTATAAACTCTATCAGCATGTGATTGGATGTTCTCTACTGATGTTACACCTACAATCAGGATCAAAGCCTGAGTTGACAGAATACCAAATGTGCCAGTTAATGTATTCAAGTGGCACATTCATTTATAATTTTGAATAAACTCCAAAGCACAATGACTAAGTGTGTATTTTTTTTATTTTAATTGTTTGTCAGCTCACACAACTGTCTGTCACCATGCCTTGATGAGTATTGATTATTAATTATGTTATTATAATACTCCCAATCAACTACTGCAGAGGGTAAAGGTACTGTTATTTTACCCTTTTTAATTTCGTTGAGGTTGTGTTCCCACATCGTTAGCTAGTTTGGATCGCTATAACTTGAATGACTGTCAACTGTTGAATGAACGAGTGTTAAGTATGTCAAGCTGCGCTTTGTTTACTACGAACCGGAAGACGCGCCCACTTTTGACGCAAGGCCTCATGGGGCGTAGGAAACTTGTGGATAATATATATTATATACATACACAATGTTTTTAAAAGGTGTTACATAAATAAAGCCTTACTCACTAAAAGATTTATGTTTCAAATAAATCCTTATCTTTTGAATTTTCTATTCATCAAAGAAACCTAGAAATTAAAAAGCATCACGATTTCCAAAAAAAATTTAAGTAGCACAATTGTTGATAAAAAAAAGTTTCTTGAGCATCAAATAAGCATATTAGAATGATTTCTAAAGGATCATGTGACTGAAGACTAGAGTGATGATGCTGAAAATTCGATTGAATAAAATATATCCAAATTTAAAACATTATTTTAATGCCAATAATATTTTATAATATTACTGTTTTTAATATATTTCTGATCAAGTAAATGCAGCCTTGGTGAACATAAGAGATTTCTCGCAAAATCATTAAAAAAATCTCTACATTTAAAAATCTCTATATTTAAAAATAAAAATCTAGACCCTAAACTTTGACTGTGTGTTCGTGTGTGTGCGTAAACATTTATGGATGGGAATTTGTGTTTAGAAATTAGACAAAAATAATAATTCTCCTACCTATCTGCAGTAATGGGTCATCTGGTAATACTGGCTTCATATATTCATCACTGTTCCAAGGCACTGGGCCATTTGAAGCCAGTAACAAACTCTCTGCAGAACATTTCTACAACAAAAACACACACACAACACAAACTTAGTCAGGTCATCTTGTCACCAATATCCCCTTGAACCATATGAATGAAATGGATACTTACTGAAGACCTAATGTAGTTTATCATCTTAATGTAGCTATAATCATCAAGACCCTAAAGAGAAATTAAAACATTATAAGATACATCAGACATCACTCAGAACAATTAGCAGTACTTGGTTTAGAAAACTTACTGTGTTTTTGAACAAGTTCTGGGATATCCACACCATGGTCTGCCTTACAGTGTTGTAATGTCTCAGACACAGAGGTGAGAGTCCTGTTTAAAGTGAGACACGGATGCATGAGTGCACAAACCCCTCATCCTACCGGTAGTAAATAGTTTGTATATGACTTGACATGTACAAATAGATAATTACAATTGTTCTAGGATGAGTGCAACCAAAAATACAAATTCTGACTGAACTAAAAGTGAAAAGACATACAGTTTTGCAAATCTAAATAAATAAATACTCATAGATTTCAAATCAGTGTTATAATTATCATATATCTATACAACTAATAACATGAAATACAATTTTTAATAGCTAAATTAGATATGTTGCAGGCTAGCAGTCATATTTGGAGATATCAGACAAATAAAAGTTTGAAACAAACATGAGCGGATCAGAATCCACAAAATCTGTCTCTAGAAAAGATTTCTGTCAGGAAGAATCATGATGTGGTTTGTATTGGATGTCACCTGTCACACAGCACACACAGGACTGTTGTGATGAGTTCAGATCCCTCCTCCATTGACTGCCACTGTTCTTCATCACTGTCTGACAGCTCGGGCACATCATCACACATATCATCGCCTACGTGGCACGAAACAATTAACGTTACATAGTCTTAAATCACACATCCATACAACATCTTCTAAACAACCGGTCAGAACCTTCGACATAATTTGCGGTCGAGGAATTACACCATTTAGAGAAAAAAAATCCTCTAGGATTAAAAATACACTCTTATTCGTTACATTAAGGCAGTTAAAATCGCATTATAAGTTAAAGCAAATATGTACATCACATTTTAAACATACACGTGTACCTGTGTACGCTGCCATGTTGTAGTCTCTCTTGAATTCGAATTTTTCCATCCGGGTAACTCTTATTCAGGTGTACTTCCCTTTTATCACCATGTGAGGTCGCTGTTTTCTCAATAATTATCTGCATGCAGCACATATAGCAAAATAAGACTCAAATACTCCAGTCTTTCTGTAACCTACAAATAAAACATCAATAAGTCATTTATGTATGTTTATATTCCTCTTCAACTCAACACAACGACTAAACCAGACACTCACTGCTTACCAGTCAAAACTTTGGACTTCACATTGTATAATCATTAATATTGTAAGGCATATAAAAGAATAACAATGAGGCAATGTTTTAAAACTAGTGCTTATTGTGAATTCTTCACATTTTGAGTGTACATTTTTAATTGATAAGTTAGACAGGAAGGAAAATCAAGTGTCAAGCACACAAACTCTTTCAGTGTGGTTTAAAATAATCTCAGAATCACAAAGTTGGATCATGGGTTTATAAATAGGCTAGTATTAAAGTTTCCACGTTCAAAAATTCGTTCTGAATGCAACTAAAATGTATATGCTGAACAGCTCGTAAAGTATGTGTTATGCGGTGTCGTACATTTAATATTAATCTAAAGCCAATATATGCTTGTGAAGTGTGACTATTAAGGCAAATTATGTTTCAACATGACTAGTGTTGGGTAAGTTACTCTAAAAAACTAATTCCTCTCTAAAAAGTTTTGCATTACTCATTACATACCATATCAACCTGGACCAGTTGACCAATACAAGGATAGACATGAAACATCTCTTTTAATTCTTTCAAATAAAATAATAAAAACATTGCAGAAATTATTCTTGAACTGACGAACGTATTTAAAGGGAGAAGGTTTGATTAAAAACACATTTTAACAGTATACAATGTTAAATGTTGATGCTAAATTTAATAGTTTTGTTATTTATTTGTTGCTTTGTCTACATTTTATGTAGAATTGTTCTATTGTCTATAAAATACATCAGAAGTAACTAAGTTACTAAGAGTAATCCCTTTACTTTTCAATGGCAAAGTATTTAAATTACTGTAATTAATTAGAAAGGAATACATTACACCCAAAACTGATCATGACCAATTAAAGTTTAACGTTTTAATATACTTTTCAGACATAACACACAAATTAGTATAACTAAATACACAATAGTTGTGATAAAGTATGAATATAATTTATTATTTCCAGATCCATATAAAATTAAATATCAAAACAAAACAAAAAAGCACCAGAATCCAAAGTGAAGCATAGCAAAGCACATATAACCCTTATTTAGAACAAAGTAGTATTTTTAAATATGTTTTTAAAATACTCGATATGATAATAGAATCCAAGTAAACTGCATTGAAATAATAATTTGGCTTATCTTGGTCACAAATCACACACCATGCCAGAATTGCACTTAATTTAAAAAATGTGTAAATGAAAGTGTTATTTTTTGTCTCCAATGTTACCAAGATTGTATATGGCCTTGTTTTCAAGAATTTCCACTTTCTGCTGTCCATCTTGGAGTGTGTTGACAAGCATAGCTCTAGCGACTGATGTGATGGGGATGGACATTGCGGTAGGGAAAGCGGAGGAGAACGCACCAAGAAATTTCCGGGCCATCCACTCAGTCGGCCTGCTCTCCTGTCTGTCCACTAGGAGCACCCTAGAAATAAACAACCATATACAGTTTGAGCAACAGAACAAATGATGAACTATGCATGACCTCAGAAATCACAGATTTTAATCCAGCACTTCAGGAACAAAAAAAGTAGGACTCACGCTGGCCTGTAGATGGAGAAACGCTCAAAGCCGAGGTCTCCAATTTCTGCTTCAACCTGTCCCTGTAAACACACCAGTGTTACTGTATTGGTCAGTACTTGGATTGAAGTACATTAAAGGTGCTATATGTATTTTTTAGCGGCCTCTAGATTGCAACTAAAGCATCACACAACATGCTGGAAACTCATGTAAACTCCCACTGCAACATTACAATAATAGTCAACTTTTATCAGCTTGACGTTGAACTAATGCTCCATGCTCGTACCATGAGAACGTTACATTTGTGGTGTTATCTAGCAGAATGCATTTCACAATTAGCAAATGTCAACATAGGTGAATGTATAATATGAAAACGAAAACGGTTAGTGAACTAAACTGAACAATTTCAGTCATAGGAAGTAATATTCCCGTACTGAACTTGTCTGGAAATGTGTATAGCAAACAATATGGAAGTAGTGGGATGAGTGACATTAGACAGTAGATCTAGTAAATAAAAGTTACATCCTACTCCTAGTTAAAGGGTACATATCATGCTTTTAAATCATTCATTTTTACTTATAAATCATACATTTGTGGTCTATATAAAACATAACTGCAATGCTTGGGTCTGAATTCCTCATTATTATAGCTCCACAGACCCCTTTTCTACCCCTTTTCTGATGTGCTTCTGTGAGCAAGTCGTTTCAATGCGGCCCCTTTAAATAAAAAGGCGTACCGTCTTACCCCGCATGCTTTCCAGGTCGCTGAGTTCACAGTGAGCTCAACTCTCTGCGTTTGGCCATTATTGTAGTTTGATAAGAGATACGATTAGCTTCAAAGAACATTTTTATTCACAAGTTAACAAAATGTCAACAACGGAAGACTTGTCCACCAAGCCTTACATATTCGAGCCAGAGCGAGCGATTTGAAAAGATGACTACGACGAACCGTCTTCATATGGAGGCAGGTATGTAAGTTAACTATGTTGTGTTATTAGTGAAAGTCGACTATTTCTCTTGTTAAAACAAGCACACTGACAAGATAAATGACTGCGGTCTGATCTCACCACTAAAAATCTGTATTGATAATAATACGATAACTTACGTTTAGAAAGCATCAGGAAACACAACAGCTAAACGATAGAAGGAATTTACCCGATCGACAAACCCTTCTGTATACTGGCTGAGGTTGTTGAAGTGGGGATCCTTGAAGTGCTTCAGGTCACTACATCTAACAACCGAACATTTTGACTAGCCCTCTCGTAACTTCTGCATCATTGAGCTTGTACTACGAAATCGGAGCGAGAAATAATAATGGCGGATTGCTGGAAGTGTTGGACCGGTAGTCAATGTCCTTATTTGTCAGTTCCGCTGCAAATACGGTAACGTACTTGATCAAAAAAACGTCATAGACAACAGAAAAATCTGAACAGGTTGAAAATTATGACCAAAACAGAATATAAAGATATAAACGAAGCACCTGAAGAGAATAATTTCATCTTTTCTGTACTTATAAACAGTCCAAATATACAACAAAATGCATTTAAGGGCTAAAAAAGTGGATTTAGCATGATATGTCCCCTTTAAAGCACCTACTTTTTGTTATCCTGGAACAGTCTTTTGTGTTCATTTCATGTCTCATATATATTGTAGTTTACCTTGCCATTTCATTACAGTTTACCATTATTTCAGCATATCTGAAAACTATCACAATGTAATTGTGATATGTAAATTTTATTTTATTGTGTAAATGCAAGGCTCAATGTAATTATATTGTAATTCACAATAAAACATAGCGGAGGTCTCTCCATAATTCAAAAGCTCTGCCGACGTTTATCCGTGTTTTCACAAGTTGATCTGATTCACGTATGGCCTGACGAGCTTCAGCAGATACATTTTTGTTTGGTTTTGTTTGTTATACTTATGTGGAGTTTGTGATGGAGTGTGTGTTGTGCTGGAGGCAGGAGTATTTTGGTGTTATCAGACTATGTCGTCAGCTGCAGTGGCGTCGCATAGACTGTATATAAGGAGAGAGGCTCGGGAGCGCGCATGCATGTCACATCCGATGGATTTCACAGAAAATCGAACCCAGAGACTTCACATAGAAATAGGAATACTGGCCTTCAGAGGTAATAGCAAAACCCAACAAGTGGATCATTGTACAGTAATGTGTGATGACAACCCCTTCACACACAGGTAATAAAAAAAGGATTAATTTTAGAAGAAAAGTTACATTTAGCACCTTTAAAATACAAGATTGTGCAAAAAAAGCAAGCAAATCTCGGCTGAACATATGTTGCATTGGGTGTTCCTGATACCTTAGTTTTCAGGTAGAGAAAGCTGCTGGTTTTATCGGCACCTTTGGAGGATTCTAGATGAAAATGAGAACAACCTCCTGCTTTGGCAAGTTCTGCGGACTTGAGTACGTAGTCATGATCCACCCGGAAAAACCCTTCCTGTGGCCCAATTAAAAATGGAATAAGTAACGTTATTTATCATGAAATCAAACACATTTACCACAGGAAAGGAAGATGAAAGTAACTTGCATTGATGTGTCTTACTCTTAGCACACTAAAAAAATATTTTCCTGATTTATCACCACATTTTTTCTTTGGTCAAATCAACGTAGATAATTGATGTGGTTCAGAAGTTTTTGAGAACTCTATAGAGAAACAGAAAATGCTTTTCTTGTGTTTGAAAGTTGTGTTTTTCATCTTTACTTAAAGGGATACTCCACCCAAAAATGAAAATTCTGTCATCATTTACTCACAACAAAGGAAGCTGAACACAAAGGAAGCTATTTTACAGAACGATTGGAACCAAAACAGTTGTTTGGCACCATTGACTTCCATAGTAGAAAAAATATATACTATGGAAGTCAATGGTGCCAAAGTTCCAATCATTCTTTAAAATATCTTCCTTTGTGTTCAGCAGAAGAAAGAAACACACACAGGGTTGCAACAACTTGAGGGAGAGTAAATCATTTTTGGGTGGAGTATCCCTTTAAATTGCCAATTTTCAGCATTTATTCCCAATAATGATCTTTGTTATTATAGAAAATTTAGCTTGTTTATGATTTTTTTTAGTTGAAACAGCTGAAACAGACCCTAATTTCAAGCATTATCAACTAAAGTTCTGGAGAAAAGTCCTTCATGCATTAATACGGTCCATAAAGATGACGTCTGAAACATACAGCTCCTGCTTTGGCTCTGGTTGTTCCTAGACAGCAGTATCCCACATCATGGCCCTGAAAAGCCTCCGCGTACTCCTCCAACTTCTCAAAATCAACCACCTTTTGCACCTGAGGAGAAGAGGAAGAAGGCTAATGAGTGGTGAGACCCAAATCCATGATAAATAAGGTTTTAAAAAAAATGACACCAAATGTCATCTGCCAACACAAACTCTTGTCCCAGATCTTTTATTATGCAATGCAATGCAATGGTATTCCTTGTGGACTACTGAACATAAACAGGACATTCCCAAACTTGGCACATTACCAAATTCTCATAGGCTTTATCCTCGAAGGTTAACTGCCTTCGTCCAATGAGAGTGATCTTGGAGAAGATGTTGCTCTCCACTATTTCTTTCAAGAGCGCCTTTCCCTGTGCTCGCCTGAAGAGCCGAGAACGAAGCACGTTCTGTTCTTCTGTCGGTAACTCTCTTCCATTGCTTTCAGATCCATTCTGTCATGAAGAAATATTGCATAACCATTTGAATCTCGCAACATCACAATGACACTGCAAAATTTGCACACGTGAACTGAGAATGAACAGATTTGCTATTAGTTATAACGTGAGACGATCAAATTATTCCTCAAAGCGAAATTCGATCAGCAACTTGTTACAATATTTGTACAGCAGTTTCAGCAGGGGTGTGTAAATAAGTTACCTGAATAATACATCTGAGAAATATTAATAGCAACTGTACTGAAAAAACAGTACAGTACAGTCGTGTATGTGTATATATATATATATATATATATATATATATATATATATATATATATAACTGAAGCCAGCCACTTACATGTAAGAGCTAATTTCATGAACGCTTATAAATATATTTCTATTATTGTTCATTTCTATCGCTATTTTTCTTTATTTTATTGCAATTTTGTCGTTATTTTTGCACATGCTCTTTATTATTATGACTATCTTTGTTTTGACAAAAATACAAAAATGTTTTGTTAAACACACAATAATGAAGAAAGAACATTTTTATTACAAGGTGTGGTTAGAGAAAATCAGAAAGATCAGGCACTGCAGATAAATATTGGAAATGCAATTAGTAGGCTACAAGCAAGACAAAGCAACAAAGTATTAAACCAGTATTACACACATATCGTAATCGAGTAGTGATCGTAGTAGGTCTTAATTTAAAGGCTACTTTACCTTGGGATCTCGACAGTCTCTAAATTTTCCAGATACTGAAAAACAGCGGCGAGGGCCACAACAAAAACAGTCAAGAAGCTTAAGGCTTTACCCCAGTTACAATGAAATATATTCATGCCAGGCTCGATAAACAGAGAAAGCTGGTACGCTGAAGCTTCTTCCTAGTTACATTCTCGTTTCACACGGCGCATGCGCAGAACGCATTCATACACAGCATGCAGAGAGACGCTCGAGAGCGCTGCCACTGTTTAGAAACGGAAATGCACGAGCACGACTGGACACGAGGCATAGTTCATCTACAAATTAAAATTCTCTCGTTACTCACCCTCATGTCGTTCCAAACCCGTAAGTCTTTATGAACACAAAATGAAGATCTATTTGATGAAATCTGAGAGCTTTCTGTCCCCCCATTGACAGCCACGCAACTACCACTTTGATGCTTCAAAAAGTCAATGAAGAGATTATAAAACTAATCCACATGAATTGAGGTTTACTCCAAATTTTCTGAGACACGATCGCTTTATATGATGAACAGATTGAATAGGCTTTTTTATTGAACTCCTATTTTTCCTGCAAATGGAACAAAATGGAAATGGAAATTTCCTGCAAATGTAATCAAAAATGTGTGTAAGTTTTAAAAGAATGCAAAGAGTTAAAGTAAAGAAAATAATGACACCATATATGTAGGTGTTATGTTTATTACACATTAAAAGTCAAGTGGTACAAGTGAATGACACCTAATTATTGTTCATTATATTTATATAAAATCCATTATTTAATTGTTTTATATATATATATATATATATATATATATATATATATATATATATATATATATATATATATATATATATATATATATATATATATATATATATATATATATACAATATATATATATATATATATATATATATATATTTCAACGAATTCTATGGCAAATTTATTTTACATTTTTTAAATCACTTATTTTCCATACATTTCATATCTCACAATTGCAATTTTATTTCTCTTTATTGCTACTTTTTCTCTCATTGGGACATTTTTTTATCAAGTTTATTATCACACATCTGTTTTTTAAATACTTTTAAAAAAGTATTTTTTTCTTTTTTACTAATTAAAAACATTTTACTCATAAATAAATATTTTTTTTTAACAAAATAATTAATACATTCATTGATAAGTAATACATTTTGGGTATATTTAAAAAGTAAAATAATAATATACACATTTTTAAAAAAGTTTAAAAATGTATCACTGATTAAAGAAGTTGTATTTTTCATGGAATGCTGCCACACATGTTGAGATCAAGTAATCTGAATAAATTTACTCGCTTTATCACCTTGAATCAAATCATTTATTTCTAACATGCCATCCGTAACGAATCGCTTCTGTGTGATGCCCTTTCCTCACCAGTAGGTGTCAGTATAAGTTTAAGATCATTGATTTCTTTCCCAAATTGAGAATGTGCTATAAAACGTGAGGTTTATAAAAAAAATTTAAAACCTATTCCAAATGTCTTTTACCTCTGTGTAAACTTACTAGTCCTGTAAAGTCTAAACATTGTTTATTATCTTCTTTAAGATCTAACTCCTGAATTGATACATGGAATTGTTATTCATTTTCCCTTTTATCTGTGCTATTCTGTATTTTAATTTCTATATATATATATATTTTTTTAAATACTTTTAGAAAGTATTTTTTTTTTACTAATTAAAAACATTTTACTCATAAATAAATATTTTTTTTACAAAATAATTAATACATTCATTGATAAGTAATACATTTTGGGTATATATTATATATATTATATATATATATATATATATATATATATATATATATATTAAGGGTGCATTAAGCTGGGATAAGGGGTAAAAAAGAACTAAAAGTCACTGTTAACACTTAATTTTTGACTGATGTTCATGTTAAAAAAAGTTCATTGTCTCAAAGCTCTATTAGGGCTTCTCTTGTCTGCCACTACTATGTTTTGATGGTGAAACTAAAAATGCTTTCCTCCTTTTCGGTTTAATATTTTATATATGCTTCATGTCTGTAAAGCTGTGAAAAGGCAGACCAGCCAGAAAGTAACTTCAAATCAAACATGCACATTTTGCAATATTACTAGGACAATGTGATTCCGGTCCAAATAGCCAATACATGCGTTTCAAAACTGCATCATACAGTGTCATTAAACATATCAAAATTGTGAATGAGACCATTTTCATTTTTAGCTAACAAGGCCACACCATATGTGCCAATCCTTTAAAGCAGATTGTATTGTCTGTGCACAAGACTCCAACTGTTTAAATTCAACCTCTTGTTCAAACGTTTGTTGGCCGCTAGTATGAATAGACCCATATGTCAGCTGACAATCCTGCTCTTTCAGATGTTACTGAACAAATGTAGTGGAGATTTAAAGGCTATGGATATCAGCTTTCATTATTCCTTCTTTAAATCTGTAAGAACAACAGAAAATAGATCTAAATGTTTTTTTTTTTTGTATCGAGTTTGTCATGTTTAATAAACAATATTTTAATGCAGCCATTTCACTCTTTGGAAACAATGGGGTTTTATATAGAATACTAGGGTTTTTGGCTCAGTTTTAAATAACCATTTATGCTAAAAAGGTTCTATGTAAGGAGAAATGTCTTAAACATAATATTTCCTGTTTATTGGGTTATTTAAAGTGCACTCTTAGAAAATAAGGTACAAAAGCTGTTACCCTTTCAAAAGGGACACCTTTGTACCAATTAGTACCCAAATGGCATGGCAGCCTTAATGAGAACCTTTTCAAAGGGTAACGTCAGTGACAGATTTTGTACCATTTTTTTTCTGACAGTGTTTAATTCATATTACGTAATAAAATTAAAATGAATACATTTTAACTAAACCCATAATGATCCCATGGTGGAATTCCAAAAGGTTACTGTAAAAAAAATATTGTTGGTTTAACTTAAAAAATTAAGTAATCGGGTTGCCTTAATTTTAAGTTAATTGAAATTGAAAATTGAGTTAATACAAATGAAGGAGATTGATTTAATCATCAGAAACTCAAAATATTATGTTATCTGAACCACTTTAATTATTTAAGCTGATTTGACAAAAGAAAAAAGTTGTGATTACAAATCATGAACATATTTTTTACAGCGTGTAAAAAAACATGATCAATAAGTTATGACAACTTATGTTTTTGCATTGCTTTAACTCATCAAAATAAGTAAAGCAATTTCAACAATTCTTATAAGTTATACAAGTTTCAACTTATTTCAAAAGTCAGTTTAATGTAATTTAAGTTGAAATGACTCAAACATCCAAGTTGACTGTACTGAAATTAAGGCAGCACCTGACAGAACCTTCAACAGAATGAGTTTCTATGCGTAACCTATATGACTGTATGCACAAGTAAGGACGTGTTATTCAGAAAGCACCTCAATGCATCTGGATCTGCTCATGCAATGAATGAATTTTCCCTGCTGATTTTTTTTAACTTAAAGCCTCTCTCTGAAAAGCTGCTCTTTTTCTATTATTGAGCTTAAACCAATCTCGTCGTGGAGAGGGAAGAATGACAAAATGCGTCATGAAGGAATCCACATCCCCTCGCAGCTTAAGACAAAAGACTTGGATCTTGCTGTCCTGACAGTAACAGGGCGACCGCGGTGAGCCCCAAGAGATGCCAGCGGACTATGGTCTGTTAATTACCACTGAGTGGAATCAAAATGGCTTCCTATTGTCCAGTCTTGGTGGGGGTTTGTGGCAGCCTGCGGAGGAGAGATGGCTTTGTGTCAGGCCGCTGTCATACACACATGTTGAGTCATTGTGGGCTGACTTCGATCAGATGAACGTATGTAGGAAATGCGATTGAGGCCATGCTGGGGTTCAGGGGAGGGTTGTCATTCACAGTGTCATTAAAAACACTTTTTACAGCCACACTTTTAAATGTCAAAACAGCTTGATATGACTTGAAGTCATGCATTTTACGTCTGATTATAACTCCAGATCTTCCACTACACTTCGCAATAAAGAATATTAAGAAATGGGTTACAGATCGCGAGCGGTAAATGTTAAGCTTCTGCTATCAAGTTTTGAGGAAACTTTCAAAAATACTTTTGACTGACGCCCTTTTCGATTTCTGGCACATCGCATGGCTCATTCAAAAAGGTTAAAAGAAACCCAGGAGTGCCAAACATGTAATATTTACAAAAAAATGCATATATATATATATATATATATATATATATATATATATATATATATACACACATACATATATATATATATATATATATATATATATATATATATATATATATATATATATATATAAATCGCATCCAAAATAAAGTTTGGGTTTACATAATATATGTGGGTGCACTGTGTATAACTATTTTAGATTTTATATTTATATACATTTATTAATTAATTTATATTTTTATTAATTATATTAATATTTTATATTATATATTTTTATTTATACACACACATGCTTGTATATATTTAAGAAATATTTTCATGTACAGTATATACTGTATATAGATTTATATATAATTTATATGATTGGAAAATATACATATTTTATATATAAATAATATTGTTATATTGGATTTGAAAATATACATATTTTATATATAAATAATATTTTTTTCTCTCACACACACACACACATACATACACACACACACACACACACATACATATATATATATATATACACACACACACACATACACATATATATATATATACATATACACATATATATATACATATATACACACACATATATACATACACACACATATATATACACACACACATATATATATATATATATATATATATATATATATATATTTTTTTTTTTTTTTTTTTTTTTTTGTGGAAAAGTAGATACAGTTATTGTAATGCTTTGTTGTTGGCAAAAAAAATTCTTATAAATATTTTTGTAATTTCACTTTCAATTTATTCTAACTCAACAGAAAGTTTGAATATATATTCTTGGTAAAACACATACATAAATAAAAAAATAAAATGGATTATACAGGTACAAACCTGTACATATGCTTTGTTGTTCCAATTATTATTATTTTTTTTATAAATTAGAATTGAAATTAGAATGTATTTAAATCAAAACGGAACATTTGAATTTGTATCAAAAAGTGGGTTCCAAATGGTCACCAAAAACTAGATGTCTAATCCAGAATACACAGAAACAGGAGGCCTAATGCCCCACTGTAGGCAATATGTCCCATATCCTGGCCAATTGAAACATGCGCACTGACACAGAGGGCTTAGCCAGAGCCACTGACTCTTGAGTGTGATGCTAATGATGGCCATTAATGGAGCCTGACAGCACAATCTGCTCCTCATTGTAGCACCTTAGCAGGATCTGCAGCTTGCAAGGGGCCAAAGAGGAGGCGGGCGGCTTGGGACGCCAGGACGAATCAAGTGGCAAGTGGTTGCACAGGGACGGGGAGGTTTTCAAGAACAGAACCGGGGATCTGGCACAGAGGGACTGCGGATTGCAGGACGATCCCAGCTGATCCCCGGGTGAGGATTAGCTTAATTAGACCTCAATAGCCTTTATAGTCAAATGCAACTGTCAATTACTGTCAAAAAAGGACTGTCCAATAATGTGGGGCTAATTCTTCAGTAGTCCCAGAGGTGCAGGCATCACAGGCTTCACAATCCCAGAGCTGAACAGGAGCGACATCATTAGACTTGACTCTTTTGCCTTGTTATATTTTTCATTTGCATGTCAAGTAAACCTAACCAACGACTGGCCTGGTCACACTTTGACCCATATCAACCTGCAAGGGATCTTAATATATTTGTCAAAATGAGAAAGTTCTCCTATATATTGAATAATGGTAAAACGTATTGTTAATTGTTAGTTAACTAAACAAATGAGACCCTGTTGTAACATGCTACCAGAAAAATCAGCCAAATAGAATATGTTTTGCATTATTCATTTTGCACAATGTTTAATTAATGCCATTTAAATTAGGGATGCACCGATATGACAATTTTGGCTGAGACCGATAATTCTTTATATTTGAAAGCCGATAACCGATATTTTGGCTGATCAATCTAAACCCAAATTTTTAGACAATTTTGATTTTCCTCATTAAAAGCCAAGATACAAACACAATTATGTTCTTATTTTAATGCTGTGTAGCCGATATGACAGACTTGCGCTGCACATTTTGCACTTTAACTGGATTTTCCTTTTTTAAAGTGATTTCAATCGTATTTCAAGCAATTTAAAAGCATCATGTTGAACAGTGCACATCTAAAGTGCCTCAGCTCAAGGAATTAATAGATTTTTATCGGCTTTTAGATCGCCTAAATGTTCTTGTTGGGCCGATAATGATAACATTAAAAATGATCATATATCGGCCAAGACCGATAATGTGGCCGATTAACGTGCATCCCTAATTTAAATGCATCATATTAGTCCACGCTATTACGACACTAATTTATTATATCACACGAAAAAATAATTGGAAGGAGAAGAAATTATGAAATGAGCATTTGATCATGCATGTTAGTAAAATTAACTTGTTTCCTTACCATTTATCCTTATTCTTAATTGTTTCACCTATTGTTTATGTATATACAAAATATATACATGAATATATGGCTCTTTTAGCACAGTTTTTGTGCAGTCAATTATATAACTATTCTTTACCATTAGTCACTAAACAGATAACTTAGAACTTAGTTCAGGTACTTATGTACTAAAACTAAAAGGTTTTTTAAAAAAAGTTTCACGTAAAGACAACAACGTTGTCAAAACGATCCACAAAAGTGACTAAAAATGCTGTATTATTCATGCCAGGCCAGTAGTTGGCGATGTCACTTTGTAAAGAAACACTATGCGCATAGAGACTGATGCGCCTATAACATCACCGTTTTCACAAATTCACGTTTTTGTGGTTTACACCAAGACGATATAGGTTTCGTTTTCAAAGAATGCCATTTTGAAACCCGTTGTCAAAAGTTTGCCTTTTGTAGGCCCAGAAAACACCGTTGTCGTGTAATTAACGGCCAAAACGCATAAAAAGCTTCTCGTTTTAAGTTAAAAACAGTGAAAACAGTGTCGGCCAGAGCGGCCGATCCAGGCTTAGTATCAATGCGGCTCAGTCTCGGCTTTGTGGCCCAAATGCCATCAGCTAAGCTGGTCTCAGACCTGCTTTGACCAGGCTTCCTGCCAGCTCATCCAAAACAATGGCGTAATTAAATGAACAAACAGATTAGATCAGCCCAACACCGAGGGAGATGGGATCGTAGATCAGGCCCCTGCCATGGACACAGCAGGATCACATAATACTTGGAAATGCATTAGCACATCTGTCCGGCCTGCTGTGTAAAGCACAGATACGTTAGCTCACAAATGAAGTGTATTACAGCACAGGGCTGGACATATTGTAGGTTCGCCTTCATCAACTGAATTTCCATTCCAGTGGGGAGGTACTGAAAACTTCTTTTTCTAAAGAAAGTTGACACAGTTCATTGAAGAAATGACTTACACATGATGAATTTACAGAGAACGTCATACATATGTATAACGTGCAAATGAATCAAATAGGCATCGAGAGACCTAGATCTCAGTGAGCACTATTCAGGATCGGAGGCTGAATAATACATGCGGTTTAATGTCCAAAACAACAGGTTCTTTCACGGTTATTTGTAGTATCTTAGATTTAGCGGTATTTTAGGTTTGAGCTTTCTGTGGTTCTTTGGGGAAAAGTTGTTTGTTACATCAGATCTTCAGTTCTGTTACCGGAAAAGTGAAGCTCGGTAGGTTCTCTGAAAACACCATACAGCAAATACTTTTTCAGCGAACTATAAGCTTACGTTTTTCTCAATCGCTTTGGCACATTTTTTAAAACCGTTTTAACATTCCCTAAACTGTAAGTGCAACTGTCACAACTGTTTGCTGGAACATCAAAACTCTATGTATTTATATATTTTGTTTAGTTGATTACTTACAATATCCCAAATGTTTCCAACTATTTGTAAATCGTGATTGCGACTTTTTAACCAAGGAAACAGGGCGTGTGAACAGGGGTGAGGAGTCGCCAGTCAATGACGTCATATCCGCGTTACCCCGGTTTCCGCCATGTTTGTACCTCGTACTGCAATAGTAACCATGGCGACAGACGTGGACAACTGGGTCGGTTATGCCGGTTATGCGTGTCTTAACAGCGTGAGCGTCCCTAGCAGGGTTTTGTTCAAACATTATGGACCATAGCAAGCAGACTTTGAGACAAAAAGAGGACTAAAACGAAGATCAACATGTTTCGAGATGCCGAGAGATCCACGTCCGCGACTAACTTCGACTTGACAGAGACGCGAGTGTTGCATGTTACTTGAGCAAACAGGTGATTAATGTATATAAAGCTAATCAATATTATATTTCAACATGATGAAAAGTTAGAATATGATCTGTATGTTATTCTCTAATGTTGTTCTAGCTTAGTCTCATTCAGCCAACAAACAACCTAACTAACAACATTCAACACGCTCAAATGTCATTTAGTGTGATAGTGAAACTGTTAGAGCAAGTGAAGCAGAGCTGCGTTACCACAAGTTTAATTCCTCAATAAACTGATCTGTGTGAGTAATTCAGCGTGTAGTTCGGTAGAATTAAATGTCCTTATTCCCTTATATCCACAGGACTCGCGTTGCGTGTGGCGCTGGTATAACTTTATGTCTAGCAATCGCGCCCTGCTTCATATCACAGTCATGTTAAAAACATCCATCAGCTTGACGACAAGATCGATAATTTCGTTTAATGCGGAATATACGTCATTAATATACACCTTTGTTATTGTAAGAGGTTAGCGACCCCTGGTGGCGAAACAATCTTGCATATTGTACCTTTAATTCATGCTTCAAAACCTAGTTATTGTGTCGGTACATTGGCCAATGGCACCAAAATAAAAAGGGTTTTTGTCATCGTGTGAGCCACAGTGGTCAAGGTGTTTCGTTTTGTTACCATGGAAATATTTTATATATATATATATATATATATATATATATATATATATATATATATATATATATATATATATATTTATTTATTTATATATATATATATATATATATATATATATATTTATTTATTTATTTATTTATTTATTTATTTTATTTTTTACAAAAAACTTTTGACTGACTGCATATACAATACAAGAATGTCTAAGATGAATGTTCTTGTTTGTCAGACTGAGCTTTTTAGATCCAGATTACAACAGCAGGTACAAATTTACTTGGAAAAGTCAATACTGTACACTGTAAAAAAATCTGTAGAAATTGCAGTATTACTGACAGCTGCTTGCCAGTAACTTACTGTAGATTTAAATTATTGTTATTTACTGGCAACAGTTTGTTCAAAGTTAAATGAACTTTAAACATTAACAAGTCTTTATCTTTACAGAATAAAACTAAAATAACAGCCTCATGCAAAGCATTCTGGGAACCAAAATCTAAAAAAAAAAAAGAAAAAAAGTTTGATGAAGATTTCTGGTTCCCAGAATGCTTTGCATTAGATTGTTATTTTTTAAGTTTTATTCTGTAAAGACAAAGACTTGTTAATATTTAATGTTCATTTAACTTTGAACAAACGGTTGGCAGTAAATATTCATCAATTTAAATCTACAGTAAGTTACTGGCAAACAGCTGCATAACTACAGCAATTTTTTACAGTGTACACAAAGAAAATTTTCATACAGTACATTTATTTTTGCAGAAATGTGTTGCATTTAAACTGAAAATGTACAGTTGCTTGTTAATTTTTACACACTCTATTATGTCTGAACACCACTAAACTATTCATCCTATAGTTATTCCATGACAAGCAACTGTGCATTTTCAGTTAACGTAACGCATTTCTACAATAATAAATGTAGTGAATAAATAAAAATGTATTTCTACAGTACTGCTGTAGCTGCTGCTGTTTATGGTTATGATGATCAAAAATGGTAGGGAAAACTCCATACGATTACAAACTTTGATTGATTATACGATCTTCTCATTAGATTTAAGATGGACCGTCACACAAATCATATGTTTTATCTCCAAAAGACAGAACGAATTCATATGAAATACCCACCTTGTACATACTGTGCTCTACAAATTCTCATCTGGTTGAAATATACAGAAACTGATAAGATAGATAGATGGATGATGCTTTTTGTTTTGAATAAATAAATAAAATTCAGAGAAGTGTAAATCAACCGACCACTGTTTTATTCTCATCATGGTTTGGGTGATTCACATTTTCCCAAGAGAAACTATGCACTGTGCCTTTTGTTTTCTTACAAACACTATAATAATAGAAAGCTTCTTAGAGGATATATGCTTGGTTTAGGTTTTCTCCATCAGTCCTGTTTGCAGACTTCAAATCTCCCTTTTGTTGCACGTCTGGACTATCCTAATGACTTCTTTGAACTGCCAGATGTTCTCTGAGGTTCAGCTTTGTGTGCATCTCAACCTCTCGTCTGGAAACATGCTAGTCGCTAACCTCTACACTCTCTCCACATCAGATTTGAGTGCGATGGCGTAGTTTTCCTTAATACAAAATGTAAGCGTTATTACTGATCTCATCACAATGTCTTCAGCCAAGTATGTTCAAAATTCATACTAAACAAACCTTATAAGAAAGAATTAAGGACGGCAAGACTTTGGCTTTAAAAGCCTCATTAGACATCCAAAGTAGCGCAGAGTGGACTCTGAACCAAACCGAGGATCATATCAGACCCACCACAGAGTAAAATCTCCCGCAATGAACAAACACAATACAAATGGCCCAAGCTGCTAGCACAATGCCACAGTGAAAGGAACCAAATTAGCTGGAGGCTAACAACAAATTACCAACACCTGTATTAGTGTGCTTGCTTCGGCAGGGAGCTGAGCCGAGAACAAGCGCTAATCCCTATAAACCCGACAGGACCCCTCCTACCAAATCAGCATTTGCATATTCCCCATTTATTGGATGGTCTGACCAGGCAACTATAGCCCGAGAAGGTTAGCCTCCGATCGGGAATGTTTCATTCCTCCACACACTCTCGCTGCCTGGGGTGGTTCCATGCACTCATCTCCAGCCCGTGTTGGCTGAGAGCGAGGCCGTGTGTGTGTTAGAGATTAGCAGGCATTAGGATGACTGTGTGTACTACATTCTCTCACCCCATGACTGAACCTGATTGGAGAGGTGGGAGGAGATGGGACAAGTCATTGGGCTTAACCGAGCTGTTTGCTTAGGAGTTGACCGGACTGTGATACAAGTCTCACTGTGGTTTCTGTCCCCAGTTTCTTTTCAGATGGAGATGCCACAACAAGAATGGGATGGGGATGGATCACAAATAGGATATAAAGAGGAAGATGCTGGGGGAAAGGAGGGCCATTGAGTCGGAAAGAGGAAGCCTACATGAATTAATTTGGCATACACCTTTAGTATTTACTGTATAAGCCTACCGTTATTTGGAAGAAAGTTGTGTCCCATTTCAGTAATCTCTGCTTGGTTCACTCCTAGCTAGCAGGGTGCTCTCTTCAAAGTTATGATAAAACATACTTCTAGTAATGTCTTTTGCTGATAATTTTACTCATCCCCATGTCATCCAAGAATGTCCTTGTCTTTCTTTGCTTCAGTTAGAAAAGAAATTATAAATTTTTTTCTCCATATAATGGATTTTCACTGGGTACTGTTTACAGTGCAGCTTCAAAGGGCTTTAAACGAGAACAAAACGATGAATAAGTGCTTGTCTGGCCGAAACGGATCAGGTCATTCTAAAAAATAAATAACAAATTTAAAGTTTTATAAGCACAAATGCTCACCTTGCTCTGTTCTGTGTGACTCTCCTGTTCGAACTCGTTCATCAAAATGAGTCAATTCGTTCATTTTGTTTGTTGAATGAACCAAATGACTCGGAAAAAGATTCGTTCATTTGATAAACGTTCGAACAGGAGAGTCACAACGCGCATTTGTGCTTATAAAACTTAACTTGTTTATTTATTTTGGAAATGATCGATTGTTTCGCTAGATGAGTCCCATATTCATTGTCTGGTGTCGATTTAAGAGCCTTTAAAGTTGCACTGAAACTCTCATTTGGACCTTGAACCGTTTGGTTCCAATGAAGTCCATTATATGGTGAAAAATCAAAAACCTTACCTTTTTCGACTGAAGAAAGAAAGACATGGACATCTTGGATGACATGGGGGTGAGTAGAATTATCAGCAAAATTTTTTGTGAACTACTCCTTTAATATAATGTTCTTTCGAAGTTACTTGGTGTTCTCAAAATGTTGACAAAGACGACTTATACTTTGTTCACAGAACGTTTTTTTTCCTGAAATGTTTTAGTTGGATGTTCAACTGATGTTAAACTTGTTGCTTATGTTCTGTGAACATTCAGAAATGTTCCAATGTTTGTACAAGGATAAAATTACAAATCTGTCATCATTAATTCCTCCTTATGTTATTCCAAAAATGTCTTTAGTGGATCGCCAAAGGAAGAAAGATGTTTTTTTTTTTTTTTTTATAATGAAAGTAAATGGGAATGTGAGACTGTCAAGCTATACTATAAGGACAAAAAATCTGCATAAAAACATAATTTATGTAATGTGCACTATATTCCACATGAATATTTGCGTGCTCAGGATAGATGGAATTTTTCAAGTGAAAGTAATAGTTATTCTCTAAAAATCTTCCATTATAAAGCAAGTTTGACTGACAGGATTTTTAAAGAATAAAAGCATACTGGAGATCATAAAAAGTTCTGAAGTCACACACTGATTTATTTATATCACACTGGGACCCCATTAGCTTTTACTTGTTCTCGACAATGAAGCATATTGCAGGTAAAAAATAAATAAAAATAATAAAAGTCTAATATATATATATATATATATATATATATATATATATATATATATATATATATATATATATATATATATATATATATATATATATATATATAATATATAATATAATATATATATATATATATATATATATATATATATATATATATATATATATATATATATATATATATAATTATATATAAATATAAAAATATATAAAAAATAAAAATAACAAAAATCTAATATATATATATATATATATATATATATATATATAATTTTTTGGCAAAATATCTCTTTTTATGTTCCACAGGAAGAAAGAAAGTCATACAGGGTTGGAAAGACACAAGGGTGTATAAATGAATCAATCTAATACTCAATACTGAAAAGCAATCTAATACTGAAAAGATACAAAAATCATGCAAGGGTCTTACTTTGACAGATAGTACATGCAAAGGTCTATTTCTTAAACACACACAAAAATGCACCTACAGTACATAACCCAATGACGCTGACTGTCTGAAGCAACACCAATGGTCAGCAAAGATGCCTTAAATTTATCAAAAGTAGCAGTAAATACATTAATAAAGTTTAAAAAGATTGGTATTTCAAATAAATACTGTTTTTTTAAACTTTCAATCAATCAACTGATAAAGAAAACAAAAAGTATTTCCACAAACATTGATAATATTCAGAAATAAGCATATTAGAATGATTTCTGAAGGATCATGTGACACTGAAGACTGGAGTAACGATTGTAATTTGCATTACAGGGAAAAAAAGTAAACTTTAAAATATATTAAAAAATGCGTTTCAATACTGAGAGAATTTCCTCCATTCAAGTGGAGGGTTAAAAATCTTTTAAACAAGATATGACGGCATTCACATGTTCAAAAGATCAAGGTTTCACTCGATAGGCTATCAACTATTAAAAGTGAACCCGAGAAAATTTGTCTTTCATCTTTCACGTGCTGTCTGCAATGTTGACATCAGTGTCCCAAACCTCGAGCCGCTGCTGTCAAGATCTCCATCCTCACAGGAGCTCAAAAGGCCCGACAGTGCAGTTTAGTCTGATTTTGATTTTAAGTGAGCATCAGATCAGATGTCAAATGTCTATTCCACAGGCTACAACCCTGTCAGATACCCCTCTGTGCCAATTCAGTCGAGAGAAAGGACGGACACAAGGACAGAAGCTGCACTGCTGGGCTGCTAAAGCCCCTCTGGTGCGGGGGCTAATGGCTAATCGGAGACGGACTTACTGTCTTCATAGTGGCTGGCTTCGCCTAAGTCCTTTTGGGGATATCTGTCCTGGGAGACCGCAAGCGTGGAACATGGTGAGGTGCTAAATGGAGGCTGTTGGAATCGGATATTGGTCTGATCTGAGGAGAGAGAGCGCACAGAATTTTTGACAGAACAAGAAAATATGTTGCATATACAGACAAAGCATTATAAGCATCCTTCAACTTTATGATTTTAATGTACAAAAATTAAGTTAATATCTTAATGGCCCTACAAGGCTGAAAATGTTGGGAAAATATTTTATATTTTTAAAATATTTTAAATGTGAGGAAAGATATTGTTAACAATTTACAATAAGGTTGCATTAGTTAACTACATTAGTAAACATTAACTAATAATTACAGTAACTGTACTTATACAGCATTGTTAATGTTAATTTCAGCATTTACTAATACATTATTGAAATCAAAAGTTGTAAAGCACTGTGCACTAACATGAACAAACAATGAAGAGCTGGATTTTTAGTAACTAATGTTAACAAAGTTAAAAAATAAAAATAAAATTACTGTAATAAATGTATTGCTCTTTGTTAGTTCATATTTGTTAATACATTAAACAAACAAAAAAAAAGCTGGAAAACTGTGGAAAAACATGTACAAAAAAAGGCAAACCACAGCTACAGGTTTTCTGCAAAAAAAAAATGTTTATAGAAAAACAAAAAGCTCACAGGAAAAAGCATACACTGACTAAAACATAATCAAATATTAATATTTTGTTTGTTCTCAAGTTTTTACATGTGTTCTTTTTCATAATTTCTTTGCATGAAAGCCTGGTCAGAAATTATGTCTGCACAATTTGGCACTTCATTATCACAACACTGTAAAAAATATTATCACAGCATTTTTTTTTTGTCAAATCAACTTTTATGTGGTTCAGATAACATAATATTTTGAGTTTCTGTTGATTTAACCAATCTCCTTCATTGTATTAACTCAATATTTAATTTCAATGAACTCAAAATGTCAAGGCAACCAGGTTCCTTTTTTAAGTTAAACCAACAATAATTTTTTACAGTGAAAAAAAGTCCAAGCCCACATGCAATGTTTACAAAATCTTCAACCCATTTTTAATAATATATTACTAAAGGGTGGAGATGTCAGTCTCTATCACTTTAGCCACTACTGTATGTGTATATTATAATTATATTATATTATGTAATTTTCAGAGAGCCAGCAAAGGTACTAAGTATTAAGTATTAAAATTAAATAAAATATTAAATAAATTTAATTTTAATACTTAAATACTTAGTGTGTGTATATATATATATATATATATATATATATATATATATATATATATATATATATACATACACACACACACACACACATTTTATATATATCATTTTAGAATAAAATTTCAAATGGCATTTAGAGACTTTTGCATCTGAATCTCTTCATATATATATATATATATATATATATATATATATATATATATATATATATATATATATATATACACACACATACATGTATACACACACACACACACAATCAGAAACCTCAGACTGTGTTGGCTGTCATAAAATGAATATGATTCTGTGTCAGACTGGGATACATTTAATATTCCTTTGAAACAGAGGTGATGATGTTGAGCTAATAAAGGGTGTTCATTATAACCTGTCACTGACAAGGAAACACTAACCATGACGGATGACCCCTCCGGACTCACAGAACACACACACACACAAGTCCTCTGATCTCAGTATTATCTGATCGTTTTCATTATGCTCTTTTTGCTTTCTCTTGCTGACGGCCATTCAATCTTCGCTGTCATCTTCTATTGAAGCCTGCGCTCGGGGAGGAGCGGGATGGAAAGTGATGGGTAAAAACGGTGACACAGAGCCGGGGTGCCGCGGTCGGGGGGAGCGGGACACCGTCTGTCGCTGCCACCGTGGATGTATATGAGTGTGTATTCGAAAAATGGGTAGAGCAGGTGGTGTGACTAAGCAGAGGCTGGCGCAAATGGGCCGTGTGTGTGTGTGTGTGTGTGTGTGTGTGAGAGCGATCGAGACGGGGGTGTCACCTCTTGCTCTTCCAGAATAGAGAGGCCCATCACACCCACCCAACTGTTTGGCATTCAGAAGTGTCCACCTCTTCTTTTGCCTCTGTCCTTTCCTTCAGTCCTCCCTTTCTTGCCTTCATAATGCATTGTTAACAAAACAGTTTACCAGGCTTGGCTGGTACATTATCCAGCGGGCCTCTGGAGACGCTGGTGATTTAGGCAAATGGATTCAGAGAGAGGAGTGGCCGTGAGAGTCTTAACAAAACGCCACACTGAGTCTGAGACTGAATCTTCTCTCTTCTTCCCTATTTAGTATCCTCCATATATTAAATAGCAATTAGGCGCTCTACTGTGTGCAGTGTGCTGAAGGCAGAGCAGAGCACTATGATCTCACTGCATATGCATGAATGAGCCATACTGATCACCTCACATCATCTCCTCTGAGCATTATGAGACCTATATTGGCTTTCATAGAGGGCAGAGGTGGATCATGTCTTTAAATACCAATTTCTATGGTTCAGCCCAGTGGATGGAATTAAAAATAATGTGTGATAGAGTCAAAGAGATGCTAAACTAGTAGAAGTTAACTTTGCCCTCTATCTTGACGTGATTCAAAGTACGTGTTTTAAGTGATATATTAATTATTAAAATAATTTAATTATATTATATTAATACAAAAAATCACTTATATATTTATTTAATGCCTTCATTTCACATTAAAGATAATTACATATTTGCCAAACGACAAAATAATATTTGAATTTGCCACTTGAATTTATGAACATTACTGGAATATTATATATATATATATACACACATATATGAACAACAGTGTGTGTGTGTGTCGTGGGTATGTGTGAATATATATATATATATATATATATATATATATATATATATATATATATATATATATATATATATATATTCACACATACCCCAGAACACACACACGGTTTTCATGTTTTATGGGGACTTATAGACATGATTTTTTTAATGCATAAACTGTATAATCTATCCTAAACCTACCCACCTAACTCTAAACCTACCCATCACAGAAAATGTTCTGCATTTTTACATTTTCAAAAAACTAAAAAAAAACAAACAAAAAAACAAAAAACAAAAAAAGTCAAAAAAAAGGACAAGGATTTCAGATGTTTGCCATTTTTCTGAGGACATTTTGTCCCCATAAAGTAGGGTTTACCAGGACCACACACATGCGCACGCACACACACAATATAGATAACAAACATTATATACACAACAGGCATATACACAACTAAATAATGAAGGTGGGGTTGGGGTGAATTGTCACAGATGTATTTAACGTAATATATTCACAGATTGTGAAATATTTGTTGGTCAAAACATTGATTTGACATTATTGTATGTTACTTTTTACAGTTTGCTGTTACTTTAGTTGTTTTGCTTTAATCAGCTGGTGTCAACTTTTGTTATCAAAGAATTAAAAACAAAATTTGCCAAAACTTTTAGGTATATGCCTATAATGAAATTAACCTGACTCCGCCAGATGGATTTGCTCCGCATATCCATCTGGAAACCTTCCGTTGAAGAAGTTTTGGTAAGGGGCGAAAATACTGGTTAGCTGATTGGCCTATGTTGGTGATAGACGGGCCAAATCAACCAATCAGATCAACGAAGCACATGACGTACTAACTTGCTGCTGCAGGTAAAGGCTCGTTAGCTCAGCAAATAAGCAACATGTCGGCAAAGGATATTTGCCGTTTATGTAACTACAATTTGCGAATAAAAGGCACCATTTCAGCTGCCCGGTCCATATTTCACAAGAAGGATGCAAGAGAAAAAAGCATTAGCGAGCGGCTAAAAGAATTAGGACTACCGCTGTCTGAAAATGTTTCTAGATCGCGTTGCTTCCGCTTGATTGCGTCACACCTCAACCCGCCTCAAAGCCAACGCTGATTGGACGTTCGTTTGGTGAACTGCTCCCAAATTTTCTTTAACGGAAAGTATCCAGACTGATCTGCGAGTGAAACCTTGAAAGCTCGCGAGATCAGGATGGTCTCAACGAGGCTATAAAATTGGCTTTAAAATAAACTTACAGAGGCTATTCACTGAGTAAAACTGTGACAACTAGTTCCACTAAAGAACCTTTAAAATCCATGGAATATTTACATTGCACAAAAAGTTCTCTATAGACGCTTTCATCAGAACGCGTTGCCATGGTGATGAGCTGGCCCAAAGTTAACTTCCGTTCTGTTAGTTTATACTGTTTATTGGATAATACGGCATTGACTGTATTAGATACTATATTAAAATAGCTAGGTTTATCCGAGTATTCCGGTACAGTGTTTCCCATGCATTTATTAGTGGCAGCCCAACTCATTATCAGCGCTGACCGCCACATATTGATTTCCGTGTTTTTTACAATTTAAGGAAAAGTTGTATTTGACTGCAGAGTTGCGTGTAGCGCATATTCGCAAGCTCTCTCTCTCTCTCTCTCTCTCTCTCACACAAACACATTAACAGCGGAGCAGAATGTATCATAACGCTGCACAGATATCCATCCAACATCCTGTCATGTGAGAACCCGCCTTAAAAAAAGGTTAGCAAGCATGTAAGAAGCTAATAAGGAGAGATATGTTCACCTAATAAAGCCTCGTCGCCGCGCTCCGCTCGCCACAGTTTTTTAACACTGCGGTAAATCAGACACGTCGGTAGAAAAACATCTTGTCTCCTATTTTTGTTCAACGGGTCTGGTAGTGTCACATTTCAGTTTGGCCAGGTAACATTTATTTTCTTTGACTGTCAAGAAATACCAGCTACTATGGTTATTTACTTGTTATGGATTGTCTGCGCAAGTTTGCCGGAAGTTAAGTTTGGGCCAGTTTTATGCACATGCGCAGTACCGTGTGTTTATGTTGTCACTGCTGAAAGCGTCTATAGTGGAAAAAAGTGTTTTTAGATTTTTAAAATGTTCTTCACACTTAAGCAAAATAAATAAATAAAACGTTCTTTAAAAGAGTTTTCACTAAAAGAATCTTTAGGGAACCAAATTGCTTCCTCTAGTATTACTGAGAAAACCTGTAATGCAGACCTAGTAGTAAGAGTGTATCTTCCCTATTTGTTCACTGAAAACTAAACAACTAGATTCAAATTCCTTCATAAGCATGGGGGTACAAGCACTTCTTCTCAGTACAAAAAGATAAAAGCCATTGTTTTGACTGGTCACAGTTGGACTATATTTTTTAACTGCACATCAGCCTTTTCTGAAATGTGTCAGAAACCAATACAGACAAATACAAAGTCCTGTCATGAACTCTGGCACAGACTTGGCACAGCTGATTGGTTCCTGCATACTATCAGTAGCCAATGAGCTCGCTGCTCAACTCTTCAAATACTGGTCAGCATTTGCTGTAGCAGTTGCAGTGTGCTTCAGAAACCCTCCCCCTTCCCCAGCTCCACCTGTATAGATCTGCTACAGGTAATTCATGTGTGCTATATTGTACAGAAGCAGCAGCAGAATGTCTTACTCACAGCAGCGTGTTCGTTCATGTATTAGGAGTAGCAAGTCCCGTACTTGTTGTGCAGCAGCAGCAATAACCAACAACAGCAGTGTAGCAGATCTATTCTAGCCAAGACCAAATATATCAACATTGTCATAATCATTACCATGCCAAATATCACTCGACACTTCTCTACGACAGAAATGATTACAATATATCGCCAAAAGTGAAAACCAAATTGAAAAGTACTGCATTACAATATTGCATATACTACTATACTAATTGCATTACTTAGTTACTTTTTTTAGAAAGTAATATGTTACTTTTTTTCACCAGGGCTTGTTTTTTTTATAACAAAAAAGTTACATTTTGGGGCTTATGGTTAAACTGTATCATTGAAGGTCAGAAGCAAGTACACTCACCTAAAGGATTATAAGGAATACCTGTTCAATTTCTCATTAATGCAATTATCTAATCAACCAATCACATAGCAGTTGCTTCAATGCATTTAGGGGTGTGGTCCTGGTCAAGACAATCTCCTGAACTCCAAACTGAATGTCAGAATGGGAAGAAAGGTGATTTAAGCAATTTTGAGCGTGGCATTGTTGCTTGGTGCCAGACGGGCCGGTCTGAGTACTTCACATCTGTCTCAGTGACTGGGATTTTCACACACAACACATTTCTAGGGTTTACAAAGAATGGTGCTGAAAAGGGAAAAACATCCAGTATGCGGCAGTCCTGTGGGCGAAAATGCCTTGTTGATGCTAGAGGTCAGAGGAAGAATGGTCCGACTGATTCAAGCTGATAGAAGAGCAACTTTGACTGAAATAACCACTCGTGACAATCCTGAGGTATGCAGCAAAGCATTTGTGAAGCCACAACATGCACAACCTTGAGGCGGATGGGCTACAACAGCAGATGACCCCACCGGGTACCACTCATCTCCACTACAAATAGGAAAAGAGGCGACAAATTTGCAAGAGCTCACCAAAATTGTACAGTTGAAGACTGGAAAAATGTTGCCTGATCTGATGAGTTTCGATTTCTGTTTGAGATATTCAGATGGTAGAGTGATAATTTGGCGTAAACAGAATGAGAACATGGCATCCATCATGCCTTGTTACCACTGTGCAGGCTGCTGTGGTGGTGTAACGGTGTGGGGGATGTTTCTTGGCACACTTTAGGCCCCTCAGTGCCAATTGGGCATCGGTTTAAATGCCATGGCCTACCTGAGCATTGTTTCTGACCATGTCCATCCCTTTATGGCCACCATGTACCCATCCTCTGATGGCTACTTCCAGCAAGATAATGCACCATGTCACAAAGCTTGAATCATTTCAAATTGGTTTCTTGAACATACCAATGAGTTCACTTTGCTAAAATGGCCCCCACAGTCACCAGATCTCAACCCAATAGAGCATCTTTGGAATGTGGTGGAACGGAAGCTTCGTGCCTGGATGTGCATCCCACAAATCTCCATCAACTGCAAGATGCTATCCTATCAATATGGGCCAACATTTCTAAAGAATGCCCTCAGCACCTTGTTGAATCAATGCAACATAGAATTAAGGCAGTTCTGAAGGCGAAAGGGGGTAAACACAGTATTAGGACGGTGTTCCTAATAATCCTTTAGTTGAGTGTACACTTGGTCAATAAAGTGACCAAGTGACATGAGTGAATGTCACATTTAGCAGCTAGTTACAATAACCATCATGTTCACACACACAACGCCTCTGCACTTCGAATTGTCTAAACATGCGGACAAGAGAGCTGTCACTCAATAAATGGGAAAACAAAGTAACTTGCGTTAGTTATTTGAAAAAGTAACTCCGATATTTTGTTGTAAATTTTAAGTAATGCACTACTTCAGTAGTTTCTTGAAAAAGTAATCTGATTACAAAACTCAAGTTACTTGTAACGGGTTACCCCAACACTGTTTCTCACTTACATCAAAACCAGTTCATTTAAATGTTACCACATGATTTAATGACCTCGCTAGAAGCATTTAGAGCGAAATTTGTTTGCAATTTTACAAACCAAACAGTCCATGTACTCTCGACGGACATTCACAGCTAATGCTTATAAAGCAGATGTATGATCGTCAGGCACAAAACCCTTAAGATCGACAATGCCTCCAACAGAGCTGCCATCTTCTGCTGACACACTTCACCATATAGCCACTGTGCTTTCCACTTCAGTGTGACCTTTTAATATCATCTCTCTGAAGATCTCACTGTGAGGAAAGGGCAGACCTAAAGACCGGTGCCGACCCAGGTGAAAACGGGCATCTTGTCCTGATGAATCATGCCGTAATGAGCCCTTCATTGTGCCTGGCATTGTGCTCCAGCACTCCCGCAGTCTGCCACCTTTCTGCCTGTTAGGCTGACAGGAATAATGAACTGGCTGCTTTGAACTGGCCTCACAATATTGACCTGGTTGCACACAGCAAGATGTCTCCTGCTAAAGCAACTGGTAAATGCACATTAGGTTAACAAAAGGGGCCTTTGCTTTTAGGGGTGGGAGGTGCGGCCCACTGGGGGTGTGTTAAAGTTTTTTTGCAGAGGGGTGCTGGGGAGATCGGGGCGTAGGTGCAGTCAACAGACAGACAGGGAGCTTCATTTTAAAACAATTCATTTGTCAAAGTGGCCATTCAGAGCGGCCTCTGCTTTGTGCGACTGAAGCGTTTGTGGGTGGGTGTGTGTGCCGGGCTAAAAGCGAAGGGAGTGAAGGAGACATGCCAGCATGCAGCACACATGCTAATCCACAAGCTTTCGCTTTTCCTGCATTTTGTGGAGAACAGCCATTTGCTCTTCTTATTACCATCAAAATTAGAAAGACTGATAAAACATGTAGGTTTCAGTAAACCCTTAAAAGGAGGACACTTTCCAGGCAGGATTCGTTTCATTATCCTGGATGTTTTTTTTTTTTACCAAATAATATGACCTCAAAGGCATTATAATATCCACTAATTTCCTGGACTATAGTATATATGTCTATATTTATATCAAAACTTCACCACTAAATCTTATTTCACAAATCAACATCCATTTTTTGATACCAAAACTGAATTATGTTAAATTTATATATAAGATTTATTCTAAGTTAAAGAAATTGCTAGAATGCTGATATGGTTAACACTTTACAATAAGGTTTGGTTAACATTAGTTTAGTTAACATGAACTATAAATGAACAATTCTTCTACAGCATTTATTAATCTTAGCTAATGTTAATCTCAACATTAATACATTTTTAAGATCAAAACTTCTATCTATTAAGATTAGTTAACTAAACTGAAACTAAACTTTTTATGAACTAACAACAACAAAGGTTATTGTTATCTGAACTTAGTTAATGCATTACAATAAGACCTTATTGCAAAGTGCATTGTTAATAGTCTTTTATTAGTAGACATAATAAAATGTCTATTTGACATTTGAAACTAAAAAGAATGCAAACTGACAATGTGATATTATAATCCATAAATCCAATGCATCCAAAAGCTCACTTAACTCATTTTCTCAAGGGTATTTAACATTTAGCTTAATAGAGAAAGCATTGCCAAAAAAAAACATAAAATAGAATATTTTAGAAGTAAAAACAGTCTTTCTAAAACCTAAAAGTTGCATTAATGCACTTCTAAGCAACTCAACTTTGCAAACTTAAAAAAACACAAGGCATGAAACTAAATGTGACTTATGCTATCAATTTGTAGGTACTGATACATAAAAAAAAAACATAAATGGGATGTGAAAGCCAAGAACCACTTTTGTAAAAAAAAAAAATCATATTCATTACATACAATTACATTCGCATATAGTCCCAATAATGACTATTACCTATCATTACTACATATCATTATCATTAATATGATTTTTAACACAGAGGCTGAAAGCGCTGGTGTCTGCGTGGAGAAAGCCTGATTTAAAGCGTGACTGTGGTAATGGTGCAGTAATAGGCCGTGACTAAACATGCTCACGGGTACCAGCTCAGACACACAGAGAGGCTCACTGCAGAGAGAGGGCTACGGCAGGCCAGCGCTGATTAGCATATAATTGCTGCCATTGTATTTGACATGGAGAATTAAGAACCAGCCTGGTGGCAAGATGTCCATTTGTCCCGAGAACAGGGAACACGACATATGGAGAGGAGACAACTGCAAAAAGTGCATCCTGGGAGCTGTTTACACGTTTCCTACCCAATCTGGGCATCCAAAATTATATTGTTGGTGAAACAATATGGATTCTGATTGAATTTTTGGGTGAATGTGATTTCACTAAGAACAACATGTTCCTGGAACAACATTCCAATCAACCAATCAGATTTAAGGGACAAGTTTATTCTTAGAGCCAGTTGAGTGCTCGTTATCATTTACCTCTGATTTTAGGGTAGGAAGGACAACATATTCGGACAGGAATGTTGTCCAAGATCAAACAAAATATGTTAATCCGGGAAATCACATGACTTGACCAGACTAACAAAAAGTACAGTCTCAGTTATGCAAGGAATAAATAAAATCATTCATTCACTTTAATAAAGTATACAGATTTAGTAAATATATGAATAAATGAAGAGTTCAGATGCAAAAGCCTCTAAGTGCCATTTGAAATTTCTTTAAAATGATCATTTTTATCAAACTTGTATATTAAAGTTCAGTAATTGCACTTAAATGGCAATGAAGATTACCTAATGTCATTTAAGTGAAATTACTGAACTTAAATATACAAGCTTGATAAAAATGGTCATTTTAGAAGAAAATTTCAAATGGCATTTAGAGGCTTTTGCATCTAACTCTTCAAATATCAAATTAAATTACACATAATTAAAGATGATGCACTATGAAGATGGTTAGGCAATCACAAAATGGGATTTCTAAATGAACTGGTTTTATTTAAAATAACTAATATCTGATTCATTATACAAATGCAATAAATGCAATAAAAATGCTGGGTTGTTTTAACCCAATTTTGGGTAAAATATGGAACAAACCCAGCCATTGGGTTACATTTTTAAATTAAATTTTTTACCCAATTTTTGAGTTTGTCCATATTTGACCCAAAATTGGGTTAAAACAACCCAGCATTTTTTAGAGTGTAAGTTAATTTATTTCTTATAAGTTTATCTATTTATTTATTTAGAGTTTATGTTTATAAGGTTCAGGATAATCTCATTAAGGGAAAAAAAAAGTTTTGGCACTTTCTCACATTTTACAGTCTACTTTATTCTTTATCCGTATAATAATTTCTTAAAAAAAAGTAAAAATGCACAATCAGCATATAAAAATGCATATACATAAGTAAAGTTTTGTTTCAATGAACCAGAACTGTGAACTCTGACACCTTCAGATCACAAACCATGAATTTGAGATAATAAATATTTGATAATATTATAACTATGCTTCTCGAGATCGATATAAATGATAATTCAGCTCCCTCCTCTCTCTCACACACACACACTTTTCATCAGTTTCTTTTAAAATCTAAATCTCCTTTAAATCGCACATTTCTTCTCTTTCGCTCTCTGTCTCGCTGACTCTTTTGCCTGACCCGACTCAAAGGGAGAGAAGCTAGGTCTTTCCCTCCTTTACGTTCCTCTCATGCGACAGCTGAGCGAGCGAGTGTGTGGAAAAAAAGAGAAAGAGAGGGAGAGAGAAGATACAGCCCGGCACTGAATGACCTGACCACTGGTGACAAAGCAGGATTGGTCACGCTGGCTTGTGAGTAATGGCGCAAAGAGAAACGCTTGTGTGTGTGTGTGTGTAGCTGGTGGTGTGTAATGATTTGCTTGCTTTGACACAGTTAAACCGGTTCAATCTCAACACCAGATGTAACACAACTGAGAGGAATCAAGCCATATGCACAGGTGCATTAAACTTTCTAACACTGGATAATCTTAATCTTATCAGAACGCCAAATATTTGCACACGTGTATGCATGTAGAAGGAGTAATACTCAAGAAATAGATGCACAGTTCTGTTTGAGAGCTCATATTGATGTAAAAATATGACAAAATCATTCAATGTCATTCATACCCAAAAACTGCAGAAGAATCATTTAAGACTTTTCTCCTTATAAAGAACTTTTTTCAAATAGAGGGTTCTTTAAAACCTTATAGGGTTCTATATAGAAGCCCGTTCAAATTCTTAGGTTCTAAGATTGTAGATTCTGTTCAAAATGAACTTAAATTACAGTCAGGAAGTATTTTGCTTATTTATATGAATTTAGGCTCTGTTTAGTAATGAGCATATATATGTATTGTGTAAATGTGAGGGAGGTCGCATTCTCCACGGACTTCCTTCAAGATAAGCGGCGCATAGCAGGATTGTTATTCTCTCTCTTTGTCCTCAGCGACACCACAAGGGTTCAGGAAGGCACATGAGGGCCTGTCACAGGTAGAGCAGAAGAGGGATGGCTCTTCTAAAATAACCCTTGCCCCCATGCTTGATTGCCCCCTTATTGACACTCACTCTCAAGTCCACAATAGCGGTCCTCAGACGCTGCTGAATAGACTTCCCGCCTCCCAGCCACTCTCTCCCTAATCCAATCCCCCAACCTGCACGATACAGCCAAAGATGTCCCAGAGACCCCTTGCTTCTTCTGTGCTTTGAGGATTGAGCCTATCTGACTTATGAAAGTAAAGTGACACGCATACAGTTATTTCTTTAAAGGCGTATTTCATTCAAAAGGATGTTCTGAAGACCAATGTTTTTAAAATCATTATATACAGGAAGACCTTAACGCTCTGGTAATGTTCGCATGTCAAAAAGGACCACATTTTTTTCAATTAAATGATTGCACTATATTTTGGTTCAATAATATTTGATCTATTTAATATCTCTTTTTTTAGGTTTAAGGGATTTTTTGGTATTTAATTATATTCATGCAGTAGTTATAATCCTTTTATTCACTTTTTGAGCATGGACTTGAAAATTAAATTTCCAACTTAAATCTTGAATGCTTTGGAGCACAGACTAAAGTTTGGTCTCTTTTTAAAAATGACACTTGGCAGAGGATTGCTGAGGGGAAAAAGTTTTAAAAAGTTAACTTGAAACATGAGAGCCCGTTCTCATCCTTCATCGTCATATAGAACGGTATTTGACAAAACGGCGCTATACTACGCACATGGCACCCTTTATCGTTAACCCTCTGGGGTTGTTCGTTTAACAGTCACACTTGGGGTGTTCGGGTCCAAATGGACCCAAATGGCAGGATTCATATTTTTTTTAAAAAAAATCTTTTTTTTTACATGTTTTTTTTATATATTTTTTCTTTTCTTTTTTGGTGTTTTGAGATAATTTTATGATTTATAATTAATATTTATGCAATAATTATGACCCATTTTTTCCCATTGAACATAATAGAAATTTTTTATTTTCATTTTTTTTTTTTTTATCAAAGCTGTATTACATTTTAGAGTGAAGCCTAGGCCTCATGAAAGCAATTTTTGAAAAAAGATAGATGTCATCTGGTAGACACACTGAGCATTTTTATCACACAATAGCACATTTTTACCACTATAGTGGATTTACAGTACAGCTCTCCATAGAAAGGCTTGGGGATTCTAGTGATTTTTGCAAATATATACCAATTTTTTTTTAGGTTGTTGATTTTTAAAATATAAAAACATATTGTGTGTGTGTGTGGCTGTGTCTGTTTTGCACTCTTGATGTTTTATAGATTCTCAAACACTATTTATGTCTTGTTTGTTTGGTTGGTTTAGATGGTAATTTGAAGTGCCAGTTTTAATTTATTATACAATCAAATCTGAACATTGCATTGGAAAGAGAACAAATGGAAAGCATTTGGTTACCCAATGTTTAATTCTAACTTATTCTAACTTAATAAAAATGCAATTCTTTCAGTTTTCATATTTTTGACAATTTCACATTCATTTCCTATGGGGGTCCATTTGAACCCAAAGGGCCTGAGTGACTATTTTTTTACAACCACTTAGACTGTTCACATCCTGTCCCCAATTTTTTTGTGTGTTCACATACCTAATACCATAAAAGTCACCTAGTTTCGTAACATTCCGAAGAAGCTGTGATTTTTTAAAATTCAAAACAGATTTTTGTAATCTGAATTTATGAGTGTGAAAAGTGTAAGTGTGTGTCTGTTTTGCACTCTTTATGTTTTATAGATTCACCCCTTCACTGTTGTGTGCTTTTTTTATGGATTGTGGCTGATTTGTAGATTGTACGCACCAAAAAACTCTGTTTTTTCACATTTTTGCCAATTTCCCATTCATTTCATATGGGGGTCCATTTGGACCCGAACACCCCAAGTGTGACTATTTTTTTTACAACCACTTAGACTGTTCACATCCTGTCCCCAATTTTTTTGGGTGTTCATATACCAAATACCAACAAAGTCACCAAATTTCGGACCATTCCGAAGAAGCTGTGATTTTTAAATTTTTTTAATTTGAATGCTTCGGGTCCATTTGGGCCGAACAACCCCAGAGGGTTAATATAACACGCGAACCCAAGGCGTAATAAATCCAATAAATCCTTTAGCGTAATATGAGACTACCCTACCCCACACCTAAACCTAACCATCACAGCGCGTGTTATATTAACGATAACGGATGCTATGTGCGTCGTATAGCGCCGTTTTGTCATATAGCGTTCTATGACCATAAAGGATGAGAATGCGTTGAACATGAAACATGCACAAAAATCCCATTTTCAATTTTTATATGAAATATGTATTTTCTAAAATATGTTACTATGAAACAGTGAAAAAAAAATCAAAGCCATAAATCTCAAAAACATGTGCTTTCAGTAAAGACTTCGCTTATTCATCTGCCATTCATTTCAAAGTGGTCATTTTTGACTGTGAACAATATAAGCGCGAGTTTTTCAGGACCATTTAACCTTTTTAAATCATGTCCCTGATTTTGTGTGTGTGTGTGTGCTTTCACAAGGCAAGTGCCAAAACCTTTACCAAGTTTTGTACCATTCCGATGAAGTAAAAAATTCAAAAAACAAACAACTATAAAATATTTTGGTAAAAAAATGACGAAAACGTATAATACATATGCACCCCACACCTAAATTTACCCTAACCAACCAATGCATATCATATGCACGTAAAAACTCACTTTAGCTTATAAATTACACGACAATACACATGCATGCTGTAAAGATGCATTTAGTGTGATCGGGTTGAGAGATGACCATCAAATACAGAGAGGAGGAAATGTAGAATACAAGATGCATTCTTTCAACTCCTAGTTACAGTTCTGGGTCATCTGCTTTCTATCACTAAAGGTTTGGGAAAAACAATCTAACAGTGAAAAAATATGGCTAAGAAATGAAGGGAAATACACCAAACATGAAATGAAGTGGTAGGAGCTCTGCTAAATGCTCCATTTAGACATTACAGGCCACTTATAGTTATAATTCATAAATATACAACGCATGCTTAAAACTGCATTAAACATTTAAATTAAATGCATAAGTGCAGTGCATGAACGGTTAAAATAAACAGAACATTATTGTTCGCTGCTGTGGACAGGCACTAATATAGTTACGCTTGTAGTTATCATTCTTGATGTGAACGGGCCTTTACACATATGGAAGTGCCTGGGCTAGATTTAGAAACAAGAATATCATAAGAACTTAAACTCTTAGAACACCTTAACAACTGCATAGCAACACCCTGGCCACCCCCTAAACTTAAAAATAAAGGTTCCAAAAGGGGTTTTCGCAGTGATGCTATAGAAGAACAGTTTAGAGGGTTCCCTAAAGAACCTTCCAGTAAACAGTTCTTAAGGGGGTTAGTTCACCCAAAAATGAACATTATGTTGTTCCAAGCCCACAAGTTGCAGTTTTTGTTATTTTTGGATCAAAATGTATTTTCGATGCTTCAAAACATTCTAACTAACCCACTGATGTGACATGGACTACTTTGATGATGTGTTTATTTCCTTTCTGGACAAGGACAGTATACCGTACATACATTTTCAATAGAGGGACAGAAAGCTCTCGTACTAAATCTAGAATATCTTAAACTGGGTTCTGAAGATGAATGGAGGTCTTATGGGCTTGGGATGACATGAAGGTGAGTAATTAATGACATAATTTTCATTTTTGGGTCAACTAACCCTTTAAAGGAGTAGTTCACTTTTAAAAAAAAACTTTTGCCGATAATTCATCTAAGATGTCCATGTCTTCCTTTCTTCAGCCGAAAATAAATTAAGGTTTTTGATGAAAACGTTCCAGGATTTTTCTCCGTATAATGGACTTTAAGGTTCAAGGTCCAAAAGACAGTTTCAGTGCAAACTGTTCAAAGGGCTTTAAATGATTCCAGACGATGAATAAGGGTCTTATCAAGCGAAACGATCGCTCATTTAAAAAATAAAAATAAAGTTTAAGTTTTATAAGCTCAAATGCTCACCTTGCTCTGTTCTGTGATGCGCTTTCATGACTCTCCTGTTCGAACTCATTCAACAAAATGAATGAATCTTTTTTCATGTCATTTGGTTCATTCAACGATCGAAATGAACGAATTGACACAGAAAAAGATTCGTTCATTTTGATGAATGAGTTCGAACAGGAGAGTCACGAACGTGCGTCACAGAACAGAGCAAGGTGAGCATTTGAGCTTATAAAACTTAAAATTTGTAATTTTTTTTTAAATGAGCGATCGTTTCACTTGATAAGACCCTTATTCATCGTCTGGAATCATTTAAAGCCCTTTGAGGCTGCACTGAAACTGTCTTTTGGAACCTTGAACCATTTGGTTACCAGTAAAGTCCATTATATGGAGAAAAATCCTGGAATGTTTTCATCAAAAACCTTAATTTCTTTTCGACTGAAGAAAGAAAGACATGGACATCTTGGATGACATGGGGGTGAGTAAATAATCAGCAAAAGTTTTTTTTTTTTTTTAAAGTGAACTACTCCTTTAACAAACCTAGTATGAAGAACATTTTAAAAATCTGAAGAAACTTTTTACACTATAAATAACCTTATGTGCATGCGTGCAATGGAAAGGTTTTAATGGATGTTAAAGGCTCTTAGTAGAACCATGATGCCAATATAGAAGCTTTATTTTTAAAAGTGCATGGACTATCAAAAAATCTGCAGACTATCATCGACTCACACATCTGGGGAGATGTGTTCAAGCCTTAACATAATAGGTAAACCAATTTCAAAGGAAATTAGAGAAGAAAGTCAAATCTTATTATTATTTTTTGCTTTTTATGATAAATCAAAGAAGGAAAAGATGTGTGCGTGTTTATATGTTCAGGCAATTTTGCTTAAAACCCAACAGTTTATTGGGTGAGGGCACTCTTTTTGCACCCCAATTTCATTCTGCAATCCTGCCAACATTTGGACACAAAAATGAGTGGAAAAAGATTATTTAAAACTATCATGAAAACAAGTTATCAGATTTCTCGAAGGATCAGAAGTTATCAGCATATTGTTGCACTCAACAGATATAAGATGCAACTGTCCTGCTCTCAGCATCTTGGAATTTCCAATTAGAAGAAGAGGCAAGAAGAACGTTTGCAGTGTCTGTGCTGAATAAAACCCAACTTCAAATCCATTTTAGCACACTTGTGCAGCACTAAAGCCTGAGAAAGTGTGCATAGAGGTAATGACTGGCCTTAATTAGAAACTTCACTTTCCCATCATGCTCTTCTCCTCCAGATTAACCCCTGAACAATTCCAATCAACAACCTCAGTCTGATGAGGGCCACAATTGACTTGCATGTTGGAAATCCTCACAATCCTGGTGTCAGTGGAGGGATCCCATTAGACACAATGATGGGGTGCTCTTGCTCTATAATGGGAGAGAGAAGCCAATTTAAAGCCGTCTTCTTTGTCTAATCAGGACCGGCTCACTGTCCTTAGTTTCCACTTGAGGGAGAGTCTCTGTGTGGAAGAATGACCGGAGTCAGTGAAGACTCCTCAGGGCTCTATGTCAGTCTAATGAACTGAAGCTCTTTGTGGCTGTGTTGGGTTTATTATTGGGTTCAGAGGCCAGGGAAAAGGAGAGTGCTTCAAGAAAAATGGTTGGCTGGCCAACTGCTCTAAAACCCCTTCAGTGCTGCTGTTTACATAAGATCGCAACACAATCTTGCCACTATTACAGCTAGAAGCCAGCAGACAAGGAGAATTATTTTATGTTATGCAGAATAGAACTATCAATATCATTCATTATTTCATGTTTCTATAAATTTAAAGCATGAGCTTCTACATTAAAGGGTAGGTTCACACAGGAACATTCTGTCATCATTTCCCTCAAGTTGTTCCAAACCAAAGCAAGATATTTTGAAGAATGTTTGTAACCAAATAGACTTCCATACTATTTTTTCCCCCATATTATGGAAGTCAATGATGACAATCAACTGTTTGGTTATAAACATTCTTCAAAATATCTTCCTTTGTTCCTTTCCTTCCTTTTATACAGATTCGGAACAACATGAGAGTGGGTAAAAGTTTAATTTTTAGGTGAACTAACCCAAGTCCCTGCATTTGTGATTTCTAGATAAATGCTCTCAAAAATAAATACTCTCACTAGCTATTTAATTTATCCACCATCAATGTCCAAAAGTGTGTGTGTATACACTACCGGTCAAAAGTTTAAGATCGGTAAGATTTTTTATGTTTTTAAAAGAAGTCTCTTCTGCTCACCAAGGCTGCAATTTTTTTGATAAAAAATACACAAAAAACACAGTAATATTGTGAAATATTATGACAATTTAAAATGACTTTTTTGAAGTTAATATATATTAAAATGTAATTTATTCCTCTAAAAAAAAAATTAATTTTCAGCATCATTACTCCAGTCTTCAGTGTCACATGATCCTTCACAAATCACTCTAATATGATGATTTTATGCTCCAAAAACATGTATGATTATTATTCATGTTGAAAACAGTTTTTTACATTTTTATTTCAGGATTCTCTGATGAATAGAAAGTTCAAAAGAACAGCTTTTATCTGAAATGGAAAGCTTTTGTTACATTAAACACTACCCTTTAAAAAGTTTGGGGTCAGTAAGAATTTGTATTTTATTTTTGGGGGAAATAAATAAGAAATCAATACTTCTATTCATCAAGGATGAGTTACATTGATCAAAAGTTACAGTAAAGACATTTATAATGCTAGAAAAGATTCTAATTAAATAAATGCTGTTCTTTGAACTTTCTATTCATCAAAGAATCCTGAAATAAAAATGTAAAAAACTGTTTTCAACATGAATAATAATCATACATGTTTTTGGAGCATAAAATCATCATATTAGAGTGATTTGTGAAGGATCATGTGACACTGAAGACTGGAGTAATGATGCTGAAAATTCAGCTTTTTTTCAGAGGAATATATGACATTTTAATATATATTGTCATTTTAAATTTTCATAATATTTCACAATATTACTGTGTTTTTTTGTGTATTTTTTATTAAAAAAAAATCGCAGCCTTGGTGAGCAGAAGAGACTTTTTAAAAAAAAAAAAATCTTACTGACCTTAAACTTTTGACCGGAAGTGTGTGTGTATATATATATATATATATATATATATACACTCACCGGCCACTTTATTAGGTACAACTGTCCAAATGCTCGTTAACACTTAATTTCTAAGCAGCCAATCACATGGCGGCAACTCAGTGCATTTAGGCATATAGACATGGTCAAGACAATCTCCTGCAGTTCAAACCGAGCATCAGTATGGGGAAGAAAGGTGATTTGAGTGACTTTGAACGTGGCATGATTGTTGGTGCCAGAAGGGCTGGTCTGAGTATTTCAGAAACTGCTAATCTACTGGGATTTTCACGCACAACCATCTCTAGGGTTTACAGAGAATGGTCCGAAAAAGAAAAAACATCCAGTCAGTGGCAGTTCTGTGGGCGGAAATGCCTTGTTGATGCCAGAGGTCAGAGGAGAATGGCCAGACTGGTTCGAGCTGATAGAAGGGCAACAGTGACTCAAATAACCACCCGTTACAACCAAGGTGGGCAGAAGAGCATCTCTGAACACACAGTACGTTGAACTTTGAGGCAGATGGGCTACAGCAGCAGAAGACCACACCGGGTGCCACTCCTTTCAGCTAAGAACAGGAAACTGAGGCTACAATTTGCACAAGCTCATCGAAATTGGACAATAGAAGATTGGAAAAACGTTGCCTGGTCTGATGAGTCTCGATTTCTGCTGCGACATTCGAATGGTAGGGTCAGAATTTGGCGTCTACAACATGAAAGCATGGATCCATCCTGCCTTGTATCAACGGTTCAGGCTGGTGGTGGTGGTGTCATGGTGTGGGGAATATTTTCTTGGCACTCTTTGGGCCCCTTGGTACCAATTGAGCATCGTTGCAACGCCACAGCCTACCTGAGTATTGTTGCTGACCATGTCCATCCCTTTATGACCACAATGTACCCAACTTCTGATGGCTACTTTCAGCAGGAGAATGCGCCACGTCATAAAGCTGGAATCATCTCAGACTGGTTTCTTGAACATGACAATGAGTTCGCTGTACTCAAATGGCCTCCACAGTCACCAGATCTCAATCCAATAGAGCATCTTTGGGATGTGGTGGAACGGGAGATTCGCATCATGGATGTGCAGCTGACAAATCTGCGGCAACTGTGTGATGCCATCATGTCAATATGGACCAAACTCCCTGAGGAATAGCTTCCAGCACCTTGTTGAATCTATGCCACAAAGAATTGAGGCAGTTCTGAAGGCAAAAGGGGTCCAACCCGTTACTAGCATGGGGTACCTAATAAAGTGGCCGGTGAGTGTATAACTACATGTATAATGGTATGCATCACTGTAAAATGTCCCTTTTCTGTCGATTAATGGAAATTCCCATCATTATGCCATCTAACTTTTACACTACCAGTCAAAATTTGAGGTTAATTTTTACTATTACATTTTTATTATGTTTATGAAGGAAGTCTCTTAAACTCATCAAGGCTGCATTTATTTAAAAAAATCAGTACAATGCTACTAAAATTAAGGTTATTGTTATCGGTACTGTTATAACTGTGAATGTCTTTTTTTTTTTTACCAGGTTTCTATAATGAATAGAAAGTTCAGAAGAACAGCATTTCTTTGAAATTGGAATATTTTGTAACATTATAAATGTCTTTATTGTACTTTTGGTCAATTTAATGCATCCTTGCTCTAAACAAATATTAATTTCTTTTATTTTTTTTATTTTTATTTGTTTTTTACATTTTAAAACAATTATATACTGGTGAACTTTTTTGCAGGGTCACATTGTTTATTCAAATATCTTTTGCATAATTGAACAAAATTACAGCTCAATTGGAAATGAAATTACAGCTCCATAGGAAATGCTCCTTAATAAATAAGTGACTTTACTTTTTGTCGTTTTCATCATGTATCACATTTTACAAAAAATAATAATAATAATAATAATAATGATCAGGGTCAAAATAGCTAGGACAGTCAACATTTTTGTCATCAGTTTAAATGTTTTCTAAAAAACAAAAAAATATCTGATAAGAATAAATCCCTGGGACATAAAAGCACCCAAATTGAAAAAAATACCGATATATGTCACGTCAGATGCAGATTGTGTGCCGCTTTTGCTGTGTAAAATGACATAATATCTGTGTCAAAACGTCATGCTGAAAGGGAAATCTGCATTAAATCAAGTAAAGTTATAAATGCAAAGAAACAGAAAGCTCACACCGCACATGCATGAGAAAATCATTTAAAACATGCTTTCATTATAAGAACTGCAATCTAAAGAGCTCAAAGATGCAGGTTTACAAAGTTTACAAAGGCAATGTGTGTAGCATGTGAGCGCAGCAGGTTTTTCTTGTGTAGCACCATTCATCTCCACAGAGAGGCTGTTCTCAATCCTCTCAGTAAATGTGTGAGAACACGCAATGGCCTCAGACGTATTAGAGAATAATTACACTTGCGCTCTTGAATGCACTGCCATTCAGGCGGGCCGGACAATATTTCAGGGATTAGAGATGTCAGTGCCACGGGCATCTTCAGAGAAATCAGAGGCACCAGGCTCACATTCTTATGCAAAAGGAGGGAAGTGTTTGGATACTTTGATACAACCCCAGAATACAACACACACACAGCCTTTAAAATCTGTTCAATGAGGCTGAATACACAAAGAACAGGGAGACAGATGCTCTGTTGAAAGAATCTGCTAGAAATATCATGAGAAAATCATCACTATAACTACTGCTCATTCTTGAGTTGAGGACTTTACCTCTTACACTGTTTAACCAGGCTTCTTTGTACATGGGTTACACTTAGCTTCCTGACGGTCAAAACGGACGAAGCCTTAAAATGTAACTTTACTTTTTCCCAGTATAACTATTCAAATATATTTTTGTTTTATAATATTTTCTGATTATTATTAAGAATTTTTAGAGTTTTTTATGATACTTTGCATTAATTATATAATTTTTATTAGCTATTTTTTCTATTAGAATTAATATATTTTTTTTTATTTTATATTTATTTATTTTTATTTTATTTTTCAATAAATGCAACATTTCACATCAAAATAGAGCCAGCTTAAATGATACCTGCTGAATGGAATATTTCACCCAAAACTGAGTTTTCATATTTGGATGAACTATCTCTCGGTATGTTGAGGTGGTGAGAGGTAATATTTTTCTAAAACGCACAACAACGAAATGGCCAATAACACTTAAATCTGAAACACAGGGTGGCTCTTTTGGTGACTTGGGCCAGTAGGCAACCACCTAACAACATTATGTTGATACATTGTTTTTTTAATATTATTTGACATATAATCGTCTTTAAAGGTGCGGTATGTAACATGGACAGGTAGTGGCTGAAATGGGTACTGCAGTTCTCGGACTTTAACGTTCAATGCGGGTTGCCCCGATTGAGAACATGTCACAGGAAAGCGCACAATTGACAATGGAAAGCGACAAATTTGACACTTTTTACAATTTTACAAATTTTACAAGTTTTCTGGCAAATGGCAAACTGTGGTGTCAAAAATACTATTGTATAAATTGACAGAGAGCCTAATCACATAGTCCAGTCGTTTTATGAAAAAAGGTTGAACAAATTGCAACAGAAGCAAACTCAACTGATTTTGTATCCTTAATATGACCTGAGTAAGGAAAGAAGAAGCCAGAAGAACCCCATTCCGTTCCAAAAAAGACCCAAATATATCCCAATTCATTCGCATATTCATTCTTTTTCTCACGTGAAAAGGGTTAACATTAACCTTTAGATATCATCATGAAAATCACTGAGTTGAACATCAAGACAAACAAAAAATGTTTTTTGAAAATGTTTGTTAACATGGATAAACGGTGCATAATATAATTACATATTAGCTAATTTGCATAATTATCCAAACAGATCTAAACATTGGGTATAAAGCAGGTGAAAATGTTTTTTTTAATCTTGTTGACATATAACAGTAAAAGACTTAATGTTAAGGTCTGAATGGAACCCATTGAGGCTACCCATGAACATTAATGCAGGAAGAAGTGCTTTAGAAACCAGCCTATTACCATTAATTATTATGGCAGAGATGGGGTTTCTCTTATGGGGTTCCCAAACCCCATCCCTGCCATAATAATTAATAAAGGCTGGTTTAACAAATTAATAAAGGCTGGTTTAATTAATAAAGGCTGGTTTAACATTAACAAACAATTAAAAAAAAAAAACTTGTAATGCATTTTTTGCTTGTCTTGATGTAAGTGATTTTCATGATGATATCTAAACATTAACATTTTTACCCTTTTCACGCAAGAATAAGAATAATTCTGGGTATGAATTGGATATATTTGGGTCTTTTTCTAAATTTTCCCCCCAATGGGATTTTTCAGGGCTTTTTTTTTTCCTTACTCAGGACATATTGAGGACACAAAATCAGTTGAGTTTGCTTCTGTTGCAATTTGTTCAAGGTTGACCCCCATTTTGGCTTAAAATGACTGGACTAACACAGAACAAAACAAAAACAGACATTCCCACACGTAACTCGTTTCAAAGTAGAATAACTAGCTGCATCATTAACTGTATCACTAGCTGCATGTCATATTGTTTAGCATGAAGAATCATTGTTTGCATGCATGGCTTTGGTAATGTTTCTAACAGGCGATCACCTCATGATGTGGCCCGTCCAACAGTGCTCTGGCTGGTCCAATGAGAACATTGGATACACATCATAAAGTTAACTTAGTTTGCCTCCCAGACTGAACTGTGACACTACAATCAGCTGGCCTGTCTCAGATCAGGGTCACTCCCTCTCTTTTGCTTCCAAACTTCTGTGCATTTCAAGCTCCATGAAATCTCCTTTCCTGTGTTTTTAGAGATGCCAATGGGAAAGTATTTGGGGTGATTTGAGGTCCAGGAGAAGGACAAGTGTTGAGGTGTGTGTGTGTGGGTCAATCTGGTTTCAGCAGAAAAAAGCCCAGAAATAAACAAATTAAACCTAAAAAGCAGATAAATAAGGAACTTATGGAGTGGGTCACAATAGCAACCAAATTCTTCAAGATTCATGAACTGTCTCTAGAGCCAGATGTGTTTAGCTCTGAACAAAATCAATGGTCCAAAATGTCCAAGTGACATATGCATGTCAAAAATGTGTGACTTTGGCCTGAGTAAAACCAATTTGAAAGAAAAACAAGAGTTCATCCCTTATTTATGTAATGATATATATATTTAGGCCAAATTAAGGCCTACAAAGAACTTGTATTTATTTTGTTTCACTTTAAACATATTATGCCTATCATCATACGGTGCTGATCAGTGATGGTCTTTAACCCTTTAATCATTTAGGCCAATGACTAAAGCGATGCGTAACCAGATCAGTCAATATAAACTTATGTCAGTGCACATGACCAGTTTCATGAACATGAATGACGGTTGAGCTTTAAAGCAGGCAGAGCTTTGGTCACACTTGGGTCCTGCCATCAGGGGGCTGCCCACTGCTGTGCCCGAGTGCAAAGTCAGTCAGAGCTCATTAGTATCGTTTGCCTGAGCTAAAGTACCTGCCCAGGAATCTGATTCAGTGCGATGACCGCAGGAGTTCATTACGGCTCACAGCTTTTAACCTGAAATCGCGGTATCCTGGTTCAAGAGTTCATATCCTCTTCCATTCAAAAAGAAAAGAAAAAAATATATATAGATCATTTGAAAATAGACTGAAATCTCTATTCTCTTGTGGTGCATGCAAAGTAAAAAAAAAAAAAAAAAAAACAACTTTTGTTGATAATTTACTCACCCCCATGTCATCCAAACTTTCTTCAGTCGAAAAGAAATTAAGGATTTCCAGGATTTTCTCCATATAATGGACTTCATTGGGAACCAAACGGTTTAAGGTCCAAATGGGAGTTTCAGTGCAAATGGCAAAGGGCTTTAAATGACACCAGACGATGAATAAGGGTCTTAGGAACCTTCGAGTCATGACTCTAAAAAGATTCGTTCATTTTAAACGAGTTTGAATCGGAGAGTCACGAACGCGCATCACAGAACAGAACAAGGCGAGCATTTGTGCTTATAAAACTTAAACTTTTGATTTATTTTTGAAATGACCAATCGTTTTGCTAGATAAGACCCTTATTCATCGTCTGGTGTCGTTTAAAACCCTCTGAAGCTGCACTGAAACTCTCATTTGGACCTTGAACCTTTGGTTCCCATTGAAGTCCATTATATGGAGAAAATCCTGGAAAGTTTTCATTAAAAAAAACTTTTTTTTTTCGACTGAAGAAAGAAAGACATGGACATCTTGGATGACATGGGTGTGAGTAAATTATCAGCAAGAGTTTTTTTAAAAGTGAACTACTCCTTTAAAGTTGATGGCAGATCCGAAAGAATATCTGAAACTCACTACTTGTAGAACATGCCGTCTTGAAAATGTACTTCGTTACTAAAATATATGGACAGTTAGGTGGATGGATGGATAGATAGATTGTTAGATATTCATAAAATACTAAATTATATACTATCAAGCAGGTATATATCATGTACACAACCCTTATAAGAGAGAACAGACACCATCACAGAAACACTGAAAAGGTAACGTTTTCCTGCTGTTATGCTAATGCTGCTCAGAAGCTTCAGTGAGAATTATATGTGAATTAAATGAGGTTTTCTGGGGGGTTTTCCTCTGAGAAGGTAAAGCAGGGGAGATTAAGGCACTGTGGCCGTCAACGCTCTGAGGCTTTGACAAAACGCAGACTGACATAAGTACCACACTCGCTCAAAATCCGATTACGCGCACAGAAACGTGTCAGCGCAGAAACAGGCAACAGGCACCGGAGACCCTCTGTCCTCCACTTAAATGACTTTCTCATTTCTCCAGGGCCTCATCCATACTGACACATCCACAAATATTACCACCTACATGGACACACTTCACAAGATCAAATCACAAACTGCTTGAGATGTTTAAAAAGAACGGGGCAAATGTATTGCTTAATCCTCTAGTTATTCTGCTGGGACACTAGATATACATCATTAGTGGAGAATGAAATATTAATTTCTTCATCAGCTGAAACCACACTGCTCATGCTCATATATGCACACTTGTGAAAAGATTATTCAAATATGGTTCTGTGCTCTCTGATTTGCTCAAATATAAGTTGTTGCATGCACTGTACAAAAAATATTTTCATGATTTGTAATCACAACATATTTTCTTTTGTCAAATAACTTGGTAACCCTTTATTTTAATGTTACATATGTTACATGTAATTACTATAGTAATAATTATAAATTATGCATAATTACATGCAACTAACCCTAAACCCTAATCCTAACCCTTTAGTAAGTACATGTAGTTACTTAATATTACTCAGTACTTAAATGCAAGAGATGTATAAAGTACTAGAAACCCGGACTTGAGTAAAAGTACAAGTGCTCTATCAAAAAAGTGACTTGAGTAGAAGTTGAAGTGCTCTTTAAGCACCACACTTAAGTAGAAGTACTAAAGTATTCAACATTTTTTCTACTTAAAGTATTGCAAGTAGTTTATTTAAAAATTCACTACTTAAGTACTAAAAGTAAAAGTACAAGTATTGTGTCATGTAATTATTAAAGAAAGCAGTCAAAAGTTTGAACTACAGTGTAAAAAAATTGGAGTAGGATTTACTTGAAAAATGCTTGCTAAACTATCTCACTCAGAAAATGCTAGTAAATTTACAAAGATTTGCCAAGTAAAAACCTAAACATATTCATCAGTAGCTTTAATTAGAAATCCTTGAAGGTAAATTTACTTGGAATATGGAATTAGTAAACTTTACAAAAAATAAGTAATTTTAACTCGGCTAGTAAAAGGTTGATTAATATCGATTTCCTTTGCCTTTGTATTTTACTAAAAAATATTGAAGTAAAAGTATTAAATATCGAAGTAAAAGTATTAAATTATTAAAAATATATCGAAGTAAAAGTATTAAATTCTTTGAAAATATCTACTGAAGTAAAAGTAGAAGTATTAGAAAAAACAATACTCTAGTAGAGTACAGATACAGCATTTTAGTACTGTAAGTACTTAAGTAAGTTCTACTTCGTTACTATACATCTCTGCTTAAATGTTTAATTACAGTGTAACAATGACACATTAAAATAAAGTGTAACCAATAACTTAAAATAATACTCCTAGTTAGACCACATATTACTCCTGTACTGTATATTGAACTAGACAAAATAAATTTATCTGAGTGAAATCCAAAGTCTGGTCCTTGTTAAGTGTGGACACCTCACAGCTAGAAACAAAACACTTGACAATGTAGTTCAGATAACATAATATTTTGAGTTTCTGATGCTTAAATCAATCTCCTTCATTGTATTAACTAAATTTTTCCAGTTCAATAAACTTAAAATTTTAAGGCAACCAGGTTACTTCAATTTTTTAAGTTAAGCCAACAATACTTTTTTACAGTGTGATGTAGTAATCAAAGTCAAACTCTATCAGGGACATTTTGTCATCAACGAGCAATTAAATTTGCATTCGGTCATGGACAAAAGTTATGACACAAAAGATCTGCCTGAGAGAAGGCCTAAACTGTTAGTGAAATTTAAAAACTGGCCTGTAGAACAGTGAATAGCTTGGCTTGTTCCTGTTTTGGAGTCTGGAGAACAATAACTCCATGTTAAGAGGATTATAACAGCACCTGTTATGCACCCAGCCAAATAGGAGGGACATCTGAATTTAATAGTCTCAGAAAAATTGTCTCCGCCGTCCCAGTCCTTTCTTCATCTAAACCTGCAGACACGTTCGAATCGATGACAACCAATGGAGGGTTCCAAGACTGAAGGGCGAAGAGAAAAAAACGCTAATCCCCGCTGTGACCAAACGCGGTTTGGCTGCCTGACATATCAAAGAACAGGTGGACCGAGACCAGGCCGTCTAAAGGCTTTGTTCAATGGATGTGTGCTTTTTGTAGGGTTACGTTAAATGCCGAGTTAATATCGATTTAATGCTTGTCAGCACTTCTATATATTTTGAGTAATGCAAATCCTCTGAACGTTTAGAAAAATATCATCCTATATATCATCTGATTATCTGTGATGTATGAAGCATGCATCCTAAAAATTTAATTTGAAGCTGAAATTCTGCATCTCCTGCTGGATTTAATAGACTTCCTGTTTGTCTAAGACAAATGTTTTAACTTCACTACTATGAAGTGAGTAAACAGTTAACCACCTGCCAGACCCAACACCCAGTAAACTATCCCAAAAGAAGCCTTCATGCATGTGTAATATATTTACTCAGCCCTTCTCTTAACTAGGCAATGCTGATGCCAGATAATGCATGAGTTAATCTATTTAGTATATTGTTGTGAAATAAGGGGACTGTGTAAAGAACCTATAGACGGCACCTTAACCGCTCATCTTTCAAGTGTGCACTTAAGTCGAGGTGTTCTGAGGGGGATAATATCTTGGAAATGTGCATTTAATGGGTTTAATCAAATCCCACCAGCTGTTTTTAGCCTTTGCGAAAGAAAAAAAATGTGCCAAGCTTCCACAGCTATTAGAAATTAGCTTCGGTCATCGAGACTAAGCCATGTTTCCAGCTAACCATCTGCTAGTCCGACAATAGAAGGATTTTCCAAGCAAAGAAATATGGAGTTATATGGAAAAAATGAAATATAACGGAAAAAAAATGCTTTGTTTTTTTAATTTGCCTTATCAGTTCTACAGAATGTGTTTGCGTGTGTTTCTCTAACAAAATAAATAAATTACTGGTATTACCACACCACAAATTCAACCAACTTAGACAAAAACTCTTTTCTGATGTATATGCATACTAAAGGAACAATTGTTTTGTTAAGAGAGTAAATAATGTCTGTATTCACTTTGTAAAATGCTTAAAGTGCTGTTGTAGGGATAAGGTTGGTCTAAAGTAATTATAATTAGTTTAATTTAACTACAATAGAAGTATATGGGAAGACCCTAATTAGATACCCTATGTAAACATATGTGTGTGTGTGTGTGTGTCATTGGGTGCAAAAATAAATAAATATCCTGAAGTTTTAAGATTAATTTCCTACAGATGAAAGGAAATATGCAAGGCATGCTAAATATTACTGCAAGCTATTGAGAAGCTTTATTTTTTATGTCCATTTAGCTGATTTAGTCCATTTGACATATAGGCCTAATACATGATGAGAAGTGTTCAAATGTTCTAGTAACAAATGATGAAAGGATGATAAAGATGGAAAGCAGAGGGTTGTAAATAAAATAAATAGGCCTACATTGAAAATAAGCATGATGCAATGCATAGGGGCCCAAACTCACATGCTTGAGTGATTCCAAAAGAGTTTAAGGAGTGCAACCTGAACAATAAAGCATGTTACAAATTCATGAAACTTTCTAGTTATATATATATATATATATATATATATATATATACACACACACACACACACACACACACACACACACACACACACACATACATATGTGAAGAGTTCAGATGCAAAAGCCTCTAAGTGCCATTTGAAATTTTCTTCTAGAATGATAATTTTTATCACAGTTGTATATTTAAGTTCAGTAATTTCACTTAAATGACAAGTAATAGGTAATCTTCATTGCAATTTAAGTGAAATTACTGAACTTAAATATACAAGCTTGATAAAAATGATCATTCTAGTAGAAAGTTTCAAATGGCACTTAGAGGCTTTTGCATCTGAACTCTTCATATATATATATATAAAGCAATAAATATATAATATACTTATCCAATGACCAAATCTAACATGTGATCAACTCTGGAGAGACCTTGCGTGTGTCCAGTCTCTCATTTCAGTTAAATACGACTTTAAATGCACCTCTTACGCATGCGTTTCAAATCACATATGCACTTTTATTCAAGCGGTTAAACTGGCAGAATAAGCCTCGTCGTCTATAGAAACAGAGATCGGTGTGTTTTTGTGTCAGAGATCTTTGTGAGGGTAAAAGAAAGCGAGGCGCGAGCAGCTGAGGGTGACAGTTCACGGTTCAAACGGAGCAACACACACGTCTCGCGAGCGTGTGTAAAGTGAGGCCCGGGGAAGTGAATGAAGACTTGCCCGGTTTCAAACACGGGGGATATATCTTACACATCTGTCATGGCGATTCAACCACAAATCCATTTAAAGCTGTACTCCGTGACAGAGCCCAGATTGGATTTCAGTAAAAGTATACAGCATAAATGATTATTAAATGGGGATTTTATCGCGAGGCTCCTGACAGGCAAATGGATGGTATAAAACGGGATAAGAACTGTGCAAAGAGCATTAGATTAGCCTTATTTATATTTTAAAGTACATTTCAGACTCTGTCTGTTTTTAGAATGCATTATGGCTTTGAATCCGACAACAATGCTAATTTATAAATAAATGTATAATTTGAAATCGCCGTAAATATTTTTGTAAAAAAAAAAATTAAGTTATAGTAAGGTTATTTGTTTAATAAATATATAATAATAATTAATTAATTAGTCTGTAGGTCCATTTGCTTTGTAGGCTATGTAAATACCCTAAATAAATAAATAAATAAATAAATGGTTGGTCGATATGCAAAATGTATGACCACATCTTCTTTGTTAAACGGCATGCCCTGGCCATTCAAATCTTATGAAGTCTAATCCAATCATAAATTGCTCTATCGGGCCAATCAGGCACCTCCAAGGCTTCATTCAATGGGACTCAAGCGGAGGACTTTATTGAGTCTCATTGTTGTGGCTGTCAGTCCTCAAAGGACCCTTGCAGGGGCCTACATATAAAGTCCCCCTTCCCAAACGGAGACCTCCAGAAGCAAATCGCCTTTCGTTCAGTCCAGAGCTTGGGAGAAGAGACTTATCTGAATACTAACAGGAGTAACCGTACCGTCTTATTTTCGCTAATAGCCGGGACAATGATGATCCCCAGTGTTATTGCACCTTCTGCGATAGTATTCAGCGTTTATGCGTCCAGCAGCACCGCTGCATTCACCTTTCCAGCTCACCCGAGCTTTCTCAGTGGAGGACCTGCTGCGCATCCACAGACCCAGCGCGTACCCGCACCAAGACGCGCGCTCGCCATGCGCGTTCTCCTTCCTTCTTCCTGCACCTCTCTCAATCCCGGATACCTCCAGGCTTTTGGACAGAGTGAGCCCCAGTATCACGGAGAAACGCGGATCTTGCTCCCCAAAACGCCCGTTTCTAGCAAGGACCCAACCTACCTCAAGTTCGGGGTGAGTGCCATCCTGGCACCGTCACCAAAGAAAGGTGAGTGTTTAAATAGACCCATGCCATGATCACAACTGATGAAGTCAAATAAAGTAAAAACAAAAATAACTTTTGTTTGATTCTCTATTTTAGCCACATCTCCCCTCTCCTTTCACGGCATGCATCCCAAAGGATTCCCTGTGCCTTATTTTGATGGTTCATTCTGCCCTTTCGTCCGTTCCTCATACTTCCCCGGTGAGTATTCAGATTTAAATGCGTGTACAGTCCACTTAAGAAGTTTGCATTCAGTCGCTGTAGGCTACTGGAGAGATGCAAAAGAGTTAGACTTGGGTTAATCGACTGCAACGTCTCGTCTTTAAGTTTCTCCGCTATTGGCTCAGGTCTTTCCCACAGTGGGGAAAACATTTCGGCCTGCTGACTGCCAACAATGCCGTCAGCACCATGACCAATCTGGTCATCTCCCTCCGGGCAAACCACCCATAAACCCGCCAAAGATAGACTTTTAACCAGCGACAGAGGGCGTTCACCAGTCATGGACTAATTTGCCCATTAGGAGACATTGAGCGGTTTCAATATTCTCACAAGACCACATAGTGTGTGATTGGTGTTTGTGGAAAGAGTTGTGCATGTAGAATGGAGAGCGAGAAATCAGGAAAAAATCGTTAAAATCGCCGACAAAACCCGTTGAAAATGCAGGCAAGTTGGAGATGCCAAACATCCGCCTCAGCTCATTGCGCGCGAGTCACACTTCGATTTGGAAGTGCGGGTTCCTTACAAATACGAGATTTAAATGCTCTTTTGAGGCAGTAAATATTTTAAGTCTATTCTTTTATAGACGCCACATGATAATAGAGCACGACTCTTTTCACTGCGCGCGCTGAATACCTTAACAAAACAACTTGAGCGCTCTCAATTGCTTTTAGTGTTCATTTAACGAAAATTATTTGAGGGCAAAAAACGTGGTCCCCGGTCATCAGTATTCCGCCATGCAGTTGCGTTCAGTTTGAAAGTGTAAATCTGCTTTTGTGGCAATAATATATGGCCTTAGCCGTCTGTCCGGAGTCTTTCTCTGCCAGTTCATTACTACACAATTACCGTTCACGGTATATTAACTCCTCTGTCCTTCACCGGGGGCTCGTAGAAAAGGATACTCTGCCTTTTTACCATACCAATGCAGCGTGGATCCGGCCCATGTGCTAATTAGTCACCTCGTGCCATTTCACTCAAAACAGGGAGAGACATTTCAAGAGAATAAATTCTAAATAAAGATGATGATAAAGAAAAGATTTCTCATTCAGCACTTCAGATTGTCCCTGGAAAAGCAACATCCCGATTGCCCTTAGTAACGCAAAGTTAACTTTTAGCCTCGTGGGCGAAAACAAAATAACTCTATTTGAAATCTGGTGAATGTGTCCATGAATGCGTTATTTACCTTATGCACTTGTCTCTTGTTACAGCTCCTTCGTCGGTTGTCCCCATCCCTGGGACTTTTTCCTGGCCTCTTGCTGCGAGAGGAAGCCCAGGAGAGGGATGCTCCGCCGGGCTGTGTTTTCTGATGTGCAGCGCAAAGCTCTGCGAGAAAATGTTCCAAAAGCAGAAATATATCAGCAAGCCAGACAGGAAAAAACTCGCATCGAAGTTTGGCCTTAAAGATTCACAGGTGAATATAAGGGCGGGAAATATCTAGTTTAAATAAAAAAATAGAATTTGCATAATTTATGTTTAAACTTGCATAAAGATGTCAAATCAATTAATTGCATCTATACAAGTTTGTTTACATACTATAAGCTATATGTGTAGTACAATTGGGCTTATATTCATATATATATATATATATATATATATATATATATATATATATACATACATACATACATATATATATATATATATATATATATATATATACATTTCTTGCTCTCTCATAGGCCTATACACACACACATACAAATATAGGCTATATACATTTACACACACTCATGCACACACAAACTTTTATGTTAGTCGCGATTAATTCGAACTAATAGCACTAAAAAATATTTATACACGTTTCATACATTTATACAAGTTTGTTTACATAAAATAGGCTGATGTGTGTACTACTATTATATTTAGGCATATTAAATTTATTCGCTCTCTCATAGGCCTAACACACACGCCGCGCGCATTAGGCTATATATAGGCCTATCGCAAACTTTTATGTTAGTCGCGATTAATCCATCTGTATCGGCACTGAAAAAAAACATTTATACACATTACATACATTTATTTCAACTTCTCTGTTGACTTCAATTGTTAACGATAAAATGCTCATCTTTTCAAACAGGTCAAAAATTTGGTTCCAGAACCGCAGAATGAAATGGAGAAACTCCAAGGAGAGGGAGTTGCTGTCTTCAGGAGGTTGCCGAGAACAAACCCTGCCGACTCAAAACCAATCCTCACCCAGATCTCAGCGACGTGGGTAAAAAGTCGTCTGAGGATGAAGATGATGAAGAGGACGCGTGCGGAGACATTCCTCGCGCATCACATTTCTGCCTTTCACCGAGACGTGAACTTTCAAACAGCACTGATTCCAGCATTTCATTCAAACACTCGGACTTTTCTGAATCAGATGATGAAATCACAGTGTCATAAGCAGATTTATCGGCTGTATAGGCTAATGTCTGTATTCAAGCACAAAGTTTACGCAATAACCATGTTGTGGTTTTATTGGCGTATAATATCACTTTTGTTTGTAGCAAATATTTTCCACATCACTATATATTTACTTATTTGGAAATTCTCCGCAAAATGATTTTGCTGTGTCGCACAGCTTTTTGGGGGGAAACTGTACAGTGTTTTGTACAAATATTTTTGTATGGATATTTTATGCTAAGAATTTTGAGTTTTAGAATCTTTATTAAAGTTGTAGACGTATGTATAATTTATACGAATTTATCTCTTTGTGCCACATTGTATGCATATGTATATGTTGAAAATGTTTTGTATGGTTTGCAAATAAATTGTAAATTTAATCTCTCTTTTTTGGGGTGGTTGATTACAAAATAATTATGAATAATTTACTAAAGGAAAAAAATGAACATGGAATAATGCGAATATAAGCGCAACAGGCCAACACTTATACAACAATATTTAATATTTGTTTTAAATGCGATCTTTGAACATCTTTTTTATAAGCAGTCTCTGTAATCAACAATATTGCACATCTGTAATTCATTTTTATCCTTTTTTATCTTTTTACATAAAGTCTTCGTTTTGAATACCCTGACCTGGATGAGCAGCCTCAATTTGACCACAAGCACAATCAAAATTAATAAGGGACTTTAATACAAATACTAGCCATAGACGATATTTCTTGAATTAAATTATTTTTGATCCTTTTTTAACCACTTGTTCAAAAAATGATTTTTTGAATGATTAGGCTAAATAAATCTAAATTAGGCTATCATGTCAGCATCAAATAGACAACAAATTAAATCACTGTCCATATAATGTTCTCGATAAGATTAACCCCAAAATATAAAATCAATGAACTATACCTAAATTAAATTAAATAGGCTAATTCGGTCAAAGACGCGCGAGGACTCGTGCACAGAGATCCCATTCAGTTCCTTCCAAACGAACCGATTCAGTAAAACGATTCGAACTTTGAAGACTTTTTATTGCTTGTTCACAGTGCTTCAAAACTGCTACATAAAACATGCAACTAAAGTATTTTATCTCTACCGCTACTTGTTGCGCAATGTAGCTCGCTGACTGAAAAAGATACTGTCATATAGACCTCACAGAAGAAATATTTATCTAATATTTAGGCTAGTTAACATGTTAATGACAAGGCCTACAAGAAAACATGTTGCATAGAACAAAACGTGTGTTTCTTCTGAGAATTAACGTTTGAGCCAGGGGTCATTTAAAGTTGTAGAATAGTAGAACAAAGCGTTAATGAATTCAAACCACTAACCTTATTGTCCCCATCCATTTAACTAGCCTATTATTTACAATATCTCCGAGTCTCGAGGGAGGGAAGCGTGGCGAATTCGTCTTCCGGTTTGGCCTTAACGTCACTGACACAGACAGAACAACTAAATAGCCTACACGAATGGAACTTTTTGTCTTAAAATAGAACACTTGTGGTTTCATTATCTATTTTTTATTGGCAGTTTTGCCTGAGAGTACAACCACATTTTTTTAGGCAAATGCCTATAGGCTAGGCCCACATATATATTTAAACATGGTTCAACAGTAGGCCTAGGCTATTAGATACACATTGGCCTTATCCACTTACTGTTTTGCCAAACCACACTGTTAAGTCGATTGCCTCTGGGCTTACAATATGATGAAAGAAGAAAATTTTAGAAACAGGAGTGACAATTACAGCGAGAGAATTTCCAGTTTGTACTTGGAAAAATACAATTAAACAAAAAGGGTATTTAGCATAACTTCATTTTGACATGTGCAGAACTGTCTTTGGTAGTTTTTTTTTTCTAAATGAAAATGGTCTGGAAAGAAAACCAACTGATCAATATCCAGGGTATGGAATTGCTAAATATGCGAAACAAAGAAAATGATTATGATATCTGTCTCATATATTCTAGACCCTTAGATACGACGAAGATGGCAATGTATTGTAAATATAAAATTGTAACACTAAATATTTGACAAAACTAGTTCTGTTTCACTTGTATTGGGATTTTTTAGTACTCTGTTTCTTTACCATCTTGAAATTAAAACATGACAAGGAAATTAAATCTAGCCTAAATATGTATCTGAGACTGTGCGTCTTTTATTAATTTATAAGAATGATCTCAATGCTCATGTAAACTTTCAAGTAATTTATGTACAATTATCTGTGTTGTTTTATTGTTGTGTTGTAATCTTAATAAAAGGCAGAATGAAAGATGCTCTGTAAACAAATGGTAGGCCTACTAAACATTTTGATGCATCTAAAAAACTGCAAACACTTTTCTATGTATTAACTTATGACCTTTAAAGGTTTTCACACCCATTACTACATACAAAAATGTAAAATGACAGCCTATAGGCCTACTTTAGATTAAACTTTAGGTTTTAGGGTTTACGTCACGTGATGGATAGCCTACCATAATTCCTATAAATCATGTGGTGTGAAAATATGAATACTCTGGACAAAAATTAATAAATAAATGGGTTGTTGTGTTTACTAAAATAATAAATCTGCAAACTAAATGTGAAACAATTGTCTTTGGGTTTTATCACTGTGTAGGCTAGATACTAGGCCTACAGTGCTCATTACCCTTTAAAACAACAACAAAACCCACGTTCTGTGTAGGCTAATTTGCCCCTTAGATGACTAAAATGCTTTAATACACAACAAATTTAAGATTATTAAACACATACGGAACCAATTGTAACAGTGTCTAAATCAATAAAGTCCTTCAAACTCACTATATCCAAGTCTGAACCTCGAGCTATCGCTTCTAATGGGTGAATTTACAACTTTTTGATATGCGATTTCCATACCGGATTGGGAAACACGTTATGTTCAATACTTACCCAACACACACCAATGGAGTGAACACACTGATCCAACAAAATACAACGCTGGAATTTGGTGTGCGCGTGTGTGTTGGCGTTTGTTGACAGGCAGCATCAAACTAGTCGTAACATTAACAAGGTGACCGGACAGCGCCATCTAGCCTAGGTTCTCCATGCCATGCAGTGTTTTCAATAATTTACACATTTAATCATTGAAATACTGACGGTGGCGTATTGCATTCACTTGAAGAGAAAAAAATCTCCTCTGTTTTTCTGAATTAACGAGTTAATTTTTCATGAGGAAAATTTTTTTTGCTCTGTTTTTCTGAATTAACGAGTTAATTTTTCATGAGAAAAAATTTATTTGCTCTGTTTTTCCGAATTAATGAGTTACTTTTTCATGAGAAAAAAATTTTTGCTCTGTTTTTCTGAATTAATGAGTTAATTTTTCATGAGAAAAAAGTTTTTGCTCTGTTTTTATGAATTAACGACTTAATTTTTCATAAGAAAAATTTTTCATTCAGAAAACAGAGACAAAATTTCTCATGAAAAATTAACTCGTTAATTCAGTAAAAACAGAGCAAAAAAAATTTTTCTCATGAAAAATTAACTTGATTAATTCAGAAAAACAGAGCAAAAAAAATTTTTCTCATGAAAAATTAACTTGTTAATTCAGAAAAACAGAGCAAAAAAAATTTGTCATGAAAAATTAACTCGTTAATTCAGAAAAACAGAGCAAAAAAATGTCTCATGAAAATATTAACTTGTTAATTCAGAAAAAACAGAGTAGATTTTTTTCCTTCAAGTGAATGCAATACGCGACCATAAAATGCACAGGGGATAACCTTTTTGTTTAATTTTTCGAAAAGGGGACAATTAAAACAGGACATTCCTTATTTAGACCCATCTTCAACTGATCAATTAGAGACTGCTTCAGGATTGCAAGGCCACATGTTTACTTCAACATTATATCATTTTAAAAAAAATTCTCAGTGATACAAGTGAACATTGGAACAATGCCTGAGATTACTTGAGTAATCATTTGAAATAAATAGAGCTGGTCAGTTTGTCATCCAAAAACTGGGAAAAGAATTAAGCATGGAATGAATTTGAATGTAGAATTATGAGGGTAAGTTTCAGGCGACCACTGTATTCAGCACCATGTTAGCCACTCGAAACCAAAAGGTAAAAGATCCCTTACAGTTATAATCTCTTAATTTAATCATAAATTTTAATATACTTTTTAAAACCTCACAGAAAATTCCAGTGAACTCATGGCAAATCATCCTCCAGGGTTTGCCAGAAGTGTAGTTTTTAACCCCTTAACTGTTACCCGCCTTTTTGAGAATGGGGGTTAAAATGCACTATTCACACCTAAATGGTTGTAATTTAGGAATATATACCCAAAGTTTGGTCTTGTTTTAAAGAAACACTCAGTAGATTATTGCTGAAGTGAAAACACTTCAAAAAAATGAAAGTATGAAAATGTAATGGAAGTTTAAATTTACAGTAAATCAAATATACTTTACTATATATTTTTATTTTATGTAAAATATATATTTTACAAAATATTTTTACTATAAAATTACTATAAAATCAAAAACTTAAATGTAAACCAAGTTATGTTCCAAATTTGAAGTTGATATCACAAAAATGAAGTTCCCATGAGATTTTTGTTTAGGCGTAGTACCAAAAATAGCCACTGGGTGCCATTGAATTCCATTGAATTTAGTTTTATAAACTCTGCCTTAACAAATTAATACATTTCTGTCCAAATATCACTTCTGTCACAAAATGTGGAACCTTGAGACTCAGACCTTTCTGACAATATGCGTTTTGTCAGAGATTAGAAAAGGTTTTGATCATAAATTATGAAATATAATGATGCCCAAAAGAGGAGGAAACACAATGGTAACACAATGTTCAGGTGTTCACAGGATGAATTCTGAGTTTATAAGCTTTCAAATGATACCTAATATATGATAACTACTAAAATATGTGATTCAAGTTTCAATGATTAAAAGTGGGTGCATCAACTTTTGTGAGAAAAATCAGACCTCCTGTTATGATGCAGATTTTTTGAGGTGCACTCTTGTCATAAATTCATCAATTACTCTTCCTGACATAATTTGTAACACAAAACAGGGGTAGAATATTTATTTAGACGTCTTAGACCTTTCCAACAATATATAATTAGTCATAATTAGATTAGGATTTGAATAGAAATATAGTGAAGTAAGTTAGGTGTCCCAGTACTCGGGACGGTGACAGACTGTTAAATTATTGCATTTGTTGTATTACTCTTATTTTTTGTTAATGATATGATGTAATGGAACAAGTTGATATCAAAATGAAATGAATTTATTTCTTGTATAATTTCTTTTTCATCAATGTGCTTTGCATGAAGCAATGTAGACATCATAAAACTAATAAACAATAAATAATCATTAGGTTTATTGAATTAGAAATAATTTAAACCTGGTAAATGGGATCAGTAATCTCGTGGGTTCGTCTTGCTGTTTCCCAGATCATCCGTGGGAATCTTTAACGATACGGTAAGATGAAAGACACTGTACACAAAATATTCCGTATTTCCAAGCGCTGTTATAAATGGCTAGAAAAAGATTATTCAGCAAAATGCAGCCTGCAGGGTAGTCAAATATTTACACTGATATATTACAGCAAGAAACAAGGTTTCAGCAAAGTACACATTCAGTGACACGGGTTCTCTTCGACTTATAGCCCTCCCATTTCAGTTACAACAATCACATACAACAGTTGTGCTTAAATGACTTCATCATCATAATCCATCAAAGAATATCTAGGCACATATCCTAAAATTATTCACAAATTATATACACATAATGTATTGGCAGTGCTGACAGCATTAGATAGCTTCTATATTTGGCTTCCGTTTTAAATCCGCGATGATGTTGCATATGGGATCGATGACTTACAGGAATCATACGCTGGAGTGAAACTGGAAGCAATGTTGTAACTAAAACCCTGTAGTGCCATTCGAACAGCATTAGACAACATAAAGAAGGTGAAAACACCTGAAATAGCCCCATATATAATGCTTTCCCTATGCAAGGAAACTTACTATCCATCCAAATAATGTTCCTTTATAGAGAATCAAAGATAAAAATTTTATGTACAAACCCCCCAGAGGCGTCCTTGCATTACGAAGCAGCAAATACAGTATATTACGAATCCAATGTCTATGGACCTTGTTACTCTTTCACATTGAATGCAAGTATATGTACACGATAAAGGCCAAAATGGTCAATGAGGTAATACTCATACACCAAATATTGAACGATTTCTCCTGCAGCACATGGTGCTTTTGCCAAGATGTTTTTGCACCAAGCAAAGCCTTACAGCTAAACCATCTAAGAATGCACTTCGCCACTAGTGATTATATGCAAGGCAACGATGCATCATTTGTCTTAATGTAAATGTTTGAAAGTTTTCAATGCTTAGAAAATGTAAACTTCGCTGTAAAAGTAACACAAAGCTGTTCACAAAGTACACCTCTGATATGATATGATGACTGATGAGGCTGTTTATTATAGGCCAACTCAAGAGTAGCGCAGAGCCCTGTAGCTCAATTACGAAAACGTAATCAAATCAGCATTTTTCGGAAGTATAAAACATAGTGCCGTTTTCTTTAGCAAAATGGAGTAAGGCAATCGGATTCTCATTCAGCACCAAAACAGAGAGCGACCAAGTGTAAAAACACTTTGTGCTACAGTACAACACTGGATCATGCGGTCAGCAGGTGCTTTAAAAAAAGACATTATGCGGAAGGCAAACAAACGCACGTCCCAGTACGATAAATGAGTTGTTTTTTCCCCAATCGTCACAATAAATAAGTCTAAACTCAAAAGTGTAGCACCATGCTATTTCATCCATAACTTTATCCCGTTAAACATGAAGCGATGGTCAGCATCCAATCAAGCTGGTTTTGTAAAGTCATGAGCAAATCCATCAATAGAGGGAAAGTCGATGAAGATGTAACTCCTCCATTTGACCAGTAGAGGGTGGTAAATCAACGAGCATTGCATGTGCGTGAAAGTTCTCTCCGACTGTTAAGGTACGGTCACATTTACACATGTTCGGCGGATTTTTGCAGGCGAAATCCACTCTTTCAAATAGGAATCCACTGCAATCTGTAATTTCGCGAGAGGGCGAAGTTGGTTCACATGGATTCATACGCCGTGACACTATTGACAATTTCAGAATTTCGCTCACGCTGACCGCACTTTTACTTTTGAGGTAAAAATTTGAGACAAAGCACTTTCTTCTGATTTTGCCGAAAATTTAAGTTGTTCTCAAGAGGCAGTCGTCTGAGTTTCTGCCGTTCATATATTTCTTTATATATATATATATATCTTTTATATATCCGCGTCTTTATTTGGGTTGCCAGCACCCGTTGTGATTTCATGTAGACTTGATCTGAAGGCTGGATCAGAGTGTGGACTCCAGGGAAGAGTCCAGGATATCGTCATGATGACTGTTGCTGTTGGAGTCGCTGTCGTAACTCTGCGGGTTGGAGCAGCCGGCCGCCTCTTTCAGACGCAGGAGCATGTTCATCTGTTCACACGATACACACAAATAACAGTCAGCACAGATGTCATAATATGTGTTTGAGGAGAAATCTCAGATATTAGGTATGGTGTTGTATTTCTAAGTAAAGAAATGACTAAATCGAATATATATATATATATATATATATATATATATATATATATATATATATATATTTAGGGCTGTGCAAACGATTAATCGTGATTAATCGCATCCAAAATAAAAGTTTGTGTTTGCAAAATATGTGTGTGCACTTTGTATAATTATTTTGTATATAAATACACACACATGCTTGTATATATTTAAAGACATTTTCATGTATATAATATAAATATTATATATATAAATGTTTTTTATGTTTTTAAAAGAAGTCTTCTGCTCTACCAAGGCTGCAATTGTTTGATAAAAAACACAGTAATATTGTGAAATATTATGACAATTTAAATTTTTTTATGTTAATATATATATTAAAATGTAATTTATTCCTCTGAAAAAAGCTGAATTTTCAGCATCATTACTCCAGTCTTCAGTGTCACATGATCCTTTACAAATCACTCTAATATGATGATTTTATGCTCCAAAAACATGTATGATTATTTTATTTAATTAGAATCTTTTCTAACATTATAAATGTCTTTACTGTAACTTTTGATCAATGTAACTCATCCTTGATGAATAGAAGTATTGATTTCTTATTTATTTCCCCCAAAAATAAAATACAAATGTCTTACTGACCCCAAACTTTTTAAAGGATAGTGTTTAATGTAACAAAAGCTTTCCATTTCAGATAAAAGCTGTTCTTTTGAACTTTCTATTCATCAAAGAATCCTGAAATAAAAATGTAAAAAACTGTTTTCAACATGGATAATAATCATACATGTTTTTGGATCATAAAATCATCATATTAGAGTGATTTGTGAAGGATCATGTGACACTGAAGACTGGAGTAATGATGCTGAAAATTCAGCTTTTTTTCAGAGGAATAAATTACATTTTTATATATATTAACATAAAAAAGTCATTTTAAATTGTCATAATATTTCACAATATTACTGTGTTTTTTGTGTATTTTTATCAAAAAATTGCAGCCTTGGTGAGCAGAAGAGACTTCTTTTAAAAACATAAAAAATCTTACCGATCTTACTTTTAAAAATAATTTTTGTTCATTTAAATCAAGTGAAAAAAATAAAATAAAAAAGTTAAACTTAAATAAAATAAAAATATTAGATGATTTTTGAATTACTACAATTACTAAAACAAATACAAATAAAGTAAAGCTAAACAAGAAATAACATAAAACTGAAGATGAAAAAACATTATAATAAAAACCTTGAAAATATATAATTAATTTTAATAATAATATAATTAAAATATTTTTAAAATACTTAATAATCATTCATAATATATAATAATACATACATGAATAATATTAAAATAAGTGGCATACTCTATTTGCTGACCATGATTAATTTATTCTTATTATTAATTCATCTCAGTAAAAATAAATTAATATGTTGTATTCGGCAGGACGTGATCATGACGAGGTGGGTCCCACCCTTATGGGAATTTACACACATTATTATGTTTATAAATTATGTTCAATCATTGATTTTCTTGAGCAATCCTTCCAAGACAATTTCTCTGCTCTATAATATCCCCGATTTGACGAACAATTTTTTTTTAAATAATACACTACTGCAGAAAATAATATATTTTATACTTGTACATGTAAACAGAAAACGGTTTGAGAGCAGTACGAGTTTATGGGTTCACTCGTGCTTGTGTTACTCACCAGCGGGTCGGCGTCGCTGTCGCTCTGAGTGCTCTGTTTGTTAAGGCCCTCTCTGGAGGCGGAGTATCCATCAAAGCCCACGTCCTCAGGGCGGAGCTGCAACAAAGCTGGCCAATCAGGATGCTGATGAGAAGCTGCCCAGGGAAAAGTTTCCAGAACCCACAGCGCAGGATCCTGCCATGCTGCCCTGCGACCATACAGCTACACAAATGCAAACAAAGAGATTGAATTAACACTTACACTGAGGGATACACAGAAGGAAGAAAGAACTATGGGTTTGGATAATGGACTTGTAATGTTATGTAAGGTGACTTTCACAGTTACATTTAATAAAACGTAGTAGTGTCGGAATATGTGGATTTGACTATAAACGAGGTCAGATGTTACCTGTAAACCTTCTCTCACAGCCTCCAGCATGTAGGGGATGATGGAGTAGTTCCACAGGTCAGTGAACCAAACACGAGAACCGTCCACATCCATCGGACACGACAGGAACAAACGTGGACCTGGACGAAGACACGTGACACTCAAATTCAACACTTGTGGAGCAAATTAGTAACACTGAGAACGTTTGTTAATATTGGGTTTCAGAAAGGTGGTTTATCTCTGTACCGATGGTCACATCAGAGGAGCTGTGAGCCTCCAGGAAGCGGTTGAGGTGGTGCCAGACTTGAGGGATCCAGTCGATGATCTTCACCAGCTCCAGGGTCCGTGTCCGGCTGCCGATCTCAGTCTCGATCAGCTTCCTCCTCAGAAACCGGCCCAGGAAACCTTTCACCGGCTCCATGTGATTAGCACACAGCACCCATCTGTAACAGACATCACATGATGCTCATGTTAACATCATCACTGCCTTAGAAGATGTTAATTAAAAAGTTATAATCAATAAAAAACTAATAATAATGTCATCTATCTTTACATCTATTCTACTGTTCATTTGGATGTTAATGAAAAGGACTTCTCATCACTGCTTTCAACAATAGTGCAATGGTGCCACCTAGAGGTCACTTAGTTGCAGTTTCCCCATTAAAGTGATAGTTCACTTTGAAATTAATTTTTGGTATGTTTTAGATTAACTTAAGGGCATCCAAGATGTAGGTGTCTTTGTTTCCGCAGTAGTTTCAATTGTGATATTTTTAGGTCAAACCAGTCATATAATGCAGGTCTATGGTCACCACCTCAAAGAGCATGCACTGCAGAAGTCCAAATTAAACATGATTTAATGACTCGTAAATGTTAGTACACACTGATGAACTCAAGACATGAAACGAGCGGTTTGTGTGAGAAAACGAACAGTATTTATAGCTTTTGTAACCACAGCCACTTCCAAGTGATCTGAGGACGCAGGCACTTTGTGGCTGTGGTTACAAGAGGTAAAAACGATATAAATACTGTTCGTTTTCTCACACAAACCGCTCGTTTCGTGTTCTTAGGCCATCAATGTGTACTTACATTTATGAGTCATTAAATCATGTTTAATTTGGACTTCTCTGTGCATGCTCTTTGAGGTGGTGACCATAGACTGACCATTATATGACTGATAAACATGAAACAAAGGAAACAAAGACACCTACATCTTAGATGCCCCTGAGGTAAGCTAAATCATACCAAAACTTAATTTCAAAGTGAATAATCTCTTTAAGGCCAAGGTATAATTTTTAGTGCTAATTGAAGAACATAGAGAGCAGTTTTGTACCTGAAGTTATGATGAAGCTGCAGGTTTGGAGCAGAAGATGTCGCTTGACTCATCGTGTCCGATTATATACGGGCTGCAAACAAAAGAGATAAAATAAAACCTTTAACTGTAGACTCACTTGTTGTGTTCGTGTGTATGTTTTTTTTTTTTTTTACACAGACTGTTATATATTGTATACACTGAATATTGTATAGTGTCTATGTAAACACATTATATTTGTATTATTATTATAACAAATTAAGGGTATTATTAATACAAATTAAATAAATACACACTATTGTTCAAAAGTTTAGGGATGTTAAATTTTTTTATATGATTTTGAAAGACTATTGTTTATCAAGGCTACATTTATTAGCTAAAGCTTTCAGTACATTAGCTTTCAGACATAATGTGAAATATTATCACTATTTATTTTATAAGTGTTTTCTATTTGAATATATTTTAAATAGTAATTTATGCCTGTGATGCAAAGCTGATTTTTCAGCATCATTACTCATTACTAGTCTTCAGTGTCACATGATCCTTCAGAAATAATTTTCATATTCTAATTTGCTGCTCAAGCAACATTTCAGATTATTTTCAATTATTAACAGTTAATGCTGCTTAATATTTTTGGGGATTTTTTTCAAGGATTCCCTGATGAATAGGAATATCAAAAGAACAGCAAATCTTTTTTAACATTATAAATGTCTCCACTTTAGATCACTTTAAGATGTCCCTACTAAACAAAAGTATACATTTTTTTTAGAGATTATAAACTACGGACATGTTGTATGTATGTAAAAATATACACTACCGGTCAAAAGTTTAAGGGTGGTACGATTTTTTATGTTTTTAAAAGAAGTCACTTCTGCTCACCAAGGCTGCAATTTTTTGATAAAAATACACAAAAAACACAGTAATATTGTGAAATATTATGACAATTTAAAATGACTTTTTTTATGTTAATATATATTAAAATGTAATTTATTCCTCTGAAAAAAAGCTGAATTTTCAGCATCATTACTCCAGTCTTCAGTGTCACATGATCCTCCACAAATCACTCTAATATGATGATTTTATGCTCCAAAAACATGTATGATTATTATCCATGTTGAAAACAGTTTTTTACATTTTTATTTCAGGATTCTCTTGATGAATAGAAAGTTCCAAAGAACAGCATTTATTTAATTAGAATCTTTTCTAACATTATAAATGTCTTTACTGTAACTTTTGATCAATGTAACTTATCCTTGATGAATAGAAGTATTGATTTCTAATTTATTTCCCCCAAAAATAAAGTAGGAGTATTGAAGTAATGATGCTTAAAATTCAGCTTTTTTTCAGAGGAATAAATTACATTTTAATATATATTAACATAAAAAAGTCATTTTAAATTGTCATAATATTTCACAATATTACTGTGTTTTTTGTGTATTTTTTATCAAAAAATTGCAGCCTTGGTGAGCAGAAGAGACTTATTTTAAAAACATAAAAAATCTTACCGAACCTTAAACTTTTTGACCAATATGTATGTATATATATATATATATATATATATATATATATATATATATAAAAAGCATGAAAGGCAGACTGACCAGCGCTGGTATTTGCAGTTCAGCAGGCCGTTGAACATCTCTCCCAGTGAGCTGACGTGATGAAGGTTATCCAGGATGAGCACAAGAGGGGCTTCAGTCTCCAGCCCATCGGCGCTGCACTGATCCACTATATTTGCCAAGTACTGACGCAACTCCTAGTAAAAACATGTATACATCTTTACTTTTTATCTTTACATCTTTACTTTAAGGATTTCTAGACTTCAGAATCAGCTCATATCTTGTTGGCTAATAATAGCTAATAAAAAGCTTTGTTTCTAAATGGAAAAAGTAGATTTGCCTTGCTCTTTTAGATACTAGAGATAACTGATTTAAACAACATGGCTCACATCAGCATTTTAGATTTAAAAGAAGAAGAAAAAAACGACTCTCACTTTGCTGGATTTATGGTCGACATTGAAGGTGACGATGCTGCTGTCATTGGGCAGTTTTCCCTCTCGCAGGGCCAGATGCTCCGCCAGTCTGTGGGCCAGGTAGGATTTTCCAGTGCCACTGGGACCTGAAAGGATGATCCTGCGATGCTCCTGGAGCAAAGACACGTATCGCTGGAGCATGGGTTTGGGAATCAACGTCTCGAAGACCAGAGAATCCTGGGACTGAGAGTTCACACCTGATTTGAGAGAAACAGCACAGGCACAATGTTAACAACAACCGAAATTTGGAACAACTATAACAAATTGCGATAAATAAAACATTGCGTGTCTTGTGTGAACCTTTCAGTGAGACGTTGATCGTGTCATTCTCTCCCACGAGGTATCCACACGGCAGGAGTTCAGGTGTGTCTGTCCCGCTGGACCGGATCACGTCTCCAATACGATAGCCCTCAACACTGTCTGAACCCAGACCCAGATGACTGACCGGATCAACATGCCTGATGTACTCCTACAGAGAGACAATCACATAATCAAACCCAATGCTTATCCACTAACACCCGGATGGTCTGTAATACACTGTTAAAGAGTGTGGTTGGATAATACTGTATGTTGATTTCACATCTATTCTCAAATTAAACTACAGCACTTTTTGCAAACCACTTGATGTTAAATACCTCGATGAAAAAATCTGAAGTAAAAAGAGAATTTGCAACAGAATAAGTATCCATACTCAAAAAGAATAATTCATAAAACAAAAAAATTCATAAAAATAGTTTAACGAACCAGTGTTGTATTAACAGTAACAAACTTCAAAGAGAGCTCAAGTAGTCAGTCTACACACTTTTTAACATACACCACTTCATGTCATCTCTGTGCATTCTTGGCAACTGGTATATTAGCGAAACCTACTGTTCATACGTGTATTGCAATATACCACAATCGGTCAAATGTGTCTGAATGTAAACCACTCATCATCAATTACTCATTACTTTACCTTAAACAAGCGCCGTACAACTCCATCAAGAACGTCCCACTTGGTTTTTCCACTGACACCGATGCAGCCGATCAGGAAATCTCGATTCCTGCTTTCCTGTAGGAGACAGAAGACACATCATTAAAGTGGTGATTAACTGAGCTTTTGACATCTAAGAGGTCATCATAGTATAAGAATATCCTGTAAGTGAAACTGAAAACTTCCTTGTAAGTCCAATAAAAGCTTTTATTGACACCAGCCTCAGCAAACGACTCGTTTTTCAAAGTGGGGAACTATGACGTCATAGAGGGATAAAACACCACCCCCGCAGAATAAGATCAACGCCTGCTTCAACATGGCTGGTTTAGCCCCGCCCACCGAATTCGCGCATTACACGCATAGCTAAATAACATAGATTCCTACCCCGTGATGAGAAACCGGATTCGAGCTACCGAGCGAGCAATACAAAATATTGTGCAGTGCCTGGTTGTGGAAGAAGACAGTCGCTGCATAAGCTTCCTCTGGATTCCAATAGGACTGCATGGTTAAAGGGATAGTTCACTTTGAAATTAATTTTTTGATATGTTTTAGCTTACCTCAAGGGCATCCAAGATGTAGGTGTCTTTGTTTCCACAGTATTTTCAATTTTGACATTTTTCAGTCAAACCGTTGTTGTCTATCAGTCATACACTGGAGGCTAAGAGGGTCCACCAAAAGAGCATGCACAGAGAAGTCCAAATTAAACATGATTTAATGACTCGTAAATGTAAGTACACACTGATGGCCTAAGACACGAAACGAGCGGTTTTTGTGAGAAAACGAACAGTATTTATATCGTTTTTACCTCTTGTAATCACAGTGACGCCCAAGTGATCTGAATCAGTTGTGCAGTGTCCAACTGAACCGAACTGAATCAGTTCAATGTTACGCCGGAAGTGATCGCTTGCGTGTGTCGTCACTCAATATTTACACGAAAGTTTCACGAAAGTATTTCGAGAGTTTTACATTTTACTAAACATATTTTAGATATACCGAAATCGTCTTCCATTGCGGTTTCCCGTATATCTAAATATGTTTAGTGAAAGGTAAACTTCCGAAATCTTTGTATAAACAAAGAGTGACGTAGGCTTGCAAGCGATCACCAGCGCATGAAGAGCCCGTGCCGTCAGATCACTTTGTCATGGCTATGATTACAAGAGGTAAAAACGATATAAACACTGTTCGTTTTCTCACACAAACCACTCGTTTCATGTCTTAGGCCATCAATGTGTACTTACATTTACGAGTCATTAAATCATGTTTAATTTGGACTTCTCTGTGCATGCTTTTTGCTGGACCCCTTAGCCTCCAGTGTATGACTGATGGACAACAACGGTTTGACTGAAAAATGTCAAAATTGAAAACACTGTGGAAACAAAGACACCTACATCTTGGATGCCTTGGGTAAGCTAAAACATATCAAAAACTAATTTCAAAGTGAACTATCCCTTTAAACTTTGATTTTTAATGACATTCCAGCTGATGAGGTAAAACAACATCTGTCTGTTTGCTTCATTTCACAGAGGATTGTTTGGTAAGCAAGACTGGATTGCAGACCGATTAAGAGTAAAGAACGGTGCTGTGCCGTCTATATAGGATCTGACAGGAATTGTGCAACACACAGACATGGGTCAAACATGTATGGGCAAATCATTCCGGTTGCCATTTTACAACACTGGACGTTTTCAAAACAATTTCCCCCACGTGCATCGACGAGTGAGTTGAAACTCATTATAATATGCAAAACTGTTATCCACTCACAGCAGTGGGCGTTAACTTCCAAAAGTCCTCAGTGCGAGACGCCCATAAAAACCAAGCGTTTGTCAGCTAGGCTCAAAACTAGGGTACAAAATAGCCTATTACTTATTCATTTAGATGTTTTTGAATGTAAAAACCAAGCGAACGTCATAAGTTGACCTCAGACAACAATATAATAAAATTTAAAAAGACAGTTCATGAACTTCAAAACATTCAAGCATTTTTTAAAATCTTCCAGCAAAAAAAGCAGAACTGACCTCTTTCCACATGACGTCCTCTTGAAGACTGACAACTATTTTCACATGTCTGCTCTCTTTCCGAGAGCTTCCGTCTCCACCCGAGTCATCCAGCAACATGTCTAAAAGAAGACGGACTAGATCTGTAATGCACTTTTATGATTTCCTCTCACACACAGATGAAAAAATCAAACTTTAGGGAGCAATACAATAAGTAGTTTCACACACACACACACACAAAAAAAACATTCTTGTACCAAAGCTGGTGGACTCTGTGAGATTGAGGCTGTGTTGAGACAGGCCAGGCGTCGGGGTCAGAGTTGGGTTATAGACGGACACTTGAGAGGACGCCCTGCTTCCACTGGCTTGGCTTTCCAACTTAAGACGATCATTTTCCATCTTTAGCTTCTCGATCTCCACCTATCAGATGGGAATAAAACATGTAACATTCCTTTTCCTACACTGTAAAAAAATATTGTTGGTTTAACTTAAAGTAAGTAACCTGGTTGCCTTAAAATTTTAAGTTGACTGAACTGGAAAAAGTGAGTTCATACAATGAAGGAGATTGATTTAATCATCAGAAACCTAAAATAATATGTTATCTCAACGAAATCAATTATTTAAGTTGATTTGACAAAAGAAAAAATGTGATAGAAAGAGAAAATAAGGTGAAGGTGAATCTCACACCTGCATGCGGTTCATAGCCTCGCGCAGCTGGTCCAGCTGGTGGGCGGAGCTTAGGGCTTCCAGTCGAATATCCGTCAACTTCATCTCCTTCTCTCGCAGCTCATTACGCAGCTGCATCACAGTCTCCGCCTCCCCATCCAGACAGTCCGACAGTCTAAAATCACAGCACACAAGTCCTGATTAATATTTAATTTCACCTTTAATGAATAATCAGGTCGAGACACAGAGCGCACTCACATTGAGCTGGAGTGTGTGTTGCGGAGCAGCAGTGCTGAGGTGCCGGTGCCGTTGTGAGGGAGTTTGGGAGAGGAAGGGAGAGAGGAATCCGTCATCTCCTCGATGTCCGAGTGGGATGAGGCCGACTTGGGGGATTTCTTCTTACTGAAGGCCTGTTTGAAGGAGTTCCGCAGCTGCAACGACAGCAAACAGAACAGAAGATCATGAAGCTGAGAGTTACTGGAAAACCACTGGGCGGCACTTAAAGTATGAACGGGGGAAGCAGTACTGTGAGAACAGGGAGAGGAAACAGAGAGAGAAAGGAAGAAAGAAGGGAGAAACAGCTGAAAACAAAAGGTAAGGTTGGGCATCATCCACATCAAAGTTTGAAAAAAAAAGCAGCCTTTTTATCTGTGATGTTTTATGTATAGAGAGCCTACAGTAAGTCCCGCCCCTCTGCTTCCGGCTCATGGGACCTTATTTTGGAAAAAAATATGTTTGGTAGTCAATGGCGAGAGACAACTTATCTAACTATTCCGTCTGAACTGGGCCCTGAATTACACATGATGTTTGTCATTTTAAAAGATAATTCTGAAAGTCAAAAACATCGCTCAATGAACTACATCTCCCAGGAAGCGAAACAACGAGCGAGATCCGCTGCTCGTGTAAGTGCAGTCTGGTACAAAACACTCAGGCATGACGGCGTAACGTTACGATTATGAACGTAAGACTATAGAAACAATGACAGACATTAGCCTCAGTAAAGTTAGCTTCATTCATCGAGAGAAAATGTGCGCCTTTGGGGTTTGTAGTCTTTGTAATTACGTATTTTCACAGTCTTATACCTCAACGGTTTTACATCAAACTGTGACTTTCTTTACTTTAAAATGTATCTTTTTAATTGACAAACATCATATGTGTAATTCAGGGAACAATTCAGATGAGATCAAAATATTTGTTGCCTCTCGCCATTGACTACCATACAATATTTTTCCAAAATAAGGTCCCATGTGGTCACAGTTTGGAAAGGGAGGGACTTACAGTAGGCTCTCTATAGATTTGAATGTGCTGAGCGTTTAAACTGTTATTTTGACAGTTTTAGGCGATTTACATCTATTTCGGTAGAGTTTCAATACCAAGAAGTTCATTATCAATAAGTAAAAAAAAAAAAAATCAAAATTGAGAGTTTTAAAGTCAAAAATTAAAAACAAAGAAGTTCATAATCAAGAAAAAATAAAAAAATAAATAAGTTTACATTCATTTAAATTCAAAAGGAAGTTCATAATCAAATTCAAAATAATCAATAATCAAGTTTTTAATTATAAAAGTTTAAATCAGGAAATGTAAAATCAAGTTTAAAATTCAAAATAAAAAAAATAATAATCAAGAAGTTCGGCATTTAGGAATTTAAGCATTTAAAATCAAAAACTAAAAGTCAAGAGGTTCATGATAAAATCAAGAACACAAATATCAAGAACCCATGACTCGAAGGGCAGGAAAAAGGGAAACAAATGTCAGACTTTGCAGTTGTCCCGTGTAACACTATGTACTAAAATCAATATCAGCTTAATTGTATAAATAAATAATTGCTGTCAAATTGATTAATCGTGATTAATCGCATCTAACATAATGCTTGTGTTTATATAATATGTGTGTGTGTGTGTGTGTGTGTGTGTGTGTGTGTGTGTGTGTGTGTGTACATGTCTTTGCAGTTGTCCCATGTAACACAATGTACTAAAATAAATATCAGCTTAATTGTATAAATAAATAAGTGCTGTCAAATCGATTAATCGTGATTAATCACATCTAACATAACGCTTGTGTTTATATAATATGTGTGTGTGTGTACATGTCTGTCTATACACATAGTACATATACACATACTATATAAACATAAACTTTTATGATAGATGTGATTAATCGCAATTAATCAATTTAACAGCCTTAAAATGAATATAATGACTCAAAGAGGACATTATTTTGAATATAAAGGAAAGATAAAGGAAAGGAAAAAGTGGGAAAAGTGAGACAAGCACAGCGAACTGAGGAGCAGTGCATCTAACGGCTAGCAGGGTTAGGAGTGGAGCTGGGTTAACTAACACACTCTCTTACCTCATACACCTGCCACATGAAGCGAAAAAACAGAGAGACACAGAAAAGCACATTCAGCCGTGTGTGTTTGTGTCTTGTCACATGACACTCTTGAATCACTGTCTACTACCACTAAATCTGCGGGAGAGTCTTGCTGAACTACATCACCATGTTTCACCGGAAAACCCATCAAGACCAACACACACACCTCAGTGATGCATCCACTAGGACCAATGCACAAGCAATAACACAAATCAATTGATAGAGACCTAGTCAAGCTGGTTAGGCGTTCTCCAAATGCTATATGACCGTCTGGACCACCAGGCCGATATATGGCTTGTTTTTGGCTAACAGGACAGTGATGCATCTACAAAGCTGAATATCTCATTTAAACAACTAAAATCAATATAAGAATAACACAAACTGGGACACTAGACATTTAAAACTCACACTGTTGGTGTATCGTTCAAAAGTTTGGGATTGGTACGAATGTAAAAAAAAAAAAGTCTATAATTTATGCTCACATGAATGCATTTCTTTAATAAAAACACAGTAAAAAAAAAACAATATTGTGAAATATTATTACAATTCAAAACAACAGTTTTCTATTTTAATATATGTTAAAATGTAATTCATTCCTGTGATGCAAAGCTGAATTTTCAGCATGTACTCATCTTCAGTCACATGATCCTTTAGAAATCAAATGGAATATGCTGATTTGTTGCTCAAGACACAATTTCATATTATTATCAATTCTGAAAACAGTTGTGTAATATTTTTTAATATTTTTTTTAATATTATAATTTTTTTTTTTTTATATTTTTTGGACTGTCAAATGATTAATGCGATTAATCACATCTAAAATAAAAGTTTGTGTTTACATAATATATGTAGGTGCACAGTGTATAATTATTATTTTATATATAAAAATACAAACACATGTATATATCTAAGAAATATTTTCATGTATATAGATTTATATATAATTTATATTATGTATAATATAATATTTTATATATAAATAATACTTTTTTCTTAAGTATACAAGCATGTGTGTGCATATATATATATATATATATATATATATATATATATATATATATATATATATATATATATACACAAAATAATTATACATAGTGCACCCACATATATTATGTAAACACAAACTTTTATTTTGGATGCGATTAATCGTTTAACACCCCCTACTTTTTATATTATTATTTTTTTTTTTTTGCAGAAACCAGATAATTTTTTTTCAGTATTATTTGACAAAAGGAAAATACAAAGGAACAGCATTTATTTGAAATATATATATTTTTATTATTAAAAATGTCTTTCATGTCACTTTTGATAAATTTAAAATCCTTGCGGGATAAAATGTATTTATTAAAAAAAACAACCAAAACAACAACAACTAATCTTTCTGACCCCAAACTTTTGAACAGCAGTGAATATAAATCTACAAGACTGCTAGCCTATCAATGTTACACTTGTCCAAACATAACAGGGTAACTGTCATTATTATTTAACATACGTATTCATATTCATATTCATCATCTGACACGTCACCTCCAGCACAGGACACCAACTACAGCCAGCATGACACAGCAAAACAAGAAGTACAATATTAAACTCTATGTGCATGGTAAACTAACTTCCACTACAAAAAGGCCGGTCCTTAAATTTCGAATTTGATACAGTTTTCGGGAAAAGCGTCAGCATTTAGTTACATATCACGGTACTGTGTTTGTTAGTAGTATTTATAATACTATTTTAAGTTTAAGCAACTTAGACAAAACAAAGACAAATGTTAGACACACACAAAAGACAGAATGAAGAATGGTTTAAACAGTTCTTAGGACAATAAAGGGATAGTTCACCCAAAACTCATTTAGTTGTTCCAAAACTGTATTAGTCTCTTTCTTCTGCTAAAAAATAAAAGATATTTTGAAGAACATGGGTAACTAAACAGTTGATGAGCCTACCTAAAAAGTAAGGAAGTCAATGTTTCACACCATCTGTCTGGTTACCCTTCGAAATATCTAGTGTTCACCAGAAGAAAGAAACTCATACAGGTTTGGAACAACTTGAGGGTGAGAAAATGATGACAAAATGTAATTTTTGAGTGAACTATCCCTTTAAATGTTGCTGAGAGGAGAGTGCACTCACCCAGTTCTTCTTCTTCTTCTTGCTGTTTGAGTCGGGGTTGTCCATGTTGGAGCCCAGGCTGGAGTGGCTGGTCGGCACTGGTGATACTGGAGACGCTGTCCGACGAGTGCTGTCTGCGCATGCGCAGGTCCGGCTGCGCTCCGGGGACGAACCATTTTTACCTGACAAATGGACAGAGATTTTAGTTGACATCAAGTGTGCCATTAATGTAAAAAACTGCAAAACTAACCAACACAATATCAACCAATCAGAACACAACGATGCATCTACACATGAATGACATATTTTGAATTTTTGGGTGAACTATCCCTTTAAAGCAGAAGCGTAATTTTAACTCATTAAAGGATTAGTTCACATTTAAAAAAAAATACAACTTTTGCCAATTATTTGAACGAATGAACAAATCTTTTTTAGAGTCATTTCGTTCATTCAACGAAACAAAATGACTCGAAAAAAGATTTGTTCATTTTAGTGAACGAGTTCGAACAGGAGAGTCACGAACAGGCATCACAGAACAGAGCAAGGAGAGCATTTGTGCTTATAAAACCTAAACTTTTTTATTTATTTTTTAAATGAACGACCATTTCGCTAGATAAGACTCTTATTCATCGTCTGGAATCGTTTAAAGCCCTTTGAAGCTGCAATGAAACTCTCATTTGGACCTTGAACCGTTTGGTTCCCATTGAAGTCCATTATATGGAGAAAAATCCTGGAATGTTTTTAATTGTTTAAATGTTTGAAACCTTAATTTCTTTCGACTGAAGAAAGAAAGACATGGACATCTTGGATGACATGGGGTGAGTAAATTATCAGCAAAAGTTTTTTTTTTTTTTAAAGTGAACTACTCCTTTAAAGTGAAAGATAGATGCTAATTTAGCACATTTTTGTTGAAACTCTGTTGAATCTGATTGTAATATATTACTTTATGTGTGGGTTTATTGATTATTCTCTCTCCCTCACCTGTAGGGTGACCATATTTTGATTACCAAAAACCAGGACACTCCGTCCAGCAAACAGATACTCAAATGATACTCAAAATTTACTCAAAGATGCCTTATTAATTTCAATACATTTAAAGAAGGCTGTGCCTGCTCTGTATGGATAGAAAATTGTTATATTACAAGACACATATTCAGATAGGCTTCTCAGAGGTTACTCGACATGTTTTATTGTGCCAGGTTTTAAAAAATAATGAATGAAATAATGTATCTTCTGTATTAGAAAAATAAATATATAAATAACTAAAAGAAATACCTCCGAAATGAACAAAAATAGCTTACAAAAACAAACTAACAAAATATATTTATATCTTTAGTGTTCTTCCTCTTTATCCTGTTTTTCCTTGTTTGCCCATCTATATTTTGCTGTAGAGCTGATCTTTCCCAGCAGTTTTTTTTTGAAAACCAGGACATTTTCATCACTTTATAAAAAACAGGCAGGATAGGACGTGAAAACAGGACATGTCCTGGGAAAACAGGACTGTTGGTCACCCTACTCACCTGTGCGTTCACTCTTGCAGGAGAGTTCAGGAGTGTTGATTGACGCCGTTGATGGCTGCTTGAGCTACTGCGTTTTGCTTCTTTAGCAGCTCAATGGTTTTCCTCAACTCGTTCAGCTCAGAGTCCTAACACACACACACACACACACACACACACATATTTACTGACAATGCATCTGCAAATCATTTTCTCTCTGCGTCTAATTATGAACAAGAGTGATAAATCTAAATGAAAGCTGATATTTACTTTCTGTTCTGCAGTCATGGTGAGGCTCTTCAGGCGGATGGTCATGTTGCCTAAACTCTGCTCAAACGCTGCCACCAGGTGGGCCTAATAAAGAACAACAGGGGAGAAGAGGTAAACTAAAGAAAGAGGGTTCTTCAGAGTTCAAAATGACGTCTTTGTTGCATGCATGTGTCATAGCTACTCAATAATACTCCATTCATATAATACATTGTGCAATCTGCCTTCAAGGGAGAAAAAATAAAATGTCTTTCTTTTTAGATAATAACACGGCTAATATAAAAAAGCATTTTCCTCAAAGCTGCATGACCTGTGCATGAGACACCCGTTTATTGAAATGTAACTGAAGCAGCAAAGCTCAAACTTACTAAATAACAATCATTTCCTTTAAACAAACACTTAGATGTGCAATCTAAACTCTGGCCCATGTCCCAGACTAACAAGCAACAACAAAAACCTTCTTTGCCCTCTCATTACAATTTACCTTTCCCTCAAAATCTAATTTTCCCTGTAGGAATAAAAAAAATAAAAAACACATTTAACATTTCAACTGTTTCTCCTAATCCACAATGAGATTAAATGGATTTAAAATTGAGACTAAAGTCTCTTAATGCTCAGACTTTTCCCTTAGACATCAACCTCAATATTCACACACACACACACACACACACACACACACACACACACACACACACACACACACACACACACACACACACACACACACACACACACACACACACACACACACACACACACACACACACACACACACACACACACACACACACACACACACACACACACACACACACACACACACACACACACACACACCCTCTAAAGTTTTAAAACCAATTGAAAAACACTTCAAATTGTGCTCAGACTTCAAATATAAACTCAAACAAAATTCCAATCTAAACTAATTTTACAGCTCTTTTTATATACCAACAATCTCATTGGTTTCAGTGTAATTTCTCATGAGATATTTTAAAGAAAATGTAAGAGAATATTACAACTTTTAAAGCTAATACTCATAAACTATGAAAGAGCAACCACTAAGCGTAAATGTATCTTCTGGGTCACGCTTCACCTCACATCCAACAAGGTCTTGGGAGCTGTCAGTTGTCTCCGTAAAGCCTCCCTGTCTATATTTGTCTCTCTGAGAGGGACCGTGTTTCTCTGTGCACCCATGGGACGGGTAGCGGTTCAAAGGGAGCCATTTCAGAGAGCCGGTTCCGTCAGAACACATCACAAGAGCTCCTCAGCTGTTCCAGATAGCTCAGCTTCAGATAACTCGACTACAGCGGTATATTATGAAGCAGTGAAGCTCCTCCTAGCATTGATAACTGAGACAGACAAAGCAGAGAGGCCGCCAGGGGCCTTGACATGTTTTACTGGAGTCTCAAGGGCCCGGTCGTGTTTTTAATTATCTTTCTCTTTCTATTGGGATATTCTCACTGTTCCAAAGCTGAACACCCTAAAGATATGAATATGATCATCACAAACAAAACAATGTGCTGCATTCGTCAAAAGTAATCCTTCCCTTCATACCAATCAAAAATCGACTTCTGAAAATGTTTATGTGACGTCAGAAACTGTACACACACGTGCTTGCAATGGAAAACATGCCAATGCACCAAAAATAGAAAAACTAGTCTTTAGAAGACAACTTCTCTTTTGTTAGTACCTCTAAAACATCTTGTCTCGTTAGTACTTACAAGTCAGGATTTTGCTTGAGGCAAGAGACACGTCTTTATGATTTACACATGCATTTATCTTCAGGAGGACATATCAAAAACACCAAGTCTGTACCGTACCATTTGTCCTTAGTCATAAAATATCAAATCAAACAGAGCCTGTTTCTCTGGTGGAAATGGCACATATCTGTTCTGACAAGTCTGTTCTGCAGTCTCGCTTTTAATTTATTATACTTTATAGATGTACACTGGCCGACAATAGTTTGTGTTTTCATAATTGTGACTATCAGTGTTGGGGAGAGTTACTTTTAAAAGTAATGTGTTACAATATCGTTTTAGTCCGTAAAAAAGTTACTAATTCCGTTACTGTTACTTCAATGTAATGTGTTACAATATCGTGTTAGTCCCTAAAAACGTAACTAAATCCGCCACTTAGTTACTTTAATGTAATGTGTTACAATATCGTGTTAGTCCCTAAAAAAGTAACTAATTCCGCTACTTAGTTACTTTAATGTAATGTGTTACAATATCGTGTTAGTCCCTAAAAAGTAACTAATTCCGCTACTTAGTTACTTCAATGCAAAGTAATGTGTTACAATATTGTGTTAGTCCCTAAAAAAGTAACTAATTCTGCTACTTAGCTAATTTAATGTAATGTAATGTGTTACAATATCGTGTTAGTCCCTAAAAAAGTAACTAATTCCGCTATTTAGTCACTTTAATGTAAAGTACTGTCTTACAATATCGTGTTAGTTCCTAAAAAAGTAACTAATTCTGCTACTTAGTTACTTTAATGTAAAGTAATGTGTTACAATATCGTGTTACTCCCTAAAAAAGTAACTAATTCCGCTACTTAGTTACTTCAATGTAATGTGTTACAATATTGTGTTGGTCCCTAAAAAAGTAACTAATTTCGCTACTTAGTTACTTTAATGTAAAGTAATGTGTTACAATATCGTGTTAGTCCCTAAAAAAGTAACTAATTCCGCTACTTAGTTACTTTAATGTAAAGTAATGTGTTACAATATCGTGTTAGTCCCTAAAAAAGTAACTAATTCCGCTATTTAGTTACTTTAATGTAAAGTAATGTGTTACAATATCGTGTTAGTTCCTAAAAAAGTAACTAATTCCGCTACTTAGTTACTTTAATGTAAAGTAATGTGTTACAATATCGTGTTACTCCCTAAAAAAGTAACTAATTCCGCTACTTAGTTACTTCAATGTAATGTGTTACAATATTGTGTTAGTCCCTAAAAAGTAACTAATTCCGCTACCTAGTTACTTTAATGTAAAGTAATGTGTTACAATATCGTGTTAGTCCCTAAAAAAGTAACTAATTCCGCTACTTAGTTACTTCAATGTAAAGTAATGTGTTACAATATCGTGTTAGTCCCTAAAAAAGTAACTAATTCTGCTACTTAGTTACTTTAATGCAAAGTAATGTGTTACAATATTGTGTTAGTCCCTAAAAAAGTAACTAATTCCGCTATTTAGTTACTTTAATGTAAAGTACTGTCTTACAATATCGTGTTAGTTCCTAAAAAAGTAACTAATTCTGCTACTTAGTTACTTTAATGTAAAGTAATGTGTTACAATATCGTGTTAGTCCCTAAAAAGTAACTAATTCCGCTACTTAGTTACTTTAATGTAAAGTAATGTGTTACAATATCGTGTTAGTCCCTAAAAAAGTAACTAATTCCGCTACTTAGTTACTTTAATGTAAGTAATGTGTTACAATATCGTGTTAGTCCCTAAAAAAGTAACTAATTCTGCTACTTAGTTACTTTAATGTAAAGTAATGTGTTACGTTTGTGTTCTTTTCTCACATGGCTGGCTTGCTTTTTGTTCTTTTAATAACACAAAATGTTTTATTTTTGGCAAATGTTATTGTCCTTCCACTTAAAAAGTTTTGAATTATAGCTACCTCGTACACCATGTTCTCACAAGGCGACTTCTCGCTTTTTTCATGATAACTCTTTTAATAACTCTAAGTGACTTTTATATATCAAAATTGTGACTAAAATTGTGATTTTCTCATATTTGTGAATTTTTTTTTACCTCAGAAATGCGACAATTTTGTATTTATAATTGCCATTTCATATCTCACAGTTTCTGGTAATGGCGACTTTTTTTCTTATTATTGCGACTTTAACCTCAAAACTGTAACTATTTCTCATTTTATATCCCACAGTATGACTTTACATTTCGCAGTTGTGACATTTTCTGATAATTGCGACTTTATACCTAATTTTTTCTGCAATTGCAACTCTCACATAGTAGTTCACTAAAAACGAAAAAAAAAAAAAGATTTAATTTCTTAACAGGTTTAAATAAATGGGCAAGTACAGGCTAAGTGTAGGAAAAAAGTGTTACAAAAATACAATAGATTGAAGCCCTATTGAATAAAGATAAAGACAACTGGAAACTCCAATGAGGTCATGATCGACGCTGACATTAATCAACCACACAACCCACACAGGCGTCACTGGGATTACGATAACACCATTTATATGACGCCTCAGGTTGACAACTGACACTAGATACAGAGTTGGGAATTAATTATGCCCCATAGATATAATAAAAGAACTATGTATCTGTGTCCACCTACATTGGCACTGAGTTGTGTCGTCAGGGCGGACACCTTTTCCTGGGAGGAGTCCAGTTCTCGACGCAGCTTGCGGATCTGAAGAGAAACAGGTTGAGAAGGGGAAGAAAAAGCGTGCTGATGAAAAGAAGAGGAAAGGGTACACACAAGGGATCCAGGTGTGTCGTGGAAAGACAACTTTGTGATTAGGTATCAAAGGGGGAAACAGTTTGCAGGTGTATGTACAGAACAGAGGTGTGTTGCACAGGTGGACGTAAAGATCACAGAGACGTGCGGTGAAATGAGACCCGACTGTGAATCCACCCACAGTTTGTGTTCACAACATGTCAATGGTGGTGAATAAACACACTACTGATGGCAATGTGCTTCACAGGTATGTGGGGGGGCCGTGTGTGTTGTTTTTGCGAAAGTAAAAACATGTCCTCACCTCTGAATGTGATTTCTCCTCCGTCTGTGAAAATAAAAAGACATAGTAATTAGCATGTTTAAACAGCATATTTGCACAGCTTAACTTGTATAGCAGTCGAAAAATGAGCTGCTTTCTTTCCCGAGGGTATAAAACGAACACCACAGACAGCAACACACACCTGAAAATGAACAGAATGATATCCCTAAAGCTCTAAAGAGGGAATATTCATTTTTCCTGTGATTTATGAGCTACTGGTACTCTCTCAGATGAACAGGAAGTTGGACACATTTGAATATCACTGAGAGTGATTCATTGACACATTTGTTTGGAGTTGGTTACTAGACAATACCAGGTATCAACACAGCTAAACGGAAACCTGATGATCATGTGTTTTAAAATACATAATCTGAAAATGACCTAAAGAGCATTTTGAACTTCAATGGAAGCAAGAACTGACGTTTGATACTAAAGAGTCAACTTTTATAAGTGATCTAAAAATAAAGTGCATATTTCTCAATTATATTATATCATAAAATGCAAAAATTTTTAAAACATGCTTGCTGACACATGAAAGCACAAGACAACAATAGCATGCTAGTGCTCTTTGTGTGGGATCTGGCATGTAATGACATCCACCAGGTGTGTTACGACATCACACTATAATGATTTTTAATGCATTTGACACTATTCTGACAGGTAGACTGACAGTGACATTTAAACAACAGCATTGTCTGACATGTGGGACAAACCCGCGGCGTCTAGCTGGTTTCGGTTTAATCACATCTCGCTTTTTGTAAATGTGTTTGAATATGCAAACTCAAAATCAACACAACTCTGATCAGAAGAGCTTTTGTTTGACTTCTCTGATCTTTTGTTGACTCTGAGACTGAAGATTGTCCTTAAAACATTATATCTGTTTTTTAATGAACGTCCTGTAGTCTGCAGTACAGAATGCTTTCAAAGGCAGCTTTCAATGTCTGTTTCTAAGAAACATTGTGTTTCTGCATGATAGCTGTCACCCACATACACAAACACTTTACAGCCTCCACCTACAGACAAAACACAACCAGAAGGAAGATCTGCTTGAATCTGTTCCTGGATCAGCATTAATGTAGACTGCAGAATCAATGAACTCAGTTTAAGTCCAGCAAGATACAAAAACACATTTTAAGTCAACATTACACACCCCAAGTTGTTTACTGGTACTTAATTAAGAATGAATGTTATGAATGTTAATATATACACTACCGGTCAAAAGTTTAGGGTCGGTAAGATTTTTTATGTTTTAAAAGAAGTCTCTTCTGCTCACCAAGGCTGCAATTGTTTGATAAAAAATACACACACAACACAGTAATATTGTGAAATAGTATGACTTTTTTATGTTAATATATATTAAAATGTAATTTATTCCTCTGAAAACAAGCTGAATTTTCAGCATCATTACTCCAGTCTTCAGTGTCACATGATCCTTCACAAATCACTCTAATATGATGATTTTATGCTCCAAAAACATGTATGATTATTATCCATGTTGAAAACAGTTTTTTACATTTTTATTTCAGGATTCTTTGATAAATAGAAAGTTCAAAAGAACAGCAGTTATTTAATAAGAATCTTTTCTAACATTATAAATGTCTTTACTGTAACTTTTGATCAATGCAACTCATCCTTGATGAATAGAAGTATTGATTTCTTATTTATTTCCCCCAAAAATTAAAATACAAATTCTTACTGACCCCAAACTTTTTAAAGGGTAGTGTTTAATGTAACAAAAGCTTTCCATTTCAGATAAAAGCTGTTCTTTTGAACTTTCTATTCATCAAAGAATCCTGAAATAAAAATGTAAAAAACTGTTTTCAGCATGGATAATAATCATACATGTTTTTGGAGCATAAAATCATCATATTAGAGTGATTTGTGAAGGATCATGTGACATTAAATGACTGGAGTAATGATGCTGAAAATTCAGCTTTTTTTCAGAGAAATAAATTACATTTTAATATATATTAACATAAAAAAGTCATTTTAAATTGTCATAATATTTCACAATATTACTGTGTTTTTTGTGTATTTTTATCAAATAAATTGCAGCCTTGGTGAGCAGAAGAGACTTCTTTTAAAAACATAAAAAATCTTACCGACCCTAAACTTTTGACCGGTAGTGTATGTAAATAGAGAATGAGAGTAATCTAAAAGTTAAGGTTCCTACCGTGTATCCCCAAGCACTCCCCATAGAGAGAGTCGCCATCATCATGTCTTTCCAGTCTTTATGCTTTAGTAAATCTGATCCTTTTTAGATTAATCTCTACAACTCAAGTACGTAACTAACTAGGCTCCTGAAGTCAAGCTCATCTGAGCTGAAGACTCACTACACGTGTCCCAGAGAGAGAACTGTTGCTAAAACACTGCAGGTGAAAGGAGCCGCCCACATGGAGGTGTGGCACTCTGACCTGATATATACCATAATCACGGAGTGAAATACCTATACATTTGCATAACGATTTTTGACAATTTGGTCTTTGTGCGAACCAAAGAAAGAAAAACATTGATTTAATAAAAACTTTCGAATGACTTCAAAACTCACCGTTGAATAGACAGATGAGGTACTGGACACCAGAGAGAGGGACGATCCATGAACTAAAGGGATAAACACACATTTATAGAAATTAAGACTTATTCTAATATGAAACACTTGCAATTCTATGGTGTTGGGCTGACAAAAAAATAACAAAAACCCCAGAACAAAAGTGTATCATATGTTACACAGCAGAGAAAACTTTAAAGTTTTAATCAATACTTAATGTAAATTGCAGATTTTAAAGTACACACTACAGATTACATTCCAGCATAAATAACAAAAGTTCATTTCTCCTAAAAGCAATGTTAACCCCCGGTTAACCTACACAGACAAACAAACAGACAAAAGCATCGACCCACACACACCGTCGTCAACAACTAAAACCTCTAATTAAACTTTCACCTGCCCCGACAAGATGTGACTCATCAGGGGTAATACAGGCGTCAGTCAGAGATTGCAAATCTGATCCTGAATGTGAGTTCAGAGGTGTGACTTCAAATCATTTACCAAACAAATCACAGACATCAGCCTAAACACAGTCCACCCACGGGGTCGCTTGGCACTTCCTGATGATGTCAGATCAGCCTCGAGGAAAAGCCAAACGGCTGCATGGGCGTGATGTACGTGGAGTTACAGATGTGAGAATGAAAGACCAGCGGCGCTTATGAACTTCGCTGAGGACCACCCAGAAAACCAAAACATCATCTGTGTGCTGAGAACGTAGTGTGTGTGTGTGTGTGTGTGTGTGTGTGTGTGTGAGAGAGAGAGAGAGAGAGAGAGAGAGAGAGAGAGAGAGAGAGAGAGAGAGAGCTTTAAGACGAGAGACAGACCAAGACAGAACAAGACAGACAGACAGACAGACAGACAGACAGACAGACAGACAGACAGACAGACAGACAGATAGATAGACGGACAGACGACAGATAGATAGATGGATAGATAGACGGACAGATAGATCGGATAGATGAGACGGATAGACAGAATCGGATAGACAGACGGACAGAGAGACGGACAGAGAGACGGACAGACAGAACGGACAGACAGACGGACAGACAGACAGACAGACAGACAGACAGACAGACAGAACGGAGAGACGGACAAAGGACAAAGATGGGACAGACACGGACAGACAACATAGAACAGAACAGAGACAGACAGACAGACAACAGACATAGACACACAATAGACACACAGATTCAGATGCACAGATAGATATACAGATAGATGATGAATAGATAAATAGATAGATAGATCAATAGATAATGATAAATAATAGATAGATAGATAGATAGATAGATAGATAGATAGATAAATAGATAGATAGATAGATAGATAGATAGATAGATAGATAGATAGATAGAATAGATAGATAGATAGATAGATAGATAGATAGATAGATAGATAGATAGATAGATAGATAGATAGATAGATAGATAGATAGATAGATAGATAGACAGACATACAGACATACAGACAGATAGATAGATAGAGATAGAAACAGAAATGTATCCTCTTAACTTCCTGTGTGTGGATCAAGTGCTTTCTTAAACCTGTTCCCATGATCCCTCAGGGACTTTTATAACACTCATGTTTCAGAGTCACTGAGTTCAGACCCATGTTAGTGGCACATATATACGGTATCATATTCTGATTCTGAACAGAATGTACATGGCTTTAAACCTGGATTTAGTTTCAGAAGTGACACTAAAGACACTGTTGTGTAATACTGGGTTACTGGGCCACGAGTGCCAGTTTATGGCTTAACGGTCTTTGCTTACTTTATCATTCATCTTGGAGAAAAAAGACTCAACAGGTAAATGAGTGAAGAGAGAGAGAGAGAAATCTTAAAATGTAACAAAGCTTTATGTACACAATGATTATTCAAAAAGACTCAATGCCTGTCACTGCAACCAGTCGTGGAGAAGAGAACAGAGATTGTTGGCTTAGTCTAATGGGTGAATCGACATGCTGGATTCAGATGTCTGTGAGTGTATTTCAGCATGACGGTCTTATTCTTAAGTATTCCTTCTATCATCTTTGAGAACAACAGTGAACGCCTCACTAGACAATATTTGTAAGTATTATAGGGGAGTATGAATGTATTGAACTCAATGCAACCTTTTTTAAAGAAGTGAACCTTTCTCACCTTCCTTCGAACCCGTCCCTGAAAGATCCCGACCGGCTCATGGTGCGGGTCTTCTCATCCAGCGACATGCAGGAGTTGCGCAGACGGGAATCACCATGGCTGTCCAGCGGGACGTCCTGATTGGTCAGGCTGTTGTTGCGAAGGCTGGCCAGGTTAATCTGAGCACCTGTTGTGGGGCTTCCTGTAAGTTACACGCAATGAAACATAAGGCAAATAATAATAGTAAAGTGCACACTTAGGTATAAAATAAGTCTATTTTTGTTTTATTTCTGATATACTGGCAGTGCATTTCAGAAATATTAAGTCAAATTATCTTGACAGACTACAGAGAGAAAATGTTATGTCAATTATTATATATTCATTCATAGTATATGTATTTTACCAAGTTGAGCAAAGTTAAATCTTGTTCCAGATGGTGACGTCAAGCTGGAACCGGTGGAGAAGGGAGAGTTACTGGCTGATTCCTGCAATCCACCAGCCGAATGTGAGCGCAGCCAATCACGCGCTTCTTCCTGACGCAGCTGTGGTGAAGGGGCGTACCTGCAACAAGAGCATCATCCAATCAGATACTAGCATTCAAATGTCAATATTACAAATACTGCGATTCTGAAACCTGACCAATGCAAAAGGAAACAAAGACAATTATAAGGTAATTTTATATTTCTAATTGGGTTTCAAATATTATGCATATACACTATTGTTCAAAAGTTTTTATGCAAGAAATAATTAGTTATATTCAGCAAGGAGGTATTAAAATTGATCAATAGTGACAGTAAAGACATTTATAATGTTACAAAGATTCACGTTTAAAAAAAAATGCTGTTCTTTTTTTACTTACAGTAGTTGCTATTCAATCATTCTGAGAATACTGAAAAAAATTATTAAGCATTGATTTCTGAAGGATCATGTGACACTGAATACTGGAGAAAATTCAGCTTTGCCATTACATATATAAATTACATCTTAAAAATAGAAAACAGTTATTTTAAATTGTAATAATATTCAAAATATTACTGTTTTACTGCATTTTTTAACAAAACAAAAGGCAGCCATGCTACAAACATAAGCTAACTTTTGAACGGTAGTGTATATGAAAACATATTTTACACCTTATGATATCTATAACTAACATCAAGGTGTTATATACACTTTGCATTCACAAAAAAACCCAAATACAATGTGACCATTAAAAAAAACATTAACATTTTGATATTTTTAAATGATTCAGAATTCACCAGTAAATTGCAAAAACATAAGTTTAAGAATTATAGAGCAAGACCGATACAGGATTTTGAAGGCCGATACCGATACAAATATTTGTTGGTTTCAAAATCCGATATTTCGATATATTGGCCGATATTATTATTATTATTATTTCAGAAACGCGCAACAATATATGAACAGATTTCCCTAACATTAGTTATTTGTAGTTATTTATGAGTTTTAACTAAAATAATATGATAATGCATTTTAAAAAGAAACTTGTTTCTATTTGTCTCAACAGAACAGAGGAACATCAAAATATGTTAAAGTTCTGATAAATAAATTAATAATTAGTCCCTACATTGTCTTATAGTTATAAGGTACCTTATAATTACAATGTCAGCTTACCTTTACCTGCACTTTTTGACAACTCTCGTGACATGGTTGAAGCGTGATTCGTCCGTTTTTATTTATTTTTGAAATATTAATTAATCGGCCATTATAACTTCCGAAACCGATATTTTAGAAAATGCCTAATATCGGCCGATAATATCGAGTCTGCCGATATATCGGTTCTGGCTCTAAAGAATTACAAATAAAAATTGTGCAAGAACTTTGCAGACAAATAAAGCAATAAAACTATGGAAAGAAAAACACATTTTTTCCAAAAAAGCTGCTAATTCACAAACAATAAATTATGTGATACGAACTCTGTACAATTGACAAGTGCCATGCGCTCACATCAAAACTGCAACGGAAAACAGTGCTCAAAAATAAAACTGTGGCCACACTGCATATTAAAACATGGAAGCATGTGTGAGAGATTAGAGAACAGAAAGAAAGAGAGCGTGAGTGTCATTGCAGTAAGATCTGCATATTCCCACAATGCACCTGTACTTGAGTCCCCTCTTGGGAAGCGTGCTTCTATCACTGCAGGAATCGGCTGAGAGACGGATACAATGAATCAGCGAGGGAGGAGAGGATTTTAAACGTGATGAGGGATTGTATTCCAGACAGATAATAAGGCTTAATTCGATTATAATTGCACTATTAAAGGTGATCATACTTTGATTAATCTAGAACTCAAAATAAAAGCTAATCTTGACTGTGTGGTCACATTAATTTTAAGGCAAACAAACCATGTTTGTAATGAAAGCTCTGGCTTTGATTGACCACAGTTATGGATTTCACCACTAGGCGTGGCTAGAGTTACAATTGCCATCCGTTATGCCAAAACGTTAAGGGTGCGCTTAAAAGTAGGGTAAAGGCAATGTTTTTCATTAACACTTTTTGTTATACTGTGTTAGCAATAAACAATAGAAGTGGTCAAAATCAGAGCTAAGGGACAAGTTTACAGTTTATGTCAAGTTTAGGCTTGAAAGCAGTGGTGGAATAATTACTTAATTTTAGTTCTTAAGTAAAAGTACAAATAACCACAGACATATTTACTTTAGTAAAAGTATAAGTACCACAATGACAACCCTACTTAAAGGAGTAGTTCACTTTAAAAAAAAAAGAAAAAAAAAAACTTTTGCTGATAGTTTACTCACCCCCATGTCATCCAAGATATCCATGTCATTCTTTCTTCAGTCGAAAAGAAATTAAGGTTTTTGATGAAAACATTCCAGGATTTTTTTATGGACTTCAATGGGAACCAAATGGTTCAAGGTCCAAAAGTCGTCGTGACTCTCCTGTTCGAACTCGTTCATCAAAATCAATTAATCTTTTTCCGAGTCATTTGGTTCATTCAACGAACTAAATGAACGAGTTGACTCTGGAAAATATTTGTTCATTTTGATGAACGAGTTTGAACAGGAGAGTCACGAACGTGCATCGCAGAACAGAGCAAGGCGAGCATTTGAGCTTATAAAACTTAAACTTATTTTTTTTTTAAATGAGCGATCGTTTCACTTGATAAGACCCTTATCCATCGTCTGGAATCGTTTATAGCCCTTTGAACAGTTTGCAGTTTGCACTGAAACTGTCTTTTGGACCTTGAACCGTTTGGTTACCATTGAAGTCCATTATATGGAAAAAAAATCCTGGAATGTTTTCATCAAAAACCTTAATTTCTTTTTGACTGAAGAATGAAAGACATGGACATCTTGGATGAGCATCAGAGTGAGTAAATTATCAGCAAAAGTTTTTTTTAAAGGGAACTACACCTTTAAGTAAAAAGTACCTGATTTTTAAATTTACTTCAAGTATTAAAAGTAAAAGTACTAGCATAACAATTTATTCTCTTAATGTCTATATTCTAATGATTAATAAAACAGTTAATTCAACCCAACACTCCTAATATAAACACGATTAATTTACGGCATAATTCTGAACCTCTTGGCTTGCCATACTAATCCTAACCAAACGTTTCCATGTGCATCTACTCTAAAAATTGCTGGGTTGTTTTAACCCAACTTTAAGTCAAATATGGACAAACCCATTGGGTTAATTTTTTTTTATTACAGTTTTAACCCAACGTTTGGGTTTGTCCATATTTGACCCAACGTTGGGTTAAAACAGACCCAGCATTTCGTAAAAACTTCTTCGCGTGCGATAAGAGACGCATTAAAGGGATAGTTCACTTTGAAATTAATTTTTGATGTTTTAGCTTACCTCAAGGACATCCAAGATGTAGGTGTCTTTGTTTCCACAGTATTTTCAATTTTGATATTTTTAGGTCAAACTGTTGTTGTCTGTCAGTCATATAATGGAGGTCTATGGGGTCCACCTCAAAGAGCATGCACAGTGAAGTCCAGATTAAACATTATTGAATGACTCGTAAATGTAAGTACACATTGAAGTCCTAAGACACGAAACGAGCGGTTTGTGTGAGAAAACGAACAGTATTTATAGCGTTTTTACCTCTTGTAACCACAGCCACGTCCAAGTGATCCGAGGGCAAAGGCGCTTTGTGATTGTGATTACATGAGGTAAAAGCGATATAAATTCTGTTCGATTTTCTCACACAAACCGCTCGTTTCGTGTCTTAGGCCATCAATGTGTACTTACATTTACGAGTCATTCAATCATGTTTAATTTGGACTTCTCTGTGCATGCTCTTTGAGGTGGACCCCATAGACCTCCATTATATGACTGACAGACAGAGCGAGTTTGAGCCTAAAAATACCAAAATTGAAAATACTGTGGAAACAAAGCACCTACATCTTGGATGCCCTTGAGGTAAGCTAAAACACACCAAAAATTAATTTCAAAGTGAACTATCACTTTAAGTGTGACCGGGTTGATATATCTATGACAATCAAACTTCACTGGTGCGACAAACATGCGACGACGGACGGTCAGGATGAAGTTTTGGCAGGGGAAAAACTGATCAGAAAATGTTACAGAAAGTTGTAGAAATGAAGTGGAGTAGAAAGTATAATAATTGCTGCAAAATGTAACAAAGTAGGCACTATTTATTCTACTTAAGTAAAGTACAGATACGTGAAAAATGTACTTAAGTAAAGTAACAAAGTACTTGTTAGACGCTTCTACATCAATGTTATTCATCTATCATTTCAGGGATAACTTACGGGTAGGGGTCTGGATAGGGTTAGGCGTACATTTAAATGTTGTTTCAGGATCAACACAATGTTGATGCAGGGACATATCTTACTTGGCAAAATTATGGTGACCTCACATGACCTCAGATGGCCTCAAAACTAAGAACAAAACCGCAATTTCGATTTTGAATGAGTCTTTAAAACTACTGTATAAAATTACGCAAACACAAAAACACAAAGCCATGTCAGTATTAAAAAGCAGCAGAAGTGGACGCAGAAGCTATGGGACATTTTACCTGTCTTGCTTCCGTGGCAATGTGTTACGGCTGAATTTCAGGACTCGCAGAGGGAGAGGAGAGGGGACTTGGAGAATGTAGAGGAGAGAGGGTTGATAGAGAAAAAGATCATTGGAGAAGAGATGAATACAGAATTAGAGACACCCAAAGAGGCTTCCACACTGTATCACACAATTTTGACAATTCTGTCATTTACTAACCCTCAAGATGTTTCAAACCTGTATGAATTTTCTGCTGAACACAAAGGAATATATTTTGAAGAATGTGCGGTATCCAGACAGTAGATGGACCCCATTGACTTCCATAGAAGTGTTTTCTTACTGTGGAAGTCAATGGGGTCCATGACTGTCTGGTTACCGTCATTCTTCAAAATATATTCCTTTGTGTTCAGCAGAAGAAGAAATTCATACAGTTTTGAAACAACTTGAGGGTGAGTAAATTATGACAGAATTTTCATTTTAAGCGAACTATTCCTTTAAGGTTTTTCTGAGCACTGTGATAGAACAATGCTTGTTTCATTTCCATCATCATCCATCATCTGGGTATTTCAACAAACACCAACTAACTTAGAATCAACTGAATCAGAATCTGAATTGAAATCAGAACTCTGATTTGGATTCAGATTCAGTAAAGTATGCACACACTGCTGCTAAATAAAGTTGCACACCTCTTTTCCAACAGTTATCACTATGCTAATCATATCAAATTACATGACTGACTCTGGTATCCCTAAAATACTGAATATTTAGAGGATTCACATCATTTAAATGTGGTTATCACTCCTAAATTATTTATAAAAATATTCAGAATATTTTTTGAAAAACTAAATTATAATTTACCGTAATTCAGCAAATTATAAGTACAACAATTAAATAACTTGTGTGACCAGAATCTGAATTTAAAAATGTTTACTGGTTTTCATTCTGAATTCAGATATTTCCCAGAGGTCAGAAAATCACACATATATATAACCTCATATCCAGGTGGAACCACTGAAATGTGTGATGTTTCAACAAACTGAATAGAAAATATGAACTGAATAGTAAATCCGAATCAGAATGTGAATCAAAAACAGAATTCTAATTTGAGTTTGCATTCCGATTAAGAATTCTAATTCTCAAAGACCACACATACACTGCAGCTGTTGTGTCTCTTCTTCTATTGCCATTAAAATGCCAATGTGAGTTAGGAGGAGTGACTCCTGGATTCCTTACAACCAGGAAATAATCATTTAGAAGATTCATAGTCATACTCACACATACACTACCAGTCAAAAGTTTAGGGTCGGTAAGATTTTTTATGTTTTTAAAAGAAGTCTCTTCTGCTCACCAAGGCTGCAATTTTTTGATAAAAAATACACAAAAACACAGTAATATTGTGAAATATTATGACAATTTAAAATGACTTTCTTTATGTTAATATATATTAAAATGTAATTTATTCCTCTGAAAAAAAGCTGAATTTTCAGCATCATTACTCCAGTCTTCAGTGTCACATGATCCTTCACAAATCACTCTAATATGATGATTTTATGCTCCAAAAACATGTATGATTATTATCCATGTTGAAAACAGTTTTTTACATTTTTATTTCAGGATTCTTTGATGAATAGAAAGTTCAAAAGAACAGCTTTTATCTGAAATGGAAAGCTTTTGTTACATTAAACACTACCCTTTAAAAAGTTTGGGGTCAGTAAGAATTTGTATTTTATTTTGGGGGAAATAAATAAGAAATCAATACTTCTATTCATCAAGGATGAGTTACATTGATCAAAAGTTACAGTAAAGACATTTATAATGTTCGAAAAGATTCTAATTAAATAAATGCTGTTCTTTTGAACTTTCTATTCATCAAAGAATCCTGAAATAAAAATGTAAAAAAATGTTTTCAACATGGATAATAATCATATACATGTTTTTGGAGCATAAAATCATCATATTAGAGTGATTTGTGAAGGATCATGTGACACTGAAGACTGGAGATAATGATGCTGAAAATTCAGCTTTTTTTCAGAGGAATAAATTAAATTTTAATATATATTAACATAAAAAAGTCATTTTAAATTGTCATAATATTTCTATTTTTTATAAAAAAATTGCAGCCTTGGTGAGCAGAAGAGACTTCTTTTAAAAACATAAAAAATCTTATCGATCTTAAACTTTGCAGTGCAAATGTGACATTTTAGAATAATAAAAAAAACTGATTCTAATTCAAAATCAAACACAATTCAGATTAGACCTATAGGTCACATTTTTATTTTTAACTAACTATTAACTACAAATTTTGCCTCAATAAACTCATAATTATTGCTTATTAATAGTTAGTAAGGTAGTTGTTGAGTTTAAGTATTGGGTTGTATAAGGGATGTAGAATATGGTCATTCAGTATAAGACAATAATGAGTTAAGTGCTTTATAAGAACTACAGTAATAAACAGCCAATATCAACCATGTTAATATCAACTAGATAATAGTGAGAACTAGACCCTAAACTAAAGTGTTACCAATTCTGAATTATACATCACAATATTTCAATATTCCAGACCAGTATTCAGAGACTCACCTCTCTGACTTGCCCGTCTTGGCACTACCCGTCCTCATCAGTGCCGGGTGAACGTCCTCACGGTGATGCCCGCTGCCTACAGACATGTCAATGGACTCGCTGCTGGTGTGCATGCTGCTCACGGAGGGGTACCCGAGAGCCGAAGAGCTGCTGATGGTGGTCCCCCAGGTCCCTGTGCCCGTGGAGTACACCGAACCAGGGCTCGAAGCTTGTTCGCTGCCCCCTACGCTGGCACCTCGACCCCCGTACAGGGGACTGCTGCTGCCACTACCTGGCACTGTTGAGGGGGAGTCCAAGGGCCCGCCGGAGGACTGGGTGTGCCCAAGGGTCGCGTGGGGGTTGGAGATGACCACAGAGTTTTTCATGCTCTCTGCAGTGGTGACTGGGGCTTGCTTGGCAGCCTTACCTCCAAAAAGTCTGAGAGAAACAGAGAAATGATTAAAATCCAATTACAGTCAAGCCAAAATTTATTCAGACACCTTCAATTTCTCACATTATCAGTTTATTCGCTATAGTTTAAACCAGTCACATGTCGCACAGGTATATTTGTGGTAATAGCAAAAACACTTTGTATGGGTCAACTTTTAAAATTTTTCTTTTATGCCAAAAATCATTTGAATATTAAAGGAGTAGTTCACTTTTAAAAAAACTTTTGCTGATAATTTACTCACCCCATGTCATCCAAGATGTCCATGTCTTTCTTTCTTCAGTTGAAAAGAAATGAAGGTTTTTGAAGAAAACATTCCAGGATTTTCTCCATATAATGGACTTCAATGGGAACCAAACCGTTCAAGGTCCAAAAGACAGTTTCAAAAGACAGAACAAATCTTTTTTCGTGTCATTTGATTGATTCAACAAACAAAATAAACAAATTGACTCGGAAAAAGATTTGTTCATTTTGATGAAAGAGTTTGAACAGGAGAGTCACAAACGCGCATCACAGAAACAGAGCAAAGTGACCATTTAAGCTTATGAAACTTAAACTTTGTTTGTTTGTTTTTTAAAATGAGCGTTTCACTTGATAAGACCCTTATTCATCGTCTGGAATCGTTTAAAGCCCTTTGAACAGTTTGCAGTTTGCACTGAAACTGTCTTTTGGACCTTGAACCGTTTGGTTCCCATTGAAGTCCATTATATGGAGAAAAATGCTGGAATGTTTTCATCAAAAACCTTAATTTCTTTTCGACTGAGGAAAGAATGACATGGATATCTTGGATGACATGGGGGTGAGTAAATTATCAGCACATTTTTTTTTAAATGAACTACTTTAAGTAAAGATCAAGTTTAATGAAGATATTTTGTAAATTTCCTACCATAAATATATTCAAATATATATTCTTGTGAGTGAATGCTGTAAAATCACGTACAGAAATGGACAACTTTAAAGGCGATTTTCTCAATGTTTAGGGTTTTTTTGCACCCTCACGATTTTCAAATAGTTGTCTCTCGGCCAAATATTGTCCTATCCTAACAAACCATAAATCAATGGAAAGCTTATTTATATAAATCTCAATTCAGAAAATGGACCCTTCTGACTGGTTTTGTGATCCAGGGTCACAAATCAGTTGATATTTCACTGGCTTTGGCCATCCTTCTGTTAGACTGTCACAAATGAGTTATGTTGAATAGTAGTGAGCTGATAAATTTAAGTATGGAGGTCAATAAATTACCATTTTGTTCAGTCTGTGGTCTAAAAAATAAATTAAATTAAAGGAATTAAAGAAAAAACACTTGGAAAACATGGTCAGGGCAAAGTGTCTGAATACATTTTGGTCCAAAATTTTACAGGTAGTCCACTGTATGAAGAATTTTTGGATATAATGTCACAGTTTACTTTATTTTGCTATCCTCACATACATAAATGAACTATAATGTCCTGCACCCACAAATAAAAAAAAAAAAAAAGAAAATTAAAAAAAATCTGATGTCTGAATAGTTTTTAGTTTGACTGTATATTAACAAAATACCTTTTTATACAAAATATATATATATATATATATATATATATATATATATATATATAAATATATATATATATTAGTGCTGTCAAACGATTAAAATATTTAATCGCGATTAATCGCATTAATGTCATAGTTAACTCGTGATTAATCGCACATTTTTATCTATTCTAGATGTCTTTTGATTTCATTATTTTTTCTCATTTTAATGCTCTTATCAACATGGAAAAGTGGATTGGCTTGTTTAGTGCAAATGTTTTTTTTTATTTTTTATTATTATTCAAAATAACATTGGAATAGTGTTAAATTTCACACTAACATAAATAATCTCTCACACAATGTAACACTGTCTACCAATAAAAGGGTGAAAAAAATACTGACAGGTCCTGATATTGACGAGGGGTGGAGAATTCGCATCAGCTGTGTGTGTGTGCTTGGCCATCATCAAGTGGTGTTTCAGAGTTCAGACTGGATGTGCTGCGATGATGATAGCTCAGTTCACAACGACAAAACACACAGATCACTTGGTCTTGTCAATGGGACAATTTGGCAACTTTTTAAAAGTAAACTTTCCATTCAGAATCTCATTGGCATCCATTTCGGCGTCTCGCGCTCGCCATCCACTCAAAACGTAACGTTACTATTTGGCCAGCTGCGCAAGCCCAAACAAGTGTGTGCGGAACAAACGTTCTTGCGCTGCGCTATGAAACCCAACTCATTCATTTCAATGGCTTGCACCCCACAGAGGACGTTTTGTTGCTTCTTCGACCAAAGAGCAAGCGGATCTAGCTAGACCGGAAACAAAACAATAGGCACGACGCACACACACGTTTCGGCTTGCGAGCCGGCTTTGAGTGGATGGCGAGCGCGAGACGGCGAAATGGATCAGGACGCTTGACGCTTGCCGCGTTCTGTTGCAAAAGCATGTGACAAAAATTCCGTTAATCGCGTGATAAAAAAATTGCCGCGTTAAAATGGGTTTGCGTTAACGCCGTTAATGAACGCGTTTAACTGACAGCCCTAATATATATATATATATATATATATATGAATGGTGTGTTCGGGGTCTATAATTCTGGTCTCTAGATGGCTAGGTCTTTCCTTCAATGTAAGTCTATGGGAATTCCCTCTCTATTTATCATCCATAAAAATAAAATAAAAGAATTCTGAAGTCTGATCAAGTCCATAACACAAACATGCAGGAGTTAAACACCTGAAGTATGAGCAATGTGCAAGTATACTAAATATGATTGATACTTGCAAAGCCATACTTCTCTTTATTTCCAACCTTTAATGTTCACTATGTCCCTTTCAACCCATGAAGCTGAAGAGAGAACAACATGTTTCTATCCTTAAAAATAGTGGGACTCAAATAATCAATAACACGAAGCAACAAAAACGTGAGCCATCCCAAACAGTCATGATCTATAACCATCATAAAGCAGGTTAAGCAAACAGCTTTAGAAAGACGCTAAATGGTTGCAAAAACTAATTCGTTCTTTCACATGTTTGGCTATGTACTGTAAGAAGATGAATAGAGCCATTTATTGAGGAAGCGTCAATGAAAACTCAGATTTATAAGGGTGAGATTCTGTGGTATGTTGAACTTGTTTGTACCTTCGCAATGTAGGAGACGAGACCTCACTGTACTTGTTCCCCTGCCTCGCTGTCTGAGGAATAGTAGCAGCCCCTCCTCCTGAAACAATTGGACTGGGTCTCAGGTTGTCCATCTCTGAAGTCACGCCCTTCTCTTTGTCCGTCTGATTGGCTTGGATTACGTGCCCGTTGGTTTTAGGAGCGGAATCTCTCGGCTTATTGGCTGTGATGGTAGTAAGCGTCCGGGCACTCAGGCTCGACTCGATGCTGCTCGTGGACGGATCGGTTTCCGTTGCGGGCCGCGGCTCCGGAGCGGGACGGTCGAAGGAAGACTGCGGTACTGCAGTGTTGAACGAGCACTGGGGGACAGGTAGGCATCCTCCTGAGGGGGCAATAAACCATCCACAGGCCCTTTTAAAGACCCTCTCCCACCAACCAGAAGTGCGGAGGATTTGGGAACCTTGCCCAGGGTGGCGGAGCCGCTGGTAATGGTGGCGCCGCTCGCTGTGACCAGTGTGATGCTGGAGGTGGTTCCCATAGTGTGGACGCCGTTGGGCTTCTTGAAACCGAATGTGCTTGTGGGGACTCGACCTGCCGGGGTTTTCTTGGCTTCGTCTCCGCTGCTTCAGACCGACGTCCGAGGAAGAATGCTGGACGATGTTGGAAGAGGGAGACATACGGCCTTTTTCTGAGACCTTAGCGTCATCTGTTTTACCTATTGGAGAAGAGAACACTACAGCTGGAGGAGTTGATCATGCAAAACTTGCAGATAATGTCAGCACTGTGTGTGGGATTTCACTGTGTATTAAATTAAACTAGGGCTGCATGATTTGCGGGTGGGATCAAATTGCGATTTAAAAATGTGCAAAAAAAAGAGATTTAGGTTTGCTGTGCTTGTTTGTTAGGCAGCAAAATGTTGGCAAGTGTTTTTTTTTAAATTAGATAATAATAATATTAATATTAATTAATAATAATAATAATTAATAATAATATTAATAATATATTGTGATTATTATTATTATTACTAAATAAAAATATTACACAAAATAAGAAATATTATGATTGTAATATTTCAGTGCAAATACTTTTTTTAAAGAAAAAATAAGAATAATTTTATTTTACAGTAAAACTGATAAAAAATGCTGAAAAAAGAATGCTTTTATTTATGGCTGCAAAATCTACCTATTTTTAATTATATATAAATAACACTAAATTATAATAATTATTACTATTTTATATTGAGATTTTTATTAACACGAAATAAAAATATTAAAGAAAATAAGAAATATTACGATTGTAATATTTTAGTGCAAATATTTTTTTTTTAAGAATAAATAAGAACAATTTTACTTTACAGTACAACTGATAACAATTGTAGACAAAAAATTATGAAAAAAGAATGCTTTTATTTAGGGCTGCAAAATCGAGCTATTTTATTATATATACATAGCACTACATAATAATAATTATTATTATTTTCTATTATGATTTGTATGTTTACTAATGAAAAATATTAAACAAAATATGAAATATTGGTATTGTAATATTTCACTGCAAATAAAAGAAACAGTATTTAAAGGGACACTCCACTTTTTTTGGAAATAGGCTCATTTTACAACTCCCTCAGAGTTAAACAGTTGGGTTTTACCGTTTTCGAATCCATTTAGCCGATTTTCTGATATTTAGAAGAATATCAGTAACCAGAAAGTTTCTGGTTTTTTTTGACTACCACAGTATATGTGATGTGATCTGGGAAAACCCACCACATGGTGAAATTTGACATATTACAGGTTTTGATACCATATTAAAGCTGGGTTCAAGCCCTTTCCAAATCTGTTTTTATTTATTGTATTGGTTGTCTGTAACAAAAGTTATGGTTATCTTAAGTCAGCTGATCGCTATGATTTTCAGAAACAGAATTTTGAGAAAAACAGGTTTAAATAACGGTCACATCCTGCTAGCGCGACGACTGGCGCTCCCTTTTTTATTGCCTTTTTTACATATCACATATTTTAGTAATCATCATAGATTGGGTATCATTCTAAAGCTTACAAACTCAAAATTCCTCCTGTGAAAACCGTTTTGAAATTGGACGATTGAGAGGCGAGCAAGGTCTTTTAGACGAGCAACTTCAAACTCTGTTGTTCTCTTGTGCTCCGCATCATACCACACGATAACGCTGGATAAAAATAAATAAATAAATAACTTGCGTGCCGTTGTAGTTCACCCAGGACTGGCCTTTATTCTGTTATGTGGTTTATTTTGATAGGTGAACTGTCTTTGTAGTGTTAAGAGAAGGAGAGCTAAACGGGAGATTTGTGTTTCCCCTGGTGTTTCCCTCCGCTCCGCCTGCGTGCATGTTATTAAACGCAGTCTTTTCAGCTGGTCATTATAAATCGCTATTTTTCTGCAGTAAACTAGTGAATTTCCCCAAGTTATATTCAGAGATGATAAGCAAGATGTTATAGAATAATAATTTAATAAAAAACAAATTTTGACAAAAAACTGACATTCAGTCTATTTTTAGACTTTACTGAAAACGTTCCAGCACGACATCCGACGGGTTTTCCCAGATCGCATCACATATATTTTTTCCTACTATGGAAGTCAATGAGACCAGAAACTGTCTGGTTACTGATATTCTTCTACATATCAGAAAATCGGCTGAATGGATTCGAAAATGGTAAAACTCAACTGTTTAGCTCTGAGGGAGTTGTAAAATAAGCCTATTTCCAAAAAAAGTGGAGTATCCCTTTAAGAAAATATATTTTACAGTACAACTGTAATAATAATAATTGCAGTACTTCATTTACTTCAATAATTGCAGTACTTCATTTTCAAAAGTTAAACTCTCATGCTTTTATTTTGGCGGAAAGGCCTCAAAGCTACTCATTTGTTGACAACAGTCAGTTTATAAGCGCTTCTCGTTACAAGTTTGGTGCATGCTGCATTCCCAAATGTGTTACAAGCATCTCAAACTCAAGACCATAAGAATGGATGTTTGTATGAATGGTGGAGATTTTATTTGTTTTTTGAATAAACTCAAAAAACAAAACAAAACAAAAACGGCGCGAATTCACTCTGAAACAAGCAGTGCGTATATTTATTAAATCGTGAAGCCGAAAATTTTACTTTTCAGAACGCTCTAGAAAACACAACACCTACCTGTCCCTTGTGTCTTAATGGCGCCGGTCCCAGTGGTTCCGGTTGAGCTTTTGGTCCGGGGTACGGTCACGCCCACCTGTGCAGTCATGCCCCTCCTCCAAGAGCCGGTCTGAGAGATGGGCGCAGTTTTCCGTCCAGAGCTGCTCTTATCTGACTCCTCCGACACGTCTGAAGGGTTCCTCCGCCACTTCAGACCTCCATCCATTTTAATGCCACAATCCAAACCCCCATCCGACTTCCTGACCTCATCACTGGACCAAGCAGTGTTGCGTTCGCCTGCTGAATGTTTCTCTGTGTCTGTCTGAGGATATAGAAAACAATACCCAATTCAAATCAACATTATGAATATATCAATATTAGAAAGTACTCACATATTATTTGGTAATTAGACAACAAATTTCAGAATTGAGTTATCAGTTATTGACAATATATTTCCTTATAATTACTTCTACATCAAAATGTATTACAATGTCAATAAAACAACAATCGATCACAACTTCCAGTAGATTTGGTGGTTTTAGAGTTTGCAGTTTTTCATTCCACCCACACTTACCAAACTTTGCATTTCCATATAATGAGAAATTAGAGTCTTGAAGTCAAACTTATTTGCTCTTAACCGCTTATTTGTTCCACTGTTTTATTGCAAAGAGGCATGTCAATTGCCTTGGCTTAAATATTGACACAACTCCACCTATTTAGCACTTTATGAGGGTCTTAAGCAGGGGAATGTGAGAGTTGGGTTCAAGTAAACAGAAAAAGAACGAGTTTTACTAGAAGAAAGAAAGGGGTGGATGGACAGAGAACAGGAGAACAATCTCTTTGTGTTTAAGATGTAGTTGGATATCAAATAAATGCTAAATAGAGAGGGAATTCATTTTTTTAAAGTTTTTGCAGTCCAGTTCAAAAGTTTAGTGATAGTGTTTTTGACCATGAAGTCTCTTATGCTCATCAAGGCTGCCTTTATTTGGTCAAAAAAATACAGTAAAAATTAGTGCTGTCAAATGATTAAAATATTTAATCGCGATTAATCGCATTAATGCCATAGTTAACTTGAGATTAATCGCAATTAATCACACATTTTTATCTATTCTAAATGTCTCTTGATTTCTTTTTGTCCCATTATTTTTTCTTATTTTAATGCTCTTATCAACATGGTAAAGTGGATCGGCTTGCTTTATGCCAATGTTTTTTATTGAAAACAACGTTGGCATACTGTGTTCAAATTCACAATAAAAAATTCTCACTTGGAGCAAATAATCTCTCTGATCACTTTGGTCTTGTCAATGGAACCATTTGTCAACATTTTAAAAGTAAACTTTCCATTCAGAATCTTATTGGCATCCATTTCGGCGTCCGCGCACGTCATCCACTCAAAACGTAATATTAACCTACTATTTGGCGGGCTCGCAAGCCCAAACGATGTGTGTGGCGTGCCTGTTGTTTTGTTTACGGTCTAGCTAGATCTGCTTGCGCTTTGGTCAGCGAAGCAACAAAACATCCTCATGCAAAAGCAAAAGTAGTTTCAATGTAGCTAGCTACTTTTTGATTGTCACTTGTAGTGTAGCTAACTACTTTTCTAAACGGGTAGCTTGACTGTAGTTAAACTACTTTAACTTACAAGTAGCTTGTCAAACTACAGTTTCAGAGTAGCTTCCCCAACACTGAATTTTGTAAATAACTATTTTCTTGATGAATCTGATGTATCTAGTTTTAACTTGGGCCGAGAGTTTATGCTTTTAACATCAATGTACAGTTGCATCTCTAACAAAGCCAGATGCAACATTTTCTATGCAACATATTTCTATAGAGTTGAGCTGAGTAATAAATGGCAGTTTGGTGCTTATAAGACATAAAATGTTTAGGTATTACACAAAGGCGCATGCAAAGATATGTAATGTTAATATTCATAAATAAATGCATACTGCAACGGCATGTGTGTGTAAATGTGCGTGGATCATACCTGTCCATTCAGGCCCTTACGGGACGCAGCGGGGGTGTTGGCATAGGAGCTTATGGAGGAGCTGGTGTTGATGTCATCAGTATCAATAGCATCACTGATCCCACTGCTGACTGAACTGCTGTCATCCCAACTGAAAGAGAGATTAGAAAAAAGGTTTAGCCATGATATAGCCTTTGTTTCCAAAGATATGAATGTTATGGAACTTGTTAAGTTCTGTTCATAGCAGAAACAATATATAGAAACACATCTTTGGACTGAAAAAAACAGCATTAGTAGTGATTTTTGAACCACATCAGAGCTTTAAAGACCACACTATATGATGGACTTCTAATATTGTACATGACTGTACATTTTTGGATCTGATGAGGGTCACAGTGGCTAACCAGAGTAACTGATCGCTGTGTTTAACAGCATCCCTCGCTCTTCGAGGTGGCCACCATCATTCAGACCGTACTATGACAACAAAAGAAAACACAAACAAACACACACTAGCTCAAACACACATCTATCCATCCATCCATCCAACAGAGAGGGCAACAACATACTTCCTTTTGTTATCCTTTTCTCATTTTTTGCTGCATAGACACATGTTGACACCTCATCATCACAGTTTAGTATAAATGCTTTTATCATGTAAACATTATTTTTGAGCACACATAAAGAGTAGGAGACAGAAATCTCAAAAGTAAGTCTCAAAAAGTAGCACTGATGTCTCCAGAGATCCCATATAGACTGCTTTGATTGAAAGAAATCCCTTAAACCAAAATCTGCCTTGAGTCTTCAGCAGACGCCCGCACAGCCTCCTATTAACCCTCAAGAGCTTGTTTCGGAAGGTCAAACTACAAATCTGCAAAAAGGCTTTGGAAATAAGTTGTTAAAGAACACTACACATAATACACACAAAACACTCTACCTGACTCGATGTCCGTGACTGCCGGTAGCCGTGGAGGGAATAAGGAGATTGATTTCAGGGAAAAGATGCCTCATGATCTTAAATGTTCAAAAAGCAAACTAATAAAAAAGTTCCTTCTTGCTGTATTTATTCCTCACTCCTTTCTTAACTTGCACGAAAATCCATGTATTCCCTGAAACCTCCTGTCACACTCTCGGTCTGTTTCTCTCCGGTAATCTGATCCCTGAGAGAGACGTTTTAACCCTGAGTCGCAATGGAACGGGAACTCAAAGAAACGCTCAGTCACATTCACACACATCGACACACAGAGCGTGAGAAGGACAAAGAGACAGTGATAATAGAGGCCAAAAAGACAAAAAACCACACACATTTACACAAACACACACTCCTTCTCGCTTTCACACACACATGCACATGCAGGAACCACCCTACTGGGTTTAGGATGCTAATTAGAGATCAGCGTTTTTGAGTGAGCTTGAATGAGGGCTTCTCTCTGGCTCACTACCCTGCCATTACTGTGTCCAGCAGCACACACACAGGCTAACCAGCAGACCTGCGTTAAACAGCACCTCCACTAAAACCTGCAGGGTGACGTCACTTACTTCAGCACGCACACACACACACACATCTTGATGGTTATCAAAGAAACTGTATAACTGAGAATCACAACAGTTATCATTCACACACGGTATACCCCACGCATTGCACGTTTTTTTGCTTAATAAATGTGTTATTATGCTTTCAGCTACCAATAAGAGTTGGTAGCCATATTTTTACTATATTTAAATAAATTCTATTGAAAAATACAGATTTTCCCATGGGAAAAATAAATAAAAATAGACAGAAAACATCCCCCACAACATTACACCACCACGACCAGCCTGCACAGTGGTAACAAGGCATGATGGATCCATGTTCTCACTCTGTTTACGCCAAATTCTGACTCTACCATCTGAATGTCTCAACAGAAATCGAGACTCATCAGACCAGGCAACATTTTTCCAGTCTTCAACTGTCCAATTTTGGTGAGCTCTTGCAAATTTTAGCCTCTTTTTCCTATTTGTAGTGGAGTTGAGTGGTACCCGGTGGGGTCCCATCCACCTCAAGGTTGTGCGTGTTGTGGCTTCACAAATGCTTTGCTGGATACCTCGGTTGTAACGAGTGGTTATTTCAGTCAAAGTTGCTCTTCTATCAGCTTGAATCAGTCGGCCCATTCTCCTCTGACCTCTAGTATCAACAAGGCATTTTCGCCCACAGGACTGCCACATACTGGATGTTTTTCCCTTTTCACACCATTCTTTGTAAACCCTAGAAATGGTTGTGCATGAATATCCCAGTAACTGAGCAGATTGTGACTCAGACCGAACCCATCTGGCACCAACAACCATGCCACGCTCAAAATTACTTAAATCAAGGATTATTAGGGACACAAGTTTAATTTCTCATAATGCAATTATCTATTCAACTACTCCACTACAAATAGGAAATATATATATACACTACCGGTCAAAAGTTTCAGGGTTGGTAAGATTTTTTATGTTTTTGAAAGAAGTCTCTTCTGCTCACTAAGGCTGCAATTTTTTGATAAAAAATACACAAAAAAACACAGTAATATTGTGAAATATTATGACAATTTAAAATGACTTTTTTATGTTAATATATATTAAAATGTAATTTTTTCCTCTGGAAAAAAACTGAATTTTCAGCATCATTACTCCAGTCTTCAGTGTCGCATGATCCTTCACAAATCACTCTAATATGATGATTTTATGCTCCAAAAACATGTATGATTATTATCCATGTTGAAAACAGTTTTTTACATTTTTATTTCAGGATTCTTTGATGAATAGAAAGTTCAAAAGAACAGCTTTTATCTGAAATGGAAAGCTTTTGTTACATTAAACACTTCCCTTGAAAAAGTTTGGGGTCAGTAAGAATTTGTATTTTATTTTTGGGGGAAATAAATATGAAATCAATACTTCTATTCATCAAGGATGAGTTACATTGATCAAAAGTTACAGTAAATACATTTATAATGTTAGAAAAGATTCTAATTAAATAAATGCTGTTCTTTTGAACTTTCTATTCATCAAAGAATCCTGAAATGAAAATGTACAAAACTGTTTTCAACATGGATAATAATCATACATATTTTTGGAGCATAAAATCATCATATTAGAGTGATTTGTGAAGGATCATGTGACACTGAAGACTGGAGTACTGATGCTGAAAATTTAAAAATTTTAAATTGTCATAATATTTCACAATATTACTGTGTTTTTTGTGTATTTTTTATCAAAAAATTGCAGCCTTGGTGAGCAGAAGAGACTTCTTTAAAAACATATACATATATATATATACATATATCTATATACATATATATATACCTATATATATATATATATATATATATATATATATATATATATATATATATATATATATTCTGTGCTTGTGGAGTAAAATCTCTACTAAAATATACATTAAGATATTGATTATACGGCTTATAACCACTTCTCAAAACCCCCCTCACACAATCTGGTATCAATGCAATAAACCTTAGTGCAGGGAAGGAGGGAGTCGGGGTTAAACCAGGCGAGAGTGTGTGTGTGGGGTGGAGTAGGTTAACTGGAAGGCTTTTAAGAAGACTGTTACGTCCCAAACAGTTTGGGGCATTCCAGACCTTTCCATGCTCAGCTCTGCGGTAGGAGAATGACAAAGCTCTCTCTGACCACAAAACGATGAGAGGTCAAACAGGCTTTTTATTCTTTCGTCTGTGGTTATCGTTTTTCCCCTTTTTACATGCACTATTTCACCAATTTTTTAAAATAAATAAAGGTATCTTTTACCACCAGACTTTGATTTAGAGCTGGTCCAATTCATTTGAGCAAATCTGTTTTAATTAAAAGGTTCATTTGAACTGATTCGCTGATTCGTTTAAATATTCACTTCAAAATGTTTCCAGAAATGCAATGCCTGCTTTGTTGAAGTTCAACAAATATTTGCAATGTTTTGAGGCGTTCCACATGACTTGTGCATTAGCAATCCATATGAGAGGGCCATGTGAGAAACAGACTGGAATTGTAGTCCTTATTTGCTGATAATCTTCCCTCTCAAACGTCATTTGTGTTCTCCTACATGCAAAAAACGCACCTCTAGACGTGTTTGTGCAAGGTTTGTTCATGTTTGTAATCAGATTACTTTTTCAAGTGACTAGTAAAGTTATACATTACTTTTAAAATATCAACAAAATATCTGCTTTACTTTTTCAAATAAGTAACGCAATTTACTTTATTTTCTCATAAACATCTCATGCCTTCTATTCATAAACCTTCTCGTGACACCTCTTCTATCCCCATGGTGAAGAAAAGGCATTGTGTTTGTTGTGTTGACATTGTTATTGTAGTTGTAGACAAAGGCCCTGTTTACACAAGAACGCTCGAGGGTGAAAACGAAAAATATTTTATCGGATGTGCTTTTCATTTACACGGCGACGGCGTTTTGGGGCTTAAAAACACAAAAAAAGTGAAATCAGCAAAAACCCAAAAGTCTGCTTGTCAGTGAAGGTTGTACGCAGGTGCGCAGACTTGGGGCTCTATCTTGCACCCGGCGCAAATGACTTTATACACTGACGCATTTATCATTCCTATTTTGCACTCGCGCAAAGCGGGCTTTTTTCCTCCACAGACGCACGTCGGTAAACTAACAAATGAACTTGCGCTTCCTGGGCGGGTTGGCGCAAAAAGGAGGCGTGTGTCGGCGCAAACAATCCCTGGTGCTATTTTGCAGTTCCAGAAAACAATTGCGCCAATGACCAGAAAAAAACCTGGTCTAAAGTCAGTGGTGCGTTGCGCGTACATTCAGATGCTATTTTAAGCGTGCATGCTTGGCCATAATACAGTGTGAACAACGCGGATACACTGTAGATGATTCTCTCATCAACACAGATGCATTTTACTTTTTGCAAATGATACATTATTATACGGAAAAATATATAAACATGAGGGAAATCATTGTTGTGTCCATGATGATGGGAAAAACAGGCATAAAGCTTACACATTTACCCAAATTATTATATGCATGTTTAACCCGAAGCTAATTTGGGTGGGTTTGTCCCATCCCCAGTGTCCCTTCTCTTTCTTTACGGCCCTGACGAGAACATCGTTCTACTCGGCTGTGAACTGATGCTGAAGCGCACCGGTAAATGTGCCGTTAAAATAGAATTGCGCCACGGAACAAGCGCATCTCGTTCATCATGCTCTTAAAGGGAATGTGATATGACGCTCTTATTGGTTTATTTCCGTTACGCCCAAACCACACCTATGAAAGCTACTCCAGACCAACCCCTTTTAGATTTGCGCCAGGCGCAAGAGGCATTTATCCCGCCGGGAAAATAGCAACAGCGCCGGGATCCGCCCACAAAGTTAATTGCGCTTTGCGCTTTGACACTTGCATTTCAGATCGTTAAAATAGGGCCCTTGGTGTTGTTGTGTGGCAGTGCTTCACATCGCCACCTAGCCGCCTGGAGTGTATACTACATTGAATTTCACACACTTTTGCTTCATATGCACGGATTTCCCATCCAAAACACTCGTCTAAACGATGAATAAAAAGTGATAACGCAACGCCACTTTTGCGTTTTCTCTTCAGAATCGTTTTCGTGTAAACATAGCCTAAATGTGAGCAGGGATTTACCGGTCTCATTTCCACAAAAACAGAATTAGTATTCATCAAAATGAATAAAAACAGTGAATATGAAAACTCAGAATATTACGCAAACCTGCAATATTTGAATGTTAAAAACACAAATATACTTTATGTACAAAATCTCAATTTATTAACCAATGCCTTTGCTGCTGACTTTCGATGATCTAATTCAAACATATAAGCAGAAATTACTTGAGATAAACTTCACATTTGTTTAATTTTTGTTTTGTTTTTATGCAATCCAGAATGGTTTTCCAAAAGTGTTTCAGGTGAGAAGGTGAGAATTCACGAGGCTTATTCATTTCTCTTTTGGTGAAAAACAAACAAGCAAGCCCAGGCCAGGTGAAAAAAGTAGGGCAAAAGTAATGTAAAATGACTTTCCACAAAAAGTAACTATCGCAATTACTTACAATATTGTGCTACTCCTTAAAAAAGTAACACATGGCTTTAAAAAATAAATTTCCCCAACACCATTCAGTGACCATAATTGGTTTTCATGTCTCGTCATTGACATTACATGAGGCATGACATGTCAAAGCTATAGAAAACGTGAAATAGAGCCTGTGGAATTTGTTTTTGGTGCGTTTCCATTGAATTGCACTGTATGGAAAAGAGCAACAAGGACACACGCACAGAAGAAAAAAGTAATGTACTTGATTGTAAAATATTTAAATGTAATAACAGACCTATTACTAACACATAGATATATAAACTCCAAAAAAATTACAGTTAGTCAATTTTGAACAAGAAATTAATAAGAGCCAGTTCATTTTAAATGATTCGATTCTCTTTCTGTAGCAAAAAACACTTCAAGTCCAGCACCTACACAACACATATGTATTGAATTTAGCACTAACATCCCCCCATCTCTCTCTCTCTCTCTCTCACACACACTCACACACAAGACTCTCATCTGCCCGACTCTCCTTAGCAACAGAGCTTCCCTCATGGCCTGAAGGAATCGTGTGTATTTCTGTATGTGAGATGCTAGCGTTTCTCTGTATCTGGTCATGCGGTCTGCCTGCTTTGAATGCTTAAGCATGATCATCATGTTGATCCAGTTACCTGTGGTGTGTGTGTGTAATCACACTTAAAATGTGCAGACTAATGCATATAAACAGCGACACACACATGAAATACTACTGCGATGACGATCCCCATAAGTGGAGTTTATGTTACACCATATACATTTATACTATGAAGAACAGATCCGTCTGTTAAATGCATCTCATACAACCTCTCTATCAGTATACAAGTAGAAGGAATGATGACGTGTTCTCTGTATATTACTACCAGATCTATTTCTTTTTACTATTTCTAAAAATACAGATTACATGCAAATACACCTTGATATATCCAGTTTGAGTGTTACATAAAAGTCACTTTCACTTCGCTGCTCTGCTTTCTAAACGCTACAAATCCTTAACTTAACGGAGTAGTTCACTTTTTAAAAAACTTTTGCTGATAATTTACTCACCCCATGTCATCCAAGATGTCCATGTCTTTCTTTCTTCAGTCGAAAAGAAATTAAGGTTTCTGATGAAAACATTCCAGCATTTTCTCTATATAATGGACATCAATGGGAACCAAACGGTTCAAGGTCCAAAAGACAGTTTCAGTGCAAACTGCAAACTGTTCAAAGGGCTTTAAATGATTCCAGATGATGAATAAGGGTCTTATCAAGCAAAACAATCGCTCATTTAATAAATAAATAACAAAAGTTTAGTTTTATAAGCTCAAATGGTCGCCTTGCTCTGTTCTGTGATGCACGTTTGTGACTCTCCTGTTCGAACTCGTTCATCAAAAATGAACAAACTCTTTTTTCAAGTCAATTCATTCGTTTCATTCGTTGAATGAACAAAGCGACTCTGAAAAAGATTTGTTCATTTTGATGAACGAGTTCGAACGGGAGGGTCACACAAAACAGAGCAAGGCGAGCATTTGTGCTTATAAAACTTAAACTTTGTTATTTATTTATTAAATGAGTGATCGTTTCACTTGATAAGACCCTTATTCATCATCTGGTGTCGTTTAAAGCCCTTTGAACAGTTTGAACTGAAACTGTCTTTTGAACCTTAAATCGTTTGGTTCCCATTGAAGTCCATTATATGGAGAAAAATCCTGGAATGTTTTCATCAAAAACCTTAATTTCTTTTCAACTGAAGAAAGAAAGACATGGACATCTTGGATGACATGTGGATGAGTAAATTATCAGCAAATGCTTTTTTAAAAGTGAACTTATCCTTGAATCTCCAGATTCCTTGTTTCCCAGGGCATGTGTTCATTCTGAACACCAGCGTTTTTTCTCAGGCACTAGATATCTTGACAGATGCGGCAAGGAAACCCAAATTTGGGTAAGGAAGAATTTCTCTTTTCAGGGCCATATCAGAAAATGTAAGTGTAAAAGTAGAAGCTTATCATTAAAATGTCTTTTAATAAATCCACTACCGTTCAAAAGTTTGAAGTCAGTAGGATATTAAAAAGAAGTCTCTAAGGCCTTGTGTCCACCAAAGCGTTTTTAGCAGTGTTGGGGAAGCTACTCTGAAACTGTGGTTTGACAAGCTACAAGCTATTCGTAAGTTAAAGTAGTTTAACTACAGTCAAGCTACCCGTTTAGAAAAGTAGTTAGCTACACTACAAGTTACAATCAAAAAGTAGCTAGCTACATTGAAACTACTTTTGCTTTTTGAACAACGTATATTATAAATAACTGAATAAATGTCTGAGGAATGTTTTAAGTAAAATATTTAGTGTTTAAAACAAGGCAATGCAATTACGATTTCAAAGAGTATTGTTTTATTACACACAACACTAAAATATCTCTGACCGTTTGTCAAAAGTGCAACAAATAGCCAACATTGCGAGAACGAAATATACATCCAATGTAAATTGCATGTAGAACATTTTCTCAAAAATACCGATTAAACTTGGACATATAACGCCACGGGTAATTAACGTTTAGTTGTTTCTCCATCCTCCAATTCTGCCGTCACGTCTTGCTATTTAATCATAATATGTGTGTCACCCCACTTCTGTACGTCAGTGAACCGTTAGCCGCAAGATGCGTGATTAAACAACAGGTGGCGGTAATGGCAAAAAATGAGTTTGTAATCTAACAAACAGAAGAATATCCTTACATCGCGCTGATTCGCGCAGGCTCGACAATGTAGCAATGTAGCTTTTGCTCGCGCTACACGCTACTTGCTGCAAAAAGTAGTTAGCTACTGGAAAAGCTACACTGTTTAAAAAGCAACTGAGCTACTGCCAAGCTACTGAAAAATGTAGTTAAGTTAGTAGCTACGCTACTTGTAGTTAACTACTCCCCAACACTGGTTTTTAGCCACTGCGATTGGACAGCAGGGTAAAAACGGACAGTGATCAGCACTGTGATTTACTCAAAGTTGAACTCTTGGCATCTGAGAAAATGTATATCAGAGGCCCCAGTCAGGACACCCACATCAACACACACACAGATGAGAGAGATTGGAGGCCCTAAATACCTAGGTGTCTTCCGGCGGCACAGGTGTGCTGTGGACAGATCAGACTGATGGTTGCAGAGAAGAAACAAAGGGAAGAAGGATCGTACAACATCACACAAGACGATCACATTCGGAGATCCACTGCACCTGCCCAGGAAAATGTACGCCACCTACGTCTCTATCTTTCCTACACTTCAATCTTCTCACAGTCTGAGAAGTGTACACTACAGTTCAGCTGCTCTCTGTCATTTGAATGCCTGTCCGGAGGTCAGAACGGGGTCATCTGAAGTGCTCTGACCTTAAAAACACTCAAACATGTGGCAGAGAAGCACGGCTGTGTTATTCCCAGGGCCTCGCTTATGTTATCTCTCTCCCTTTTATCTACACTCCTGCCAGAAGAAGTGTTACTTAAAACAGGAGACGCCAGGGACTTGAAATGTTTTCCCCTCATTAGTAAACCACATTATATGAGTCATTATATGAGCTTTAAATAATATAATCTCATCATGAGGAGAATCATGTGGTGTGAGTGTCTCCTCCAAGAATACAACAAAAAAGAGAGAAATGACTTGTTTGATTAACTAATAGCCATATTTATTATTTCCATATAGGGCCATATATTGGAAAAGGGGATTTTTACTCACACCATGTGTTCTTTATATATTACCGTATTCTTTATATACTATTGAAGGGATAGTTCACTTTGAAATTAGGTTTTGATATGTTTTAGCTTACCTCAAGAGCATCCAAGATGTAGGTGTCTTTGTTTCCACAGTATTTTCAATTTTTATATTTTTAGGTCAAACCGTTCTTGTCTGTCAGATATAATGGAGGTCTATGGTCACCACCTCAAAAAGCATGCACAGAGAAGTCCAAATTAAACATGATTTAATGACTCGTAAATGTAAATACACATTGATGGCCTAAGACACGAATCGAGCGGTTTGTGAGAGAAAACGAACAGTATTTATATCATTTTTACCTCTTGTAATCACAGTCACGTCCAAGTGATCTGAGAGTGCATATTTAGATATACAGGAAATTGCAATGGAAGACGATTTCCGATATATCAACTGACAACGTTGATTTTTTTTCCCGCAACCGCGCAAGAGATCACTTTCAGATCACTTGGACATAGTTGTGGTTACAAGAGGTAAAAACGATATAAATACTGTTCGTTTTCACACACAAACCGCTCGTTTCGTGTCTTAGGCCATCAATGTGTACTTACATTTACGAGTCATTAAATCATGTTTAATCTGGACTTCTCTGTGCATGCTCTTTGAGGTGGTGACCATAGACCTCCATTATATGACTGACAGACAAGAACGGTTTGACCTAAAAATATCAAAATTGAAAATAATGCCGAAACAAAGACACCTACATCTTGGATGCCCTTGAGGTAAGATAAAACATAAAAAAAAAATATTTCAAAGTGAACTATCCCTTTAAAGCATTTATTAATTCTTCAAATTAGCTTTTGATATTTTCACATGGCTGAAAAATGATCAAGAAAAACTATGATGTCTAGATCAACATTATAAGTGACAAAAAAACAAACAAACAATAAAATGCTACAGAAGTGTAATACATGTATCATTTAAATACTCTGAATACTACTTCCCTAAATCATAAAAAAAGTCTGATATTGCATTCATAGAGAAGCTCCCATGATCTAATCCGCACTGAGGGAAGAGACTAAACGAACTAATGTGGTGTGTGGTAAAGGGTGGTGGAAATAAGGAAGGATGATTGGGTCGCAGAACAAAAAGGAGAAGATAACAAATAGATCTGGCTGAAAGAGAGAAACAAAGTGGGAGAGATGGATGAGTTTCAGGGCAGCAGAGACAGTGGTAGACGTTTAGAGCCTGGAGGTTAACCACAACATCCTCAGCGCAGTGGAGGGGACTTGTTCTCAGAAAGAGGGAGGGGAAGCGTCCAAAATAGAGGGAGGCTATTTATGGTGCAAGAAACACCCATATTATATCATTTCATCATCGTGCTGTACATTTTCTCTTATGTGTGGGGTCTGAGGGGGACGGAGAGTAAATGAGGAGACGGGACTATAAAGAGACGGGAAAGATAGTGAGGAATTCCCCCATGTGCTCATCCCGTGGTCAAGTCCTAACAAGACATACTGTAGTGTGGGTGAAGGGTGCATATGTTTTTATGTATATGGGGTAACCCTAAAGGAAAATGCTGCCGAGAATCTCCTCAAATAGTGAATAATAAACACAATAATTTAGTGTGAAATGATCAAATGCAATTATATGTAAACCAATAGGTTGAAGTCTATGAACAGTGCTGATCGTATTCAAAAGCAGCATGAGTGATTTATCAGATCTATGCAAATGGTCCAACACAGAAACAAGATCTTTTGTTCTGGTGCAGAGAAGGGAATTCAATACTTCATACTGTATTCATACTGTATATATATATTAAAACAAGTACTACAAAAAAGCATTGCAAACAACAAAGAACATCAGGAAAAAAAAACTATAGAAAAACCCTTCCAGAAAAGTAAATAAATAAATTATAATTTATTATATATATATATATATATATATATATATATATATATATATATATATATATATATATATATATATGTATATATAGTATAGGAGCATTATTTTCATAGGATATATTTTTTCTTAATTTTGTTATTGGTTATTCATTTTCAGACATAAAAATGTGTGACATGTTATGTGTGGTTGCCAGGGTATGTAGTGAAGGTATTTTGAAAAACTCAACTTGAACAATAATAATTTTAATTTACTCATTGCAGTAATGATTTTGATTTGCTAATGTGCATTCAACAAAATTCTGTGCATGCCGTAACAGCTTTCATTGAGCATGTCATTTGGGCAGCAGCTAAATGCTGGTGACAACAAACTGAACTGCCTCTGGATGTGCAATAATAGTAGAATGAAAAGACTTATCCAACAAAACACACACAGAAACCATTAGACCTTCATTTCTAGGACGTGCACTATTGATTTTAAAAGGGTGAGCAATAAAAAAAGCACAATCTTCCAAAATGTTCAACAATCTAAAACTTAATTTCCCATCTAGCTGAAGAACTAAGGCCCCATTTACACTGCATGGTTCAAGTGACCCAAATCCCATTTTCCTCTTATGTGGCACAGATCGTATATGACGGTGAACGTGTAAGCAGGAAAAAAACTGCATGGGTTACGATTTCTTAGATCTGATTTCAGACTCGATATGAGCCTCACTCAAATTGTGGTAATATAATCGGATATGAATTGGATACGTGCATTTGTGTGTGCCATGTAAGCAGACAATTCGGATATTTCCCAGTAAATGAAAAAAGTGAATTTAAACATTAAAAAAGTGACGTCAACTCAGGTGGACACCACCAACTACGATCACATTACTTTTTACCGGTGCGATGGAGGACGAAGGAGCAAGAGGTTTCATGTCTTTTGAGTTTTTGGGCGAAAAAATGCCGGGTTGTTACAGAAATAAATCCGTGTTTGAAGACATTTCACGAGATATGGGGAGACACGGTTTTAAGTGCTCGTGGCTAAAGTGCCAACAAGTGTTCTCCTCCTTTCCCCCGCCATCTAGAGACCAATATTTTGCTGACTTTGTTGATGACTTTTCAAAAAATGGTAGAAAGCAAAACACTGCATCATTTTATTTGCATCTATCCATTGCATTTCGTGCTGTTTTACTCCATTTTCCAGGTCAGAACGTCTACATTTAGTAGTTTCAGTATAGTGTAAATGCAAAAATCGGATACAGGTCACTTTTAAAAGATGATGTAAGCAGGTCGTCTAAAAAAACCCGGATATAGTCAGAAAATCGGATTTGGGCATCAAGACCTGCAGTGTAAATGTAGCCTAAATGTGGTGACGTAATTCTAGAATGAATGGCATCTCATCTGATTCACGCACCCATCTGTCTTCCTACCAGCTAATGACTTAAATACATATACATACACATACTAATTAAGTATCATAGTTTAAAAGGTAGCAGTTGTACCCACTCTGTGGGGTTACACCCACAAACTAAACTACAACATAGATCGGCAGCAGAGAGGGATGTGGTGACAAGCCATCATTTCAGTTGTTTTCTGTCTTTTGAAAGCTAATGGCGTGTGCAAGCTCAACTCAATAGAAGACCCATTTTCTTTTCTTTCTTTTCTTTTCTGTAATGGAGCGTGCCATCAGCCGTCAAACAACCAGAGCCACCTCCAGTACAGGATTTACCCTAGTGAACTTAATATAGACCTTGAGCAGCCTATAAAACCAACGCAGCCGTGATAGGACATTAAACATGATTTGCTACAGAAGCTGATATTATGATTATGCATTTTTAAAATTATCTTCTCTGATGATGTTTACAGGTGCAGAGGCCAGGACGACCTGTTACTCATGACATCACACCAATAGCAAACCACAACCATCCAATCAATTCCCCATAGGCAAAATCAAAACCCGCCTTACAGTCTCTCTTTTAGAGAAGCCGTTTCACTCAGATATATGTCACAACAGGAGAGAAAAGATTCTTAACTTCCATTTCATGCAGACTTTAAAAGGTACTCTATGTAACTTTTGGCCCTGGCAGTAAAAGAAGTAAAAATAATAGTGTTCGGCGAGACGCCCAACATTCAACCCGAAAATAGTCATATAACCATTGCAATATCTCCGAAGCTATTAGCTGTAATCAACGAAGAAATCCTTAGTCAACCGAGGTCTTGTCCTGCGCGGCGACAGTAGCTAAAGCTAAAAAAAAAGCGGATGTTTTGATTGAACATTTTTAAACAATTGTCATAGAGCATTTATAAAACAACAACGAAAAAACATCGAAAATAAATAAAACTATAATAATAATACAATTCTTTGAAAATTAAGTGATTTGTTTAACTGCAAGTGAGGAGCTCTGTCCTTGGTCTATAGTGACGGTCACAATCGCGCACCTGATCACACCACACGCTACAAAATAATATAACTGCTATCTGCCACATAATGAAAAATCCTAACAAAAGCTCTCGTTTATACAGGCTGTATTCTTCTTTACTTACAAAGCTATGGGTTAACTTTTGTCCAGCCGATCTGTTAGGCGTCTTAAAACAACAGACAAAATAGCCTAAAAAACTATCTGAAATCTAGGCTGTGTTGTAAGATAGCATATAAGTTTAATTTCGTTTTGTTACATTATTTAGGCTACTTTCAAATGAGTCAAGTGTACAGATAAAAACCTATTAAGAAAACAATCTATTGAGTCAGTATGATAAAGCCGTTAAAAGAGCTGCTCACGTCTTTTGCGCGCTCAAGTTTGATTTCAAATAGGCACGCGATGTGCGCGCTCATAATGGAGCAACGCGGTCGCCACCGTCGCCTACCTCCACAAACATGTAGCCAGACAAAAGATTTAGATTTCTTGGACATTCTGTCGACTAAAGTAGCGTGAACTGAATGAATACAGCAAAACCACCTACCAGTACATCCCTTACTGAGCGCGAGCAGCAGCGCAGCCAGTAGGTGCGGTTCCCGAGTGTGTTATGTGTGTGCGCTAAACTGTGGCGCAGTTACAAGAAATAGCCTAAAAGCATTTAAAGTTGGGGATAAAACATAGGCTAATTATATTTAGAATTACAGTAATAAATAACTGCTTTATAAAGGAATAAATATCAGGGAGTAAATCATTGAAAATGTATTTCTATTGGCAAAAAAAAAAAAAAATATGCGACTGGTCGACCAATAAGAATTTCAGTCGACCAAGACGGCATCGAGCTGATTCAGTCGACTAAACGACTAAAGTTGACAGCCCTAGAAGCTATTCAGTTAAGGTAAAAAAAAACCTGCATAGTGCTGCTTTAAGAGATATAACCAGTTTAGATGGAAAGGATCTCAAACTAGCTTTTACCTAGACTAGCTTTACCCATTAATAGACACGGTACTTCCTTGAAAATCAATTACAGCACAGCGCTACAACAACCAAAATGACCCTTCAAAATAGACAATGCTTAACAATGAACTTTGTTAGAGAGCAACATATGGAAATGTATCAGTTCAATAAGATACCTTACCTGCTCCCTCAGTCTCTACATCTCCAAAAAGCCAGGCTAATGTTGATTCTTGTTTTATTACAAACTCTGTCTTGCTCTTTTTGCCATGAGACTCTCTGACCTGAGTGTTTTTTTAACGGGTGATTCCCCACAATGTAGGGGAGAGCGGGGCACAAAGTAACACTTTTTGACTTTGTCAATTTGTGTAAATCTACTTAGGGTTTAGAGTTTTTTTTCCCCCACATTAATTTCCCACATGTCTAGCACAATTATGTGGTTTTGTTTTATTAATACAGTGTATACTTTTTTCTTGATTTACCCTGAAAGAATGGAAGTGAAATGTGACAACATGCCCCATAGGTGGGGTAATTGTAACATGTGAGGGGCACATTGTAACATCACCATGACAGCTTAAAATGCTATCTAATCTGATCAAAAACATATGCAAGTCAAACCAAAATATTTCTTAATAAAATACAATTTTTAACTTTTTCATATAAAATAACGGCATTTTTTAATAATTAAAAATAAACTAATTTTTGTTTGTTTGACAACAAACACATCGGAAAACACAGCTACAGCATAATTCAAAAACAAAATAATACTTAATAATTTCTGAGCATTGACTCTCAGTCTTTATTTACATGTTTCTCATGTTTTCTCAATAGAATTCATAAAAGTATAGAATATAATATCATATTTCTAATAGGGGCACATTGTAACACAGTGTCACAACATGCCCCAACTGCACAACTGTGATTTAAACCCTGCTAGTGTCTTCTGCTAGTTAGCGAAGCATGAAAGAACTAAATCAACGGTTAAACAACAGATTGGAGATTAAAATAATATCAGATTTGTCTAATTTTAAATAAACACAAAAAATAGAGACGAAAAATTAACTTAAGTAAGAAATGCACTTTTGCTATGGTTAAATAAATGTTCAGTGATATCTTACAAAGATTTTGGAATTTTGGCACATTTTTTTCTCTATATAGTGTTGAAATGGCAACTAGTAAATATACCAAGTTTCGTCATGCCAGCATGTGTGGAAGTATTTAAAACAAGCGTGTTACAACTAGCCCCGCGTTACGTTGTACCCTGCGCTCCCCTACACAATTTCTTGTGGAAACCATCCCGCTAGATCTAAAATATACTTAAAAAATAACACTAAGGTTAATCATAGTGAATCAATCAGTGTAAGACAAAAAGAATTGGCAGAAGGATTGATGATGTATTGACAAAGTTACATAGTGTACCTTCAGGGAAAGACGAGGGCATTTAAATGTAGAAGTGAATCCACATTTTGTGTATGTGAAGAATACAAGAGAAAGAAGAATAAGGTACCTGTCGGCGTCTCCCTGGCCGGTGGAGGCATTACGCTGCAGACTTTCCCGTACCATTGCCATTCCATCCGGAATCCGGTTAAATCGCGCGTATACAGACTCAATCCCCCATCCGTCATGTACCTGAGAAAACACACACGAGACATATATTACATGAAGTATTTAAAAGATTAGGAAATAAAGAACATTCAAAAGCAATGAAACTGCTCACTAACACACCTCATAGGTTTGGAGGTCACACATCTTGAAATAAATTAACCACTCAATATCTATCTATAATCAATCAATCAATCAATCAATCTATCTATCTATCTATCTATCTATCTATCTATCTATCTATCTATCTATCTATCTATCTATCTATCTATCTATCTATCTATCTATCTATCTATATCAATTACAGGAACGCCTGTCTGTCTGTGTGTGTGTGTCTGTATGTCTTAATCGCATATCTCTCGAACCATTAGTCCGATGGATCTCAAACTACGCTGTCTCAAGTGTCTTGCTACGGGCACGAGTAAGTACTGTGCCAAGTGTGACGTTGTTTGGATTAGAAATGCAAAAGATATCGCTAAATATAATGCTAAAAGAAGCAGACATTGGCTTTTGCCGCTCTAGCCGCTGGCCACTCCCCTCTCGCACTGCACAGACATTTTGCACTAGTATAATATAATTTAACAATTGATAATGATGGTTTAGATAATGCAAAGTTCCACTCTGACAATTAATTGCTTCTTTAATTAGTTCCAGATAATAGAGTCGAGGGAAAAGTACAAAGAGTTCCTGTAAGCTGCAATGAAGTCAATTTGAAATACAAATGGTGACCGCACAAAATCACTGCAGTATTTTGGGGCACTAAATATTTGCTAATAATGCAGGTCATCAGACTTTACAGATAAATAAACATATCAATGCAGAGAATGATATTAAGTAAAACACATCTTAGTTTTGCAGACCGTCTAGCTTTTTATAGTAAATAGGATGTTTGACTAGTTTCAGTAGAACTAATAATGAACCTTAATCAACTAAACCTAAACAGTGTTTCATCTAATACAGCCCTCATGACTCATGACATACAACCCTCAACTGGTTTAAATCAGGTAACAGGAAGTGTGTGTAAGAGAGAGAGAGGGGGGGGTTATTAGGGCCAATGATTCACACTCACTCCGAAAAAAGGCAAAAAAAAAATCCTACCTTCATCAACCTTGAACTAACTGTTACCATCTAATAATACCAGATGTGTGCATGTAAAAGTCAACCGTTTCACTTTAGCAACATCACTCATTTCTTTATCCATTCATTCACATACATATATGAGGTTTAGGTGGGAGAAAGGACCACTTGGTGAAAAACAAACCCTCGCATAACTAAAACACAATCGGATACTCTTCCAAATATTTGCCCTGTCAACAGATTCCTGGCTGCTCGCACGTCACTTACTCTCCAATAGATCCCACTGGACACTGGAATAAAACACCTTCTTCATGCTCAGACTCACTCAAGGTAAGACAGTTGTGCGTCTGTTAGTGTGTGGTTGTGTCGGTACAGTGGCTCTTTGTGTGAAATACTGTCACATCATATTGAGAATATGCAGCTGAAATAGATGGTGGGTTTATACAGCCAACAGTTCATCGACGAATCAAATCACCTCCTCATACCTCTGATTCTCAATTTCCCTCTACATTTTTGAGCGCATGGGTGAACTATAGGTTATATTTCACCATAAAATCTTAATTCTCATGAAAACAGTGCTTAATTTATAAATAAATATTTTAAATATATATATATATATATATATATATATATATATATATATATATATATATATATATATATATATATATATTAGGGCTGTCAAACGATTAATCACATCCAAAATAAAAGTTTTTGTTTACATAACATATGTGGGTGCACTGTGTATAATTATATATATAAAATTAATAGGTAATCTTCATTGCCATTTATAGTGAAATTACTGAACTTAAATATACAAGCTTGCATAAAAATGATCATTTTAGAAGAAAATATTCAAATGGCACTTAGAGGCTTTTGCATCTGATATCTATATATATATATATATATATATATATATATATATATATATATATATATATATATATATATATATATATATATATATATAAAAATACACACATATGCATGTATATTCAAGATATGTATGTATTTATATATATATATATTATACACAGTGCACACAGGTATATTATACAAACACAAACTTTTATTTTGGAATGCGATTAATCATTTGACAGCCTTAATATATATATATATATATATATATATATATATATATATATATATATATATATATATATATATATATATATGCATTATATATATATATATATATATATATATATATATATATATATATATATAGCAAACATATATATAAAAACCCATATATGTTCCCCTTACTTTTTGTAACGTAACTTTTTTCAGACAGTTTTCATAACACTTGCTATCATATTTTGCAATCCGACTTCAAGCATCAATAGAGAACAGCATCATACTTATTTGTAAGAAAAAATGCATTTTGATGCTACAAGTAAAATCTAGATATTACACTAAACAGAAACAGTCTAAAAACAATCAATAAATGCTAATAAAACGTCTTTCATTTTGACAGTCTCTAAAGGCATTAACGTTTAAATTACGCATACAGATTGACAACAATGACTGACATACCTTTCAGTCTTAAACATCCATCAGATGAGATGATATCTCCTCTCAATACACGCCTTCTGGACTCTCTGATGCGTTTGTTTGCAATAGTGTGTGAGGATATGAATAGGTTTTGCATGTGTATTTTCCAGTGCTGGACTATATTCTATGTCTCGACTCTTTTGTGTGTGTGTGAATGGCTGAAATTTGTGCCGGTGTGCTGGACTGTTTGGTGAAGAGGGAGGAGGCTAAACCTATGGGCTAAACCAACCACCCCCTTCCCCAAAACACACACACGCCCTCATATAAACACAACCCCCAACCCATGAGCAGACCGGGCCAAGACAGCCTGAAGGGGTTTTGGGAGAGGGGCAACACATGAGGAGAAAGAGAGGGAAGAGGAAAGAGAGTTCAGAAAGGAAAAGTAAGACTAAATTGGTACCATAGATTAATGTTTAAGTCTGACATTTGAAGTGCAAAATGGATATTTTAAGGAGAAATGGCTGTATAGAATATACATTTATTTCTATTTCAATTTATTTATGAGGAGATAAACGAAAAGTAAACACACACACACACACAAATCCTGGAAAATGTAGATAATTGAGAAAATTAAGTATATTGCTCATATATTAAATTCAGAAAATACAAATGCAAAAACACCAGCATACATTAAATATCCTTCAATAACGTAGTTTTTTCCCCAAAACCACAAAAGAAACCCCTAACATTAGTAGGGCCCTATAAAATCCGTTTTACTTTTTCCCAAATTCCATTTTATTTTTTCCCAAATTCCGTTTTTTCCGTTTTAATTTTTGCAAAATCCGTTTTTTCCGTTTTAATTTTTGGGAATTAATTTTTTTACCCTTTACTGTTATTTTAGTTGTAAAAAGAATGTGCTTTTTATTCCGTGATCGCAGAAATTATAGGGCCCTACATTAGTAGGGCTGTCAAGACGATTAATCGCGATTAATCACATCCAAAATAAAAGTTTGTGTTTACATAATATATGTGGGTGCACTGTGTATAATTATTTTATATATATAAAATACACACACATGCTTGTACATTTTTAAAAAAAATATTTTCATGTATATAATTTTATATTTTTTTTCTTAAATATACATGCATGTTTGTGTATATATATATATATATATATATATATATATATAAATACACAAACATGCATGTATATTTAAGAAAAAAAATATATATATATATATACACACAAAATAATCATACACAGTGCACCACATATATTTTGTAAACACAAACTTTTATTTTGAATGTGATTAATCGCGATTAATTGTTTGACAGCCCGAATACTCAGAAAATGCAAATGCAAAAACACCAGCATACATTAAATATCCTTCAATAATGTACTTTTTCCCCTAAAACAACAACAGAAACCCCTTACATTAGACAATCAATCTTGTGACAATCTTCAAAATGGTTTCCACGTAATTTGAGTTCAAGAATATACACTTTAAAAGCCAATTTATGTGTGAAACAACACAAACGCACAGCCTAAACAAACTAAAGCTCTAAAATACCTCCGCAAGACTGTCCTATATGGTCAAACTTTAACCAGTGTTCACCTCCAGATGACACAATTCCCAGCATTTCCATCTCATTCCACTTGATTATTTTTTGTGGAGATGTCAGAAGCCTCAGAGACACCGTAACCACAAGGTCAGTAATAAAAGCCTCTTTTAAGTAAAGAACATCTTCATTTCAACACGATACACATGATGTAATGTGACAAACCTGTCGCTCCATTATCAAAGTGCTGTCATGAATAGAGGAAGGAGATCATATTAGCTCAACCTATATGTGTTCATACATCCAGCAGCCTGGGGTGACTTTCTACAGTAAAGCTTTTAACCCGTCAGTCCAGATTGTACTGTGAAAACAACCACTTTGAGACTTGGGAAATCAGATCCAACAGCAGTATTATAGAGAGCCTACTTTCTGTGAGGGGTCTGGTTCAAACATGTAAGTGAACTTTGAGATTATAAAGCCTCCCAATACCAATTTCACTTGCTTCAATGCTCTTGACATCATCTATTGTGCAGGGTATCCTTGAGTTTAAGTCTGTATTGACCTTTCAGTTAAGTGTCAAAGTGTCAAAATTACAATAGCACCCCTATGACATGCAGTAAAAGTGAGTAAAATGTTGACAGGATTTTGTCTGACGTTTAAATTGTATATTAATTAACATCTTCGAAGTCAGGCTCACGGCCAGGTGTAATTGCAGCCTGTCTCCTGGCCCGTTCTCTATAATCTGGTTATGTTACAGGCACTAGAACGGTTTGTAGTGCTTAAACCACACAGGAAGACTGTGATTGTGAGGAAATTATAACACAAGAGGTTTAAATTGCACATTATCACAGTCAAGGTATGCAGAGAGCTTGTTTCAGCACGAAGGGGGAGTTAAATCCAAGTCTGTACACTCAAATGCACCAAAGACGCTTCTATTCCAGTGCAAGGTGAGAGGATTTATTGCATTTAATGTGCTCACCTGCGTCATTAGATGTCATAAGTGTTTCTAACAAACACCTGTGAGAATTGAACCAGTGAATCAGGGCAACAATGATTTAAAACGAAAACACACACAATCCCAAACCCTTCACTAGGGTCTATCCATAGCTCTGAAGCAAAGCCAGTAGAGAGGGAAAAATAAATCCATCTAAGCTTTTAAAACCAAAAAAGGTCAAAACAGGTCAACTATTATATAATGTAATATTAGCAAAAAACACTAGTTTGGGGTCTGTAAGTTTTTTATTTTTTTTATTTAAAGAAGTTAGTTTTAATCAAGAAGGATGCATTAAACTGATCATTGGTAAAGACATTTATAATGTTACACAAATGTTTTTATTGAATCCTGAAAAAAAGTGCATCACAAATTCAACCAAAATATTATGCCGCAATACGTTTTCAAAAGAGATAGTAATAAGAAATCAACATAGAATGATTTTTGAATGATATCATGTGACAATTATGACAGGAGTAATGATGCGGAAAATTCAACTTTCCCATCACAGCAATAAATTACATTTTAAAGTATATTAAAACAGAAAGCAGTTATTTTAAATTGTTATAATATTTCACAATTGTTTACTGTATTTATGATCAAATAAATGTGGCCTTGGTGACCATGAGAGATTTTCAAAAACATAAAAAAAAAAAATCGTACAGACGGTAGACCCCAAACTTTTGAACGGTAAATCTTTTACCGATTTAGCACATATCCTAAACCAATGCCCAAATCTATAAACTGTCTCTTAGTTAAAGCTGCAGTCGCATTTTTCCTCTTTGTTGCCATCTCTGTTCGAAATCTAGCAATTAGCAACTTTACGTGAGTTGTGCCTCGACACGGCACAGCACGGATGAACACAGTGTTTGAGGAGAGTGTGAGGCTGTCAGTCACCGAGCCGGTGTCGATACTGGCATTCAGAATCCCGGATTATTCCTCTTGGAAGTATAACCAAGAATTTTCACTGGGAAATGTCATCTGAACTAGTAAGAAACATCCACTTTTGTTCTGGTTCTGACGTTGCAGTAAATCGCACTGATTTAATCTAACAATCGCTTATAAGTTATCATATAACGCAAAACCGTGCAAATGATACTTTGTTCTCAAATTGTTAATGTTAACAACGATAAGCATTGCGTGACTACATGTAATGTCCTTCCGATATTTATCAGTAGTTTTCGCATGGGTTTGGTTGCGGTCTCTTATTTTCACTCTGAAGTCCGAACGAAGTCTTTTGCATTTTACAGCGGGTGAATCTGTTGTCATTAGTGAATGTTGTTTGAACCTTTCTGGATCGGATCCACCATCAAATTGATAAGTTTAATTATATCAAGTGCTGTGAGAAAAGGCTGTAAATATCCACCTCCAACATCCTCACACGCAATATAACGTTATACTAGTCGAGACACCTTCTTTATGTGTGTGTACAGATGTGACGTAATGACGGCACTGGAATTAAAAACATTATTACAAGCTTACCACTTTGAATCGAGCTACGGCAAGCAGAGAGTTTTGAAAACTGGCTGGTTATGTATTTTCTCAAACATGTATTTTGGATACTTTTAACCCCCAAAAAGCTACGGACTGCTGCTTTAACACTATCCATTAGATTTAATAAGGTAATCATAAAACTTGCCCTTACAAAAGGTAAAAAAAAATGTCCCTGGAAATTAATTCTAGAAGGCGAATATTGCCCCTTAATGGCAAAGTTAATTTCCGACTGTGATAGTCACACATTGACTTATGATCTCAATAAGAAAATCCATAAGTCCAGAGAAAAAAACTCATAAATTCATATTTAGAGACCTCTCACACCCTCTAGTGGCTGCTCTGCAATAAAACAACACTAAAATGCCCACACGGATACACAAGTTCACAAGTCTTCACAGAAAGCATGATTCATTTGATTATCTTTATGCCACATGGTAATGCGCAAATGTATGAACTGTAATGACAATCTCATAACAGTAAACAGAAAAGAGATCCATTTACGTCAACCCACTCCCGCTAAGGCACTTAACATAATTTCTCAGCAAGGGTTAGCAATACAACTGGCTGGATATCTTCTAGGACCAACAATGAATTACCACTTGTGTAAATATTATCATGCACCCTTAAAACTGCCTTTTAATTTTCATTTTATCTTCACTAAACTACATGAAGACAACACTTTTACTTATCAGCCATTGAAAAAACCCTTATGTTTCACACTCACCCGCTGGTCAGCTCATCAGTGCGGGCGTTCTTCGCCAGCACGTCTCCATCACTCATATATCCACTCATCTCCAGCCCCACTCCTGCCAGCTCCAGATCCTCCACCCTGTCCCCCAGCTCCAGACCACAGAGGGCGCTGCCACGCGCCGCCAGCTGCTTTCGGAGAGGACCCGGGTACAGATACCGGCCTTGACCAGGCGCCACCCCTCCGCTCCGGGACTGATACCCGTTACCAACCGAGGGAGCATCTCCTGCTTGTAGACGGGGACTGGACTGGCCCATGCGACTGGTCCAGGACATCGGCGCAGGTCGCGATGCCATGCTGAGGATGCTGCGGCCGCTCATTTCAGTGGTCACGCTGCCATCAAAAGTGGTCTCCAGTGTACTAGAGAGAAAAACATTTCAGATTTACTTTCAGTATATATGAAGTCAAAATCAACTTGCTACTTGTTTTAACAACTTCCCTTTTCCTTTGCGTCTCTGTGTCCTCATGGGAACACTTTAGTTTAGGGTCCAATACTCACTATTAACTAGTTGCTTATTAGCATGCATATTACTAGGAGTATTACTGTATTACTGAACTACCAGTTTATTTGTTCTTATAAAGCACATATTAATGCCTTATTCTGCATGACCATATTCTACAACCCTTATACAAACCAATACTTAAACTTAACAACTATCTAACAAACTCACATATATATATACACTACCGGTCAAAAGATTTTATTTTTTTTTTTGAAAAAAAAAAAATATGTTTTTTTTTATTTTTTTTTTATGTTTTAAAAAAAAAACATTTTTTATTGTTTTTAAATAAGATTTTTTATGTTTTTAAATAAAGTATCTTTCTGCTCACCAAGGCTGCTTTATTTGATTAAAAAAAATGACAAACAGTAATATTGTGAAATATTATGACAATTTAAAATGACTGTTTTCTACTTCTGTATATTTTAAAATGTAATTTGAAAGCTGAATTTTCAACATCATTACTGTTGCTGATTACACATCAGTTTTCAGTGTCACATGATCCTTCAGAAATCATTCTAATATGCTGATTTTATGCTCAAAAAACATAAATTATTATTTTCAATGTTGAAAACAGTCGTGTACCATTTTTCCCCAAAAATTCTATGATGAATAGAAAGTTCAAAAGAACAGCATTTATTTAAAATATAATCTTTTCTAACATTATAAATGTCTTTACTGTAACTTTTGATCAATTTAACTCATCCTTGATGAATAAAAGTATTTTCTAATTTCTTTCCCCCAAAAATAAAAAATAAACTCTTACTGACCCCAAACTTTTGAATGGTATTGATTAATGTTACAAAAGCTTTCCATTTCAGATCAATTCTGTTCTTTTGAACTTTCTATTCATCAAAGAATCCTGAAATAAAAATGTAAAAAACTATTTTCAACATGGATAATAATCATACATGTTGCTTGACACTGAAGACTGGAGTAATGATGCTGTAAATTCATCTTTGATCACAGGAATAAATTACACTTCACTATATATTCACATAGAAAACCGCTGTTTTAAATTGTAATAATATTTCACAATATTACTGTTTTTTTTTTATCAAATAATTGCAGCCTTGGTGAGCAGAAGAGACTTCTTTTAAAAACATAAACAATCTTACCGATCTAAAACTTTTGACCAGTAGTGTATATACAGTATATATACAGTATATATATATATATATATATATATATATATATATATATATATATATACATGTACACTCACACACATATCATATTTATATGTAAATGGAAAAACATGATTTATATGAACTTCTAAAATAAAATGTACCATGGTATGTAAGTGTCTGCAAAAATACCATGGTTATTATTATTATTATTATTATTATTACATTAGTAGCTCATACCAAGTTTTACCAACTGCTGTTGTAGTTTAGTCTTCGAAACTACAGCTACTATGGTATTTTTCACCAAACAGCATTCAATTACAACATTTACTTTTAATATGAGAACAGCTTTTATAAATGGCACTGAGGAATTGTAACAAATATTCTGACTACTCAGGAAACTAGAATGCCCTGCTGTTCTCATTTTGCCCTAAAATAGACTTTTTAAGCAATTCACAATTACTGCATTATGCCATCGTAGCAATGCAGTCTGGGTCAAGTAGATGAATAATCAAAAAGAGGAACAAAAAAGGTTTTCAGAATAGATTGAGATGAAAAAAAAAACCCAAGGAGTCAGTGGACACCTTTATGTTTAGAAAAAAAAAGTCACTAAGAGTAAAAAGAGTCAGGCTGAGGAAGAGAATAGGTACGTGCTACTGTTTTAAAAAAAGTGTGCAAAAAAACTGTCCCTTTATGATGGAGGACAACCATGGTTCACCAAATAACCATGTTCTTCTCCATCTTAGCCACTGGATGTGCTTCTTGAGATGGCTATATGGTTCTTTGGAGATTAAAACGATTCTGGATGTTTCATTGCAGGTTCTTCATATAGGAAGGATTCTGGGTTTGTTTAACACCATAATACAGGTGCATTCTTTGTGAAAGTGCATCAGGCTGTGATAACAAATAAATACTGCAGATGCATCTACCTGTGTGTGATTTGTGTCCCCGCAAACTTGAACATGGTCTCTTCTAAATTTTGTCTCAGGTCAGCAATGTTTTTGACTGTCCTCAGGCGTCTGGACTCTGGATCTTCACCTGAAAATAGGACATTCATTTTCACACTTTATAACATATATCAGTATTTTAAAACTACTGTTTAAAATGTTGGGGTTTTTAAAGAAATGTTTACTTTTATTCTGCAAGGACACATCTTATTATTATTATTAAAATGATATGTAGATTTACATTATTACCAACATCTTCTGATAGCCCCTTCTGATATAAATTGAACAGGTTACCTGACAGGTCCTCAGTTGAAGACTGGCTGATCTTACCGAAGCTACAGGAGTCACTACTGAGGCATCCAGAGCTTGGGTTTTAGTCGATGTTTCCATCTATCTCATTCTGAGACCTTAAAAACACAGGGGTTAAAAATAAGAAAATATCATTCGTGTTGATAAGCATGCACACATTTTCTGTGACATCGTTGTCAGCAGAAGTCATGGCCTGACTTAAAAGAATCCTTAATGGAAACAAACACAGGGCATAGAGTTTATTTCAGAGGAAATACCAGTCAAACACGTCTCAGCTGAGCCTGACGGGGAGTCACATGCAAGCCCACATGCACACTAGAGACATATGCAATGAGGTCTCATAAACTATATACAAATCAGCAATATTGTGCTCCTGTTTTGGAATGAATCTAATTTTATGTATCTATCCCTCTAATATGTATTACATGAATAACAATAGGATTCTGAACTGATAAAAAAGCACCTTCTGAGGTAACACTTAAAATCTTCTTTCTGTCCTTCTTTCTTTCTTTTTTTTATAAGTTGGACTGCATGTGTAGGAAATGGAAAATATGCCTTTTTTTGGAGTTTGATTTTTACAAACCCAATTCAAAGCACAATTATATTTGTTCCAAATTTCTACATGGTCTGAAATACGAATTTGAACCAAAATCTAATTTTAATTCCGATTAATATCATAAATGTGATTCATTATTATTTTAGTATAATGAATGTACAAATACTGTTTAGATTTAATCTATTTATATTACAGTTTTAGTAATTTAAGTACTTTAATAATAAAATGTATTTTATTTGAGTTGGTTACCAAGGCATCCCATTTAAAATTTTGTTTATCAGTATTTATATTTTACTTAATTTCAACTATATTTTAATTAACGAAAACAATTTTAATAGCTTAAGGGTACGTTTACATGACATGGATGTACTAAAAACGTAAATGTTTTTCCTAAAAACGAAATGTTTTTCACATACAGACAACAATGTTGTCAAAATGATTTCCGTTCACATGTATCCTTGAAAACAACTATGTTAAAAAACGCCAGGCCAGTAGTTTATGATGTCACTATGTAAAGAAACACTATGCGCCTATAAACTAGACACGTAATACGCATACGCATGACATCACTGTTTTCACAAATTTGCATTCTTGTAGTTTACGTGGAGATGATAACGGTATCGCTTTCCCCAAGCGGCCAAAATGCATAAAAAGTTTTACATTTTTAGTTGATTTTATTAGATTCAATTTTTGACCCTTAAGGCCTGTTCACACCGGGACGAATTTCGCGTTCGTTATTCGTCGACGTTTAACGCCTCGTGACTAAACAAAGGGCGCCAATGTGAGTGTTCACACTGACGTGTAAAACCCCATGCGTAAAAGCGTCATTTTTAAAAAAAAACGCCTCTGGTTCGTTTTTTTTAGTTTGATGTGCCGCGTCAAAAACTATCGACCAATGAAATTGGCGCTTTGCTCAGGTGTTTGGAGCTTCTGAAGAGACAGTAAAACACAACTTGGGGGCGCTCAAACACAAAAAGTCTTGCCGAGCACACATATGCAACGGTGAAGAAGATATACGCGTCGCCGTCTACACAACCAGGAAGAAATAAGATGAGGAAGATTAATGTAGAGCTGCTGTTCTCGTTGGTGCTAGAACATAAAGAACTATGTGACAAACGCAACAGCGACTACAAACATCTTGATAAAAGAGAACTGTTATGGAGTGGTATTGCATGGCAAATGGGCGCCATCTAATGTTAGCGAATGAATTTGCATGTTCACTCGGCTCATCGTCAGCGAAAATCGCTTGGGTGTGAACTCAAAAACGCGTTGAAAACGCTGACGAATAACGCGCGCTGATATTCGTCCCGGTGTGTATGGGCCTTTAGATTCAGTTAACAATACCAACACTGGTTGCAAACTTGCCCAAGTTAAAAGACCCCCTGATCTCTTAGATATGGCTGAAGTCCGTCCTTCAATCTAATTCTACAGTATTTTTAGAGCCGTTTTCAGCTAAAAAGCCCAACGACAGTCTCACCTGTACATGAAGGGTGCTACGGTGGCTGTGTTGGGGTGGTTGTACTGCTGCTGGGGATGAGGCAGCTGCACACTGACCGTGTTGCAGGCCGTGGATTGTGTCCCGTTGGCCACTGGGGCACCACTGTGCATTTGGTGTCCTTTGCCCTCGGTGGAAGCCAGGCTGGAAGAAGACGAGGAATGCCGACTGTCCCTATGAAGTCCCAGACCCCCTCCCAGTCGCATACTGCGTGGCCTCTCATTATCTTTACCACCGAGAGGCAGCGCTGTAGCTTTTTACCGCTCCAATTTCTGTGCTTTTACTTCCTGGTTTTGGAATTCCGCTATGTGCAGGGGCGGAGCTATCTTTCTTGGTAACGCCCACCTTGCCGCCTTTGGGTATAAAGATGCCGATCTTAGAGGCTTTCCTTGGCTCTGCGTCTGAGAGAGCGACTCCGCTTGAGGGAACAACTTCCTCCTTAACCTCTTCTTTGGTCTCTACCTTTTCCGAGGCAGGGACACGCTTGGACTCCTTCCCGTTTTTGTCCTTGTCCTTAGCTTTTTCCTTCTCTTTCTCTACAGCTTTAGTTGAGGCTTTTTTTGCCGTGAGCGCCCGGCTAAATGTCCGCTGCGCAATGCCCTTCAGAGCAATCTTTGGGCTGCTGGTCGTCATGTTAAAAGCTTGATCCGTTGGCGGGTCTGACATTACCATCCGTTTCCACAAAGGGTTCTGTATTGGAACCAGCCTCGACTCTTTCCGAACCCAAGCCGGCATCTTTTCCTGCCGTCGGCGTAACAGCGCCCTCTGTTTTGCGGATGATTTGGAGCCTCCTTTGCTATTGAAAAGTTTGAGTTTCTCCAGCATGGACTTCTGAGGCACAGCTTTCGGTGGTGGATCTGCAGGCACGGGCTGCTTGGCTTGGAGATCTGGCTTGATGGAAAGCACCGTTGAGGAAGCGGAGGAGGTAGCAGTGTGCTTGGTGCTCTGAGATTTGATTCTCCAGGGTTTGCTACTCGAGTTGGGATGGGGGATGGCTGACGACGAAGATGAAGATGCCACAGTGCTGGTGCTAACAGAGGTGCAGGCGGATGACGGAGCGTGCTCAGTCACACCTTGTGAGGTGATACTCTCTGATGATTCTGGAGAGGAAACCACATGAGAGGTGAGGGTGAAACATACAAAAACAGTCAATAATAGACACTGAGACAGTTGGACAGCATATGTTGGAGAAGGAGATCCATTCAAAACATATTCATATGTGTACTCAGCCTGGGAAAACCCAGACAACTTCCGGCAAATTTAGATTTGCTCTGAAAGTTAAAGTTAGTCTGGCAAAAAGCTCATTCAAGCCCATTTCTAATCCGTCGAAATCGCAGCACCAATCAGAAACGTTGGGGCGGGCTTTACACGATGACGACAGCGACTGGGATTTTGAAGCAGATTTTGTAGCCTACATTACAAAGATGGATGCCGCCGTCGAACATCACTCGCATCGAATCAGCTATCGCGTCTGTTTTAAGCGATTTGAACGTTTCCTTTTTGTTAAAAACCGAGCAAAGAACAACACTCGAAGATGTTTCTCCGGCCGCCGCTCTGCATACGTCATCTCCTTCATCGCTCTGACTGGTTTTAGGTCTACCGCGACGTCCGTTGGTGACGCCCCTCTGGAAATGATTCTGTCTTATGACTGCTTTGCCAGACCATAACTCAGTTACAACTTGAGAATGGTTCCTCTGAAAAAATCTCCATGCTTTAAAATAGCTTGAATGTAACTCTTCACCCTTGCTCATTTAGTATACGTAATTCTGAAGAATATGCAAATTAGCCCTGCCTCCACTCACTCCCACAAGCTCAGAGATCCACTTGTTGACAGATCACTCGTTGACCCTGATTAGTTACAAGATGTACATCAGAAACACCAGCGATTTCAAACCGAGTTTTTGAGACCGCCTTTGGCTCACTGCAGTTTTAAGAAAATACTAATATAGTGTCTATATAAAATACTAAATAGTGTCGACTTATGAATTTGCACATGGTTTGTCTTATAGCATATTAAAAGACATATAAACAACATTAAAAGCTGGATTTTCACCACAATTAAGATTATTTATGTACTACTATAGCATTTATTAATATTTTGAATTCACTTTCTTTTTTAATTTCTAGTTTATAATTCTGAGTTATGTGCTTTTTAATTCATTTTTAACCTTTGTTTTAATATTTTTGCACAGCTTTAATTAATTTTATTTCAGTTTTAGTAATCTTAGTCAATCAACTTCTTGATTGAAAAGTCTTTAAAGCTTAAGTATCTCATCTAATATTTCAGCTTCTTTCAATTACCCAATTTTTTACTTATAGTTAACAATAACAACACTGGAATGGTCAGATCAGATTTCACATCTTTTCCCTCCAACTAGGAACCGCAATCTGATGGATACAAACCTCGATCCAATTTGTGCTTTGAAATCCAAATTAAAATCAAATTTTTGCAAACGAGCCAAACAGAATGCACAGTAATTTCATCAAATAATATATGAGAAAGTCTCATGGAACTGCACTGACATCTTAACTACAGAAACAGATACCACAATAACAAAAGTGATACTAAACATCACATCTGAAGACTTTAGTCCAGTGCAGAGTTGTGGAAGAAGAACCTATAAGGGAAATAAAGCGATATTTAAAGTAGATTAAATCAAATGCTAAGAAAAACAGAAGAAAAAGCTTGCACAGTTTAACTAGAGATGCGTATTGAAACCGCCATAAAAGGCTAGTCACTCTTGAGCTAATGTTATTCTAATAGTGAGCAGCAGACCGCCGACTGAGATCCATTCTAAACTGTTTACACTAAAACAGCGAGTAAGACTTCAATGCCCATTCAGACGCTAGACAGCCAAATTTAGCCATTGTGTTCTGTGTGACATACACAATCAAATCTTCCTCTAAACAACTGACATAATACGAAAAAATAACTATTTGCAAAAGGAAAAATATACAAATTGAAATCAGCAAGTTATCCATCTCCCATTCACCTGAGAAGTCCATTTGTTAAAGTGTGCTGGATTCACAGTCAGTCCAGCCTGTAGAATCTCAGTAGTAGAGTTCACTCGCAGGAGTTACACAGCAAATAAAACGTGAACCGCAAACACCCGCTGTCCCTCTCTCCAGCCCCCTCCCTCTGAGCCTGTATCACGCTGAACACACTCGCTCCGTCGGGCGGCTGGTGGTCCAAAAGACCTCAAGTGCCCAAAAACAGCTGAGCATACAGTATACTAATGCTGCACATTACACATGAGATCTCGCAGATGAGATATGCAAAACTATAGATTCTCTAAGTGTCAAATGTGTCTAATAGATAAATTAAGTGTTGTTTATTTAGATTAAATCACACTGAAATTGTATGGCACTTAAGTTTAGATTGACTAAAAGCTCAAATGTTTCTTTATTTTTCAGGTTCAGCATTTGTTGTTGTTTTATTTGCATATTTTATTCAGTGATCTGACATGGGGGAAAAACACTGTTCCCATCTCATTCAGTTTAGCATTTAATGAGCGGCAAAGAAACAAAGCGGCAATTAGGAAGTGATTAAGGTCCAATTAGTCATGCAAGCCAGAGAGAAGTGGGTCAGACCACTAATGACTTCCAATAGGTAGAGAGAGGGGCCGAGAGGGGATAGGTCGGGGAAAAATGAGACCTGGCTTCGTTATAGAGATAAAGTTGAGAGAGAGAAAATGATGTAAAAGTTGATCACCACAAAACTCATTATACAAACACCGAAAAAGGCAGAAACAATCTGTCACGTCCATATCTTCAGGAATCTCTAGAGCGAGCGACTTTGTGCCCTCAGGAGTTTGTGGCCCCTCTCAGTTCCTCTCAAAGGCCATATTTAAGTGATTATTTCTCCGTGGCAGGATAACAACGATCATTAGACTCATGAATGACCACCCCACGAGGACTGACCAACCCTCCCAGAAAAAAAGCAGACCCTTTCGGAAGATAGTAATATGTACACTTTAGGTACTAATGTTTAAGGTACTACACAAAAATAGTACTTTTTTAAGGGGTCCTGCCCCAAGTGACAGCTTTTAAAAAATATCCGTGATTTTAACAGTAAAAAACTGTAAAATGCTACAGTGCAAAACTGTTAATTGGTAAACAGAAAGTTTCCGTACTATACACGGTAAATAACTGTGATATAATTTTACAGTAAAATACCGTTAAATTTACAGTTTTTGAAAGTGAAAAAGAACAAATCGTTGTATAATTTACAGTGGAAAAACCGTAAATTGACATTCCCACAATTCCCTGTGTGACACTTCACATTTTATGTATTTTTGTTGAAATAACTATGGTTCCTCATAGTTTTATTGTTTTTTTTTCTAATCAGTTATGTACATTAGGGTTTTATGTTACATTTAATGTTGTTAAAGTAATGTTTATTGCATTTTTTTAATTTTATGTGTGTTACCATGATGGTGCTTAATGTTTGTGTGAATGACACTGTGCAGCTTCTTTAAATAAGTATTGCTTTATACAAGTATTCACTTGTGATGAGCTGTGATTGCTCATGTAACTCTCATTACTGCTGTGATGATTGTTGGTTGTCAGTGGATTATAATGGTCTAAAACAGATATCAATACGTCAATAAGGTGATAAATCCACATTTTATCAGAAAATAAAATACGGTTTATTACTGTAATTTTTAAGTTAAGTCTGTAAAACCATTAACGTTCCTACCGTATTTTTAACGGTAAAGTTCTGGCAACAACAGCTGCCGTTTTTTTACCGTAAAATTCACGGTTTATTTTTTACAGTGTACCTTTTTCTGAAAGTAAATGAACAGTTCTGAGTTCAGTTTTGAGTTTTGACATGCCCTGACATTTGTGCTTATTTCTGTTACTTATGACATGGCAATAGTGTACATGAATACTGCAATTGCTTTAAATATAGACTCAACCAGAATATGGACATTAATGGGGAAATTAGCTCTTTACCCATTTGGTAACACTTTACTTGAAGGGGTGTGCATAAGACTAACATGACACCTTCATAATCATGTCTTGACATATGTTATGAATATGAAGGAAGTTTTAAGAATGTTTGTCATTAAGTGTCATTCGCTCAGTTATGACATTTTTAATGCGAATATGACATTGTTTTAGATGTCTTTATGACACCTTGACATAAACCAATAAATCATAACCAGTCAGTGTCTTTGTCATGACAACTTGACATTACTAAGACCACACAACCTGTCATAAACATGACATAGCAGATTAATTATCAAACTTAAGAAACCACCTAGCTTTATTGGTTAACATTACATTAAACTGTCAGATGGTTGCTTTTGACATTGGCTGTCATGAAGCCATTATAACTTTAAATTCAATTAGTTTCACTGTAGTTGAGGTCACGAAAAATATTCATGACACAGTTATAATGGCCTCATGACAGCCAATGTCAAAGCCAACCACATGACAGTTTAACTTAATTTTATGTCAAGTTGTCATAACAAAGACATCTTAAACAATGTCATATTTGCATTCAAAATGTCATTATTGAGCGATTGACACTTAATGGCAGTTGTCATAAACATGCATAAACCCTATTTCATATTCATAACATGTCATGTCATGGTTATAAAGGTGTCATGTCAGTCGTATGCACACCCCTTCACAGTGGATAATAAATACTAACAAAAATATGCTGCTTTAAAAAAAGTACATAACATTACAACTCAAACGGTTGATTGGTTATCAAACGCTTGATGGTGGCCATTGACTTCCATAGTATAAAAAAAATACAATGGAATGACCATCTAATGTCTGATTACAAACAATTATATATATATATATATATATATATATATATATATATATATATATATATATATATATATATATATATATATATATATATATATATATATATATATATATATATATATATATATATATATATATATCTTTTGTGTTAAACAGAAGAAAGAAGCTCAGACAGGTCTGAAACAACTTGAGGGAGAGTAAATGATGACAAACTTTTCTTTTTGGGGTGAACTATCCCTTTAATTATATCAAACTCTGAAAACACATAAAATGCTAAATTACTATCTAGTCACACTGTAAAAAAATATCTGTGACTTTAACGGTAAAATACTGTAAAAATGCTACAGTGCAAAACTGTTAATTGGTAAAAAGAAAGTTTCTGTACTATACACAGTAAAGACCTGTGAAATAATTTTACAGTAAAATACTGTTAAAATTACAGTTTTTGAAAGTGAAAAAGAACAAATCGTTGTATAATTTACAGTGAAAAAACGTAAATTGACATTCCCACTATTCCCTGTGTGACATGATGGTTCCTCATAGTTTTAAAGATTTTTTTCTAATCAGTTATGTACATTAGGGTTTTATGTTACATTTAATGTTGTTAAATTAATGTTTATTGCATTTTTTTAATTATATGTGTGTTACCTTAATATTTGTGTGAATGACATTGTGCAGCTTCTTTAAATAAGTATTGCTTTATACAAGTATTCGTAATGAGCTGTGATTGCATTGTATTACAATGGTCTAAAATAGATATCAATACGTCATATCAAATTGGTAAATCCACATTTTATCAGAATATAAATTACGGTTTATTACTGTAAATTTTAAGTTAAGTCTGTAAAACCATTAACGTATCTACCGTATTTTAACGGTAAAGTTCTGGCAACCACAGCTACTGTCTTTTAACTTAAAATTTACCGGTTTATTTTTTACAGTGCAGCTTTAAAATTTTGAAACTGTAAATCTCCAAAACAGTCGGCTGACACCATTTACTAACTTTCACTGTCACAAGACCAACACATTTGAACTCTTCAACTGCACACAAGCCAGATATTACAGTCAGGAGATTCACCAAAACACTGTTAAAAAGAGAGTCCTTGTAAAAAAGGGTATAGAATACATTAAGCAAACTTAAGAATAATTCGCTTTGAAAAATATCTAGGAATTTTAATACCTAGCAATATGTAAACAAACATAAAGTAGAAAAACAGGATAGTGCCTAAAACATGAAACCTTCTTCTCTCTGTCTCTCTTCACTGTCCCACATTCTCATGCCCAAAACACTAATTGGAGCTCAATTAATGCAGAAAAGCTCTATTCACTCAGCTTTCAAAGCCGATGCCACGCACACACACACACACACACACACAGCACATTAGCGACATCTTTCAAACATCTGAGCTAGGGTTTCACTCAAGGTCATTATAAGCAGTTATTTCCAGCACTGACTGCTACATTAACTGCTGCAAACACATCACACTCCGTCGGCGAACACAGAAAAGTGGTCTGGCCCATTTTGACACAGTGACCGCTTAAAGTCAACATGAACTCTAAATTGACCGTTAATATTTCAGTGCATAAATCATCAGTGCACGTTATTCCAGAAAATATTTAAACGTTTTCTGCTGACCTTACAAGGCCACGCATACCTACAGAACTAATACGGCAGTATTTGCAAAAATAAAAAATACACAGACTTTCACATTTTTTCACTTTTGCTTGAGAGAAACTTTTAGACTAAAGCGTATTAGTCGTGTTAGTTTTATGAGATACGTTTTCTCACGAGATTTCGCAAGATTTTTTAATTTTATTTTAATTGTTATCCTGTGATGTCAAAGCTGCAATTATTTTTAGCATCATTACGCCAGTCTTCAGTGTCACATGATCCTTCAGGAATCACTCTAATATCCTGATTTGCTGCTGAAGACACATTTTTCTTTTTTATGGAAGCATGATCTTTTTTTATCACGATTCCTTGATGAATACAAAAGTAAAAAAGAAAAAGGTTTACAATTAAAATATCTTGTGTATATATATATATATATATATATATATCTATATAAAAGATACACACACATGCTTGTATATATTTAGGAAATATTTTCATGTATATACTGTATATATATATAGATTTATATATAATTTTATATAAAAATATTAAAATTATATAAATTTATAAAAAATATTTTATATATTAATAATATTTTTTTCTTAAATATACATGCATGTGTGTGTATTTATATACGTATATACAAAATAATTATACACAGTGCACCCACAAATATTATGTAAACACAAACTTTTATTTTATCGTTTACAGCCTAACTATATATATATATATAATATATATATATATATATATATATATATATATATATATATATATATATATATATATATATATATATATATATATATTTTTCTATAAAGAAATTACTATAAATTGCATGTACACTGCACAAAGCCCACAGAGTAAATATAGATTAGCCCCATAACTTTAAATACTTCATTAGTCTCTAAGATACAAATAACAGAAGATATACCATTTTTGGAGAAAAAACAAACCTCATGCGCGGGCACGAATTTTGCCCTACATACCTAAAACATGACAATTTTTCTTTATTCAATTT
>JAQIUQ010007034.1:0-70000 GCA_030378365.1 Hybognathus amarus | reverse complement strand
ATAGATAGATAGATAGATAGATAGATATTTTACCTGGACTGCATCTCTGTCTGTGTTCTGTGTGTGTGAGAGGTTGAGGTGTGTGTCCCATGCGAGGTGGAGATCAGCTGGGCCGGAGCGCTGCTCTGCTGGCTTAAGGGAGTGTGTGAATGTGTGTGTGTCTGCCTGAACGCCTGCTGCTGCTGCTGCTGCTGCTGTATCGAGACAGGCTAAAGAAAAGTCCCAAGATGGCTTTCAGATTTCCATTCCGGATCTCTGTGAGGGAGAGATGTTCAACAAGAGAATACTGTTCAGTATATCACTCTGCAGACACTTTGCTCTCAAAGTAATTAGAAGGGCGTTAATTGCAAGCACCGTCCCCCATAAAGCACGGTGTGAGCACCTCGCACCAAAAACCTTCCAGTTATCAGGCAGTGCCCACCATCAGTCAAGTGGGTGATAATAAAGCCGTCTGCTTTGATACTTTAGTGTATTTTCATTGATATGGCATTAACCGGCTTGTAATTCTAAAAGGGGTTTAGCATCACTTTTAACTCTGGGTTATGAAGTACAGCTTTTCCTATGACAAATGATAGCGCTTGAGAGTTACAGCAAGTTGTTTGGCAACAAACAGAAAATCTCATGCATCATTAAATAATGTGCTTTGTATAGTCAAATAAACATTTATGGGCTTTATTTAGAGCAGTATCTGAGGGAATATCAATCAATAAGCAATCAGTGTGGTGTGAAAACGATCCAAAACCCTTGAAAAATGCTACAAAGTATAATTTTTAGCCCTTGGTCAGGACCAAATGAACTGAACTACAGATGTGAAAGCACCCTAAGTGATAAATTGTGTGCTGTAATTGTCCAATGTTTTCCACCACATAAATATGCAAATAAAAACATAAACCCAAACTATCTAAATTACTAACCCCGGGTGAACCCAGTTTAGAATAACCCCAGGTTAATCATTTACATATTTACATTGTAAAAAAAAGCCCATATTTTGTAAAGTAATTGACTTTGCAACTAACTGAGATTAAATTGTTATGAAATTTTACTTCCAATTTGACCATATTTCAAACTTAGGCTTTTTACCTTCAGCTGAGAGTCCCTGTATGTTCACACCTTTGGCTGCTAGGAAGCTCAGACAGGCATCAATGTTCTCAATCTAAAGAGAACAGAGAGAAAATTATCATTTCAAAAGATAATGAAAACACACACACATACAAACACAGGTCGGTTAAGTTCAAAACAGATGCTGTGTCGTTGCACATCTTCAGATCTGCTCTGTCTGAATACGTGACTGGACGTTCACTCGCTCTAGGAGGTGTAGTGTTATCAGAGAGCATAGATTGGCTGCTCAGTCAAAGCAGTATGCAAAGCCTTTGCTCCCAATCGTTGAGGGCATCACATGTGCCCTGTTGCTAGGAGACGTCGTCGAGGCCACGACGCCTGACCCAGCCGCATCCTAGCATCACTCAATTGGCTGAGAGGACAGTGATGCAATAGGCTACACTTAAAGGTCATGTGGTGTGCACACTAGGAATATGTTAATGATATTTACCATACTCAAGGATCAAGGTTATTCATAATCGGTAATTGCAATTTAAGTAATCAGATTACTTTTTTAAGTACTGAATAACAATTCGGTTGAATTAATGATTCCTAAGTGTGGTTTAATTTCATAATTGTAAAGTACCATTACATTTTTTTCCCCTCAACATTTCTTATTCTTATACAGTATATTCAAAAATGTATTTAAGTCCCCTGTAGTGAAAATCAAAGTGATCATCATTGTGTGGATCTCTGAGCTGGTGTGAGTCAGTGGAGGCGGGGCTAATTTGCATATTCATAGAACCGCATATACTAAATGAGGCAAGAGTGTAGAGTTACATTCAAGCTATTATGGCATAAAAAAACACGTAAATATGGCATTTTGGTGATCAAAGATGAGTTTTGAGGGATACAATTATTGACTACAGGAGGGCTTTAAAACGTTTTAATTATTTTATTATTTATTGCAGTTGTAATTTTACAGTGTCAATAATTTCATTTGATTGATAACAGCCCTACTGTAAAAAATATATATTTTTATGATTTGTAATCACAACATTTTTTCTTTTGTCAAATCAACTTAAATAATTTATGTAGTTCAGATAACATAATATTTTGAGTTTCTGATGATGAAATCAAACTCCCTCATTGTCTTAACTCAGTTTTTCCATTTCAATAAACTTACATTTTTAAGGCAACCAGGTTACTTCATTTTTTTTTAAGTTAAACCAACAATATTTTTTAACAGTGTATAGTGTCTTATCATAATTGAATTTATTGATCAAATGTAATAATTTGACATGAAAAATTATGCATTCATTTAAATGTTTTTAAGGCCTTTATAAAGGTAAACAACACCCTGCACTGCAAAAAATATTGTTGGTTTAACTTAAAAAAGTAAGTAACCTGGTTGCCTTAAAATTTTAAGTTGATTGAACTGGAAAAAGTGAGTTAATACAATGAAGGAGATTAATTTAATCATCAGAAACTCAAAATAATAAGTTATCTCAACTAAATAAATTATTTAAGTTGATTTGACAAAAGAAAATATGTTGTGATAACAAATCTTCAAAATATATATTTTTTTACAGTGTGGGGGTAAATATAAAAAATATTCAGATTTAAGTATTAAGCAATACTTTTGAGGCCACTACATAATTTAGAGCATCACTTTGATTTAATGCCAATGTTCTGTATTAAAGAACTGGTGATCTGCCATGGGTTAGTCAGCACACGCGTCAGTTATGTCAGCTATAGCAACACATTTCAGCCTCGCTGACTGTATCCCAGTTGCTGGCAGCCAACAGTTGCCGGGCTGAAGGGTCAAGGGAGATCTCGAAACGTGAGTAAAGAATCTGCTCTAGATTCCACTGAACCTTTGAAGGAACCACATACCAGACATCCAGGACTAAAAATAACATTTCTAAATAAAAATATCGCAGGGAGAGGAAATTTAATTTCTATGTTTTCTTTCTCTCTGTGAATTGAATTACAAAGGCATAATATTCTATAAAGTCAATATGAATGCATTAAAAAAATGGGGTGTGGGGCAATTTAGCTCTAACATAACATTGTCTTCTGTGATTGTTGGTCGTGCATGACAGCAAACGCCACTCTGAATGACACTCTCATAATAGCTGCATTAAAAACTCCCTGGGTCAATAGAAATCAGAACCTACTGGAATAAAAGCAAACAACTGATCATAGAACATAAAAAGCACTTAACAGAAAAACAAACACACACTATATAAGCCACTAGTGAAACGCATTAGTGGTCAACCAGTATTGTTTGTTCAAAGATTGATGTCGATATCTTGTCTGGCTGAAAAAACAAAAATAAAAAATAAAAACATATATAGTTTAACAAAAAAAATACATTATTAAAATACAATAACATTAAAAATCCCATTTAATTAAAATACACTCTAGAAAATGCTGGGTTGTTTTAACCCAATTTTGGGTCAAATATGGACAAACTCAGTCATTGGGTTACATTTTTAAATTAAATTTTTAACCCAATGTTTGAATTTGAGGATGCACGATATATCGGCCACATTATCGACATCGGCCGATATAATGATAATTTTTAATGTTATCATTATCGGCCCAACAAGAACATTTAGCCGATATCTAAAAGCCGATAAATAATGTATTATTTCCTTCAGCTGAGGCACTTTAGATGTGCACTGTTCAACATGATGCGTTTAAATTACTTGAAGTACGATTGAAATCACTTTAAAAAAGGAAAATCCAGTTAAAGTGCAAAATGTGCAGCGCAAGTCTGTCATATCGGCTACACAACATTAAAATAAGAACATCATAATTGTGTTTATATCTTGACTTTTTGTGAGGAGACTTTTTTATAATCAGGCTCTCAAAAATTTTCTAAAAATTTGGATTTAGATTTATCGGCCAATATATCGGTTATCGGCTTTCAAATATAAAGAAATATCGGTTATCGGTATCTGAGCCAAAATTGTCATATCGGTGCATCCCTATTTGAATTAGTCCATATTTGACCCAAAATTGGGTTAAAACAACCCAGCATTTTTAGAGTGTATTTTTTCCTTAAAGTAATACAATTTTAAGACTGTAAATATACACACAAATTTGCAATGAATGAAATCAGCACTGTTTTACAAAATATTTTCACAAAAATGTGGGCGTGGGATATTACTCAGGTTGTTTGTTTATTATGCACTATTATACTACAGGGCTGTTGAATGCTTGATTCTGATTGGTAGAGACGTTCTAAAGGTGTGCATTATTTTCAGGGAAAAGCACGGCTAAAGTAGTTTAAGGCAAGTTTGAACCGCATTACAGTTCCATATCACTGCGCAGAGTTAGGATTCAATTCATAACAAGAGAAGACATGCAGCCCCATGCGCTTTGATCTGAAATATTCGATGTCTAACTTCACAATCAATTGACTTTAATAAATAAAGTATAGTCCTATCTATAATAGGCTAAATAGAAAATTAAACTGAATATCTACTGTCAATTATAGAAAACAATAATGAACGAATTAATTAAAACAAAGTTAATAAATAAATAATATTGACGCACATGCTTTTTCTGTCTTCATTATTTTCAACGTCTCTCTCTCTCTCTCTCTCTCTCTCTCTCTCTCTCTCTCTCTCTCTCATAACTGCATTAATAACTGCATAAAGCCGGGACAGACTAGTTTAGGCCTACGCCAGTTATGAATGTAACGTTAATTTAATACTTCAGCACAGCAGCGCGTTCAGTCTGTGTTCACACGGTTGGTGATTAGTAAGACCTGCTACAGTCGATGGAAACAGTCGGTCTTCGAATATTTCAGCGAATTGTAAGTGTGTCCCCCATCATTACATTAGTCTGCTATCAGTGACTCAAACCTCCGTTATTTACTACCTCTAAAAGGACGTTTTGGAATTAGCAACGGAGGCATGGGATTAGATGCGTAAGAAATTAGTCCTACATACAAGAGCGCTTCAATGTCAAAAACTTGACAAACGTCTTGATATGAATCATCTGAACAATGTTTTGAGGTGTGGTAACTGTAGTATAAGCGGAATAATTGACTTCAGGCCGTCGAATTATCCGAAAATAATGCACACCCGAGGTGTACGGCCACTCCGCTTCGCGTCGTGACCGCATTACCACCTCGGGTGTGCATTATTTTTCTAATAATTCAACGGCCTGTCGTCAATTATTCCTTACATAAATGATGCTCCTAAATAAGTATAGAAGTAGTGTTGCACGGTGCACCGATACTTCAAAAGTATCGCGATACTCGGAAATTAAAAACCTCACGATACCTAAATTTATTAGTATCGATACTTTTATGAATGACCGCGTTCCAGATTTGTAAGAGACGTATTTCATGTTGGTGTGTGCCACGCACGCTTCCAGTCTCTCCCTATATGAACGTCTGTGTTTCTCCTCACGCACGCAGCAAAGAAGCTGCAGCTGTCATGAGACAAACACTACCGCGAGACGGCTGCATGCGCGAGCACACGTGATACAGTGGCCGCCTGTCAGTAGCGGAGTGGCAATCCGGAGAGTCGAATCTCTTCCCGGTGGGCCGGTAGTGTTTCGAGGCCGCGAGGGCCGGTCTGATAGTTATACATTGCAAGTTATTAGCAACACAATCCAGCGGCCTGTACACAATAGTCTCTGCAACGGCGATAGTTTGAAGCGCGCGTCCGTGTGAAGACGGTGCGCGACTGGGCGAGCCGCAAAAGACACTGTATCCATGCAACTGATGATAGCAGCGAAAAAGAGCGCTCTGCTTGATTTAAAAAAACAACAACAGATTTTCAGCGCTGAGATCTCTTATTTAATAGCGAACTAAATGAATTATCTGCTAGTTAACTGGAGATGTTTAATTTATTTTTGTATTAGGTGTACAACTTTCCCCCCAACTTTCATAGATAGCATAAATAATTACGCAAGCTGCTAAAATAAAGGATACAAAACATCAGCAAAATGATCTATCGGCTATATGATTATAATCAGAGCATGTGCATGTCAGTGATTTATTTATATTAGGTTATTACAGCATTAAAGAGCACAGACCTATGCAAAGGAGGTGCATGTGAAACGCTTTGTAAGAAATTACTTTCCTTTTCAGGGAAAAGTATCGAAAAAGTATCGAAAGTCGCAATACTTGAGGTATTGGTATCTGAAACAATAATTTTGGTATTTGATGACAACACTATATAGCAGTATGGAAGAATTGCACTACCATGGTTGGTTTCTATAATGTGGATGTCACAATGTAACTAACCGAATCTAACAATACTCTAAATAAGCAAAAATATTAATATTATGAGGTTAGGAAATGACAAAAGGAAGTCAAACCTCTTGTAAAAATAGCCAAGCATTCGATTCGAATGTGGATAATCTCAAAATGGCCAAATATTATTCAAATACATTTCATTCTATCAGAAAACAGTAATAATGATAAAAATGCAATTTTGTTAAAGCTTTTTCCAAATACATTTATGGCTTGAAAATACTCAATCAAAATGTTTGACTGGTCAGAAGATCTTTAAAGCATGTTAAAAACTTTCCAAACATGTCATGCAAGTTCTTTTCATACTGAAACAAGGTAAAAACAAAGATTTGTACTTTCTATTTGTCTCTGTTACTTCTAGTCACTAGACTATACGCAGCTTACATGTCTATATATCAATATAAAAGCATTTTGAATTCTATCTTATGCCATGTTTCATAAGTATCCTGTCAATAATCAATCCATGAAGTCCTTAAAGCAATACGACGCCCGTACCTGAGTGTTTTATTTGCTTCTCAGCTCGCTGCATGTTACCTGTGAGAGACTGTAGGAGTGTATCTGTTCCCTCAGCGGCTCTATAGTGTCTAACACAACAGGGCAGAGACGGCCTGCTAAACAAACACCTTCACACACACAGAGAGAACTAATGTCTGTCTCAAACACATAAACATGCAAAAACGCACACATGTGAACATATACCAAATATCATTCCTTCTATATGAGACTCCCTCCACACATACTCTCTCTCTTATTATATGTCTCCATCTCCCCCTCTGGTTGTTTCTCCCCTCTCTGTCATTATATTTTTCATCACCACTGGTTTTCTAATAAACTCCTCCTTGTGTGTAAGTGTGTTTATGTGTGTAAGTGAGTTAGAGTTGAGGAGAGAGAGAGAGAATGTGTGTATTTAAAGGTGATGACTGACAGAGGAACTGGTCATGTGATGTTCTTTATAAAATGGCAGTAAATACTGTATAAACAATAAAGCGTGTGCATTAATTGAATTAGAAATAAAATCAATGAAACAACATACACTTGTATATCTGTATACATATCTCTGTATTTATTATGTGTTTTATATATATACACATATATACATATATATACAAAACGCTACCTAGGGTTAATCGATCAGATTTTTATGTTTTTAAAAGAAGTCTCTTCTGCTCACCAAGGCTGCAATTTTTTGATAGAAAATACACAAAAAACACAGTAATATTGTGAAATATTATGACAATTTAAAATGACTTTTTTTATGTTAATACATTTAAAATGTAATTTATTCCTCTGAAAAAAAGCTGAATTTTCAGCATCATTACTCCAGTCTTCAGTGTCACATTCATCAAATCACTCTTAATTATGATGATTTTATGCTCCAAAAAACATGATATGAATTATTATCCATGTTAGAAAAACAGTTTTTTACATTTTTATTTCAGGATTCTTTGATGAATAGAAAGTTCAAAAGAACAGCTTTTATTTGAATTGGAAAGCTTTTGTTACATTATAACATATCCCTACTGAAAGTTTGGGGTCAGTAAGAATTTGTATTTTATTTTTGGGGAAATAGATAAGTAAATCAATATCTTATTGTTCATCAAGAATGAATTACGATTCTTCTGACCAAAACTTACAGTAAAGGCAGTGTTATAATGTTAGAAAAGATTCAATTTCAGATAAATGCTGTTCTTTTGAACTGTCTATTCATCAGAAGAATCCTGAAATATAAAATGTAAAAAACTGTTTTCAACATGGATAATAATCATACATGTTTTTGGAGCATAAAATCATCATATTAGAGTGATTTGTGAAGGATCATGTGACACTGGAGACTGGAAGTAATAGATGCTGAAAATTCAGCTTGTTTTCAGAGGAATAAATTACATTTTAATGTATTTTAACATGAGAAAAGTAATTTTAAATTGTCATAATATTTCACAATATTACTGTGTTTTTTGTGTATTTTTTATCAAAAAATTGCAGCCTTGGTGAGCAGAAGAGACTTCTTTTAAAAACATTAAAGATCTTACCGACCCTAAACTTTTGACCGTAGTATGTATGTATATGTGTGTGTGTGTGTATGTATATATATATATATATATATATATATATATATATATATTTATTATTATTTTTTTTTTTTTTTTTTATATACAGTAGTTCACACTCCAGTTACTCGACACAAATGATGAATTTTGTCCAACTTTTAGTGGGCGCCTCCTCAAAGAATGTGGCCTGAGTCTTTGATTCCTTCCACATCCTGAGCACAGATCCCACACAAACAACCTCCTGTGATGACTGACAGACAACCAAATTGGATTAGCGTGCCAATCATTCCCCTTATAATTCATTCGCCTTAACTAAAAAACAAAACACCAGAGTGTTCAGAAAAGTGGGTCATGCTATATAAGCCCATTGTATATCTGACGCTCTTCCTCTTCCCATCGTTTTCTGTCTTTAAAAAAGTAATTTCTCTCACTTCAAAGTGCTATGCTTTGCTAACATCCACCACACATGTGACCAGAGAATGACTCAGCTGAAGAAACCATCATTGTGTCAATATGCACCAGTATTAAAGTTACAACACTGAGATTTCCTGTGTGTTTCAGCAGTCCTGTGTCAACAGCCCTGGACATAAACGCAGCGTATCTTGTGAGCAGCTTGCTTTGCTTTGTCTGTTTTAAAGGGGAGGAGGAGATGGTCTAAAAGGGATCAGGCGGAACAAACAGGTGTAAAAACAACCCCAAAGGTGAACTGAGAGAGTCTGATGCCATAGTCCAGACTGATAAAATAGCGATCGGATGAACACCAAATATCCAGGGGTAACAGATATACCTGTGCTGTTTAAATAGAAACTAACACTTCACGTTTATTTAGAAAAGGTTTTAAGCAGTTGATAGTGCAGCGATAGTGCTTTACATAGCTCAGAAACTGACTCACATAAATGGTAGTTTGAAATACAATGAACAATGGCTATTTCTTACACACACACACGTTTGTTTCACTAAGGCCATTGTACAGACTTCCATTGTTTCTATATCTGGTAAATTATATTTTCTATTATCTAACCCCACCCTTACCTATAAAATATGTTTTGGCTGATTTATATGCCAAGGTCCAGTAAAATGTCCTCAGTTGGTGTGTTGTCATAATATTCTCACTATTTTACAAGTGGGAGCCAATTGGTAAAAGCCAGACACGCATGTGCACACTTGAAATTAAGAACCATTGTGAGAATTACTTAACCCTAAAACCGTGTCTCTGGACAAATGTGGGAGCCAGTAGTTTTCATTTCCTTTTTTAAAAGATACTAGAGCTAGGTTCTCAAATCTTAATTCGTCATATAACTGGCGACTTTGGGGCGATCTTTGACCCATTCGTAAAGTGTGCCGACTTTTTCAGGGCCCCTTAAGACCGTCGGGTCAGTGGCAACTACGAGTCCGGATCGGCATGCGGCTGACGCTTTACCTGCAGCGTCAGTTAGGTGGCGAGTTGGGTTTAGGGTTAGGTTTAGGTCTGGGTAAGTTAGGTCCATGCACGTCATCTACCGACGTTCAAGGGGCCATAAAAGTCGTATGTTGACGATGGTCAAAAGACGTCACAAACCGTCAGTTATATGACAAATTGGGATGAGACTGCGCTGAAAATATTTCCCTTGATCTGAGCGGCACAAGACTTGGCTACTTTTGGCAAGGTTTGCCTCCTGAACACACACACTTTTTTAGACTCAATTCTAATATGTTACAGTGGTGGGGTCGAAAAATGGGAAGCTCCTTTAGCATTCTTGGTATTTGGGAACCAAAAATGGGCACCCCATAGAAATGAATGGGAAAAAACTGTAATTTAGAGTATTACCAAAATAGGCCCAAATAAGACACCAAGTGACAGCAAAGATCGGCTTTCATCTTTTGGTTTTTAGCTCTACAGGAGACTTGTCAAAATGATATTTTAATGTAGTTAAAAAATTTTTAAAAAAATACAACATAAAAAAGCGGTTCGTTTTGAAGTAAATAAATACAAAAATATCCCCAAAATAAAATAAAAACACCATAAATGAATAGACTAAACTTTATCGTAAGACAGTGATATAACTTTTATAATAAATAAAAGTTACAATCACAATCCTCTGTGCCCACATTTGTCCACAATTACAGGATTAAGGGCTATAAAGTGAATACGGTTTGAGGGTGCACCGGATATCAATTGCAGCAAAACATAAATAAATAAAGACTTTGGGGTAAACAAGGATTTTTCTTCTTTTTTAATAATACTTTTATTCAGCGATGCATTAAACTGATGAAAAAGTCAGAAGTAAAGACCTTTACAACAGATATTCAAAAAGATATAGCAATTTCAAATGGATGCTCTTATTTTGAACTTTCTCTTCATCAAAAAATTACTTGAAAAACAATGCATCACTTTCCACATATATAACTGCTTTACGATCATCAAATGAACACCAAATCATCATATTAGAACCACTTCTGAAAGATCATGTGTACACTGAAGACTGAAAATCCAGCTTCTGCATCACACAATAAGATGCATTAATAAAGGAAACAGTTATTTCAAATTGTAACAATATTTCAGAATATTCTATAGATTTACAGTATCTTGGATCAAATAAATGCAGCCTTGATGAGAATTTCTTCAAAAACATAAAATCAGTACCATCATTGTTTTATTTTGCCTGGTGTTATTGTCCACTGACTCAGTGAATGTTAAAAAAAGGATCTCAATCTTATTATCTCATCTTTCATCAAATCTTTCATGTAATGAATTGCTCAACCTTAGAAACAACTCAAAGGGTAATATCATGCTTTAAATCGTTCATTTTTACTTATAAATCATACATTTGTGGTCTATATAAAGCATAACTGCAATGCTTGGGTCTGAATTCCTCATTATTATAGCTCCACAGGCCCCTTTTTTACCCCTTTTCTGATGTGCTTCTGTGAGCAAGTCGTTTCAATGCGGCCCCTTTAAATAAAAAGGCGTACCGTCTTACCCCGCCTGCTTTCCAGGTTCGCTGAGTTCACGGTCAGCTCAACTCTCCGTCGTTCGGCCATTATTGTAGTTTGATAAGAGATACGACTTACTATAGCTTCAAAGAACATTTTTATTCACACGTTAACAAAATGTCAACAACGGAAGACTTGTCCACCAAGCCTTACATATTCGAGCCAGAGCGAGCGATTTGAAAAAGATGACGATTGACGAACTCGTCTTTCATATGGAGGCAGGTATGTAAGTTAACTATGTTGTGTTATTAGTGAAAGTTCGACTATTTCTCTGTTAAAACAAGCACACTGACAAGATAAATGACTGCGGTCTGATCTTACCACTAAAAATCTGTATTGATAATAATACCATCAATGTATGTTTAAAAGCATCAGGAAACACAGCAGTTAACCATGATAAGAGTTTGATTCTATAACTCTTCTGTAGACTGGCTGAGGTTGTTAAAGTGGGATCCTTGATGTGCTTCAGGTCACTACATCCACATCGAACATTTTGACTAGCCCTCTCTGGACTTCTGCACTATCCAAGCTTGAGGAATGGACGACAAATCGGAGTCGAGAATAATAATGGCGGATTGCTCCTAGTGTTGGACCTGGTAGTCCATGTCCTTATTTGTCTGTTTCCGCTGCAAATACGGTGAACGTATCTTGCTCAGATAAACGTCACGTACAACAGACAAAATCTGGAACAGGTTGAACCAAAATATGACCAAAACAGCAATATAAAAGATATAAACAAAAGCACCTGAATAGAGTAATAATTCCATCTTTTCTGGACTATAGAAACAATTCGCAAATCTGACAACAAAATGCATTCAAGGGCTAAAAAGTGGATTTTGCATGATATGTCCCCTTGAGGGCCCAGACTTTGGGTTAGCAATATCGACAACCATTTCAAGTAAAATGGCTTGATTTCATGAGAAGAAACTGTTCCATAAAAGCTAACATATGCTTATCTGTATCAAATGGTCCTCCAATGCAAGTGAGAAAAAAATGCATTCAAATTCCCTAGTTTACAATATGAGCCCAAATACATCCATTGATTAGTTTAAATGTGTTTACATATTTACCCATCTGAATGCTGAGGTTAAGTATCATGTCAGCAATTAGCGTTTGCAGAGATATTACTCAAGCGAATGGATCATTATGCTAACGACATGAGTGCTTGTATGTCCAGCTGTAAGCTGTTGCTGGAGGCCCATTCACTGAGCGATTGTGCAATTCCCGCTCTTGATAAAAACACACAATGGTGATATTTGCATAATGGCTTTGCTTGCACCTGCTTCCAGCAGTGTTGTGCTTCCTAGCTAAAGATGCACACGCACATAAACAAACACACACGCTGGAATTTAAACAGCTTCAGATTGACTCACACACAGGAAAACTGCAATGAGATGCAGAATGCCTGCGGAGACATACACACAAAAAAGTGCATATGCGCACATGCTAATACAGTTACCACCGGCTGAGATATAGAAGATGACCGAATTCAAAAGACCAGAGTATTCACGCAGCTACAGAACGAGAGATAACTGTGAGCAAAGAAAAGGAAAGGAGAAAGAAAATGGGAACACAAAGGCTGTGTGTGTCTAAAAGTAGTAAATGATGGTGCGATTTGCTGCTAAGGGACGGAGCTAATTGATGGAGCCAGAGAAAGGGGAAGTCAGTGAGAGAGACGGGGAAAAGAGATCAATTCAAAACTCCTAATCTACTTCTCACATCTGTTTACCAGCAAACTGTCAAGCTGGTCAAGCATTAGGGCTGGGAGACTGAGTACTAGCACTTAAAAAAAGTCTTGATTCAAGTTTTTTTATTTTTTTATTTTGACTAGTTTTCTGATTATTCATATGCATTTACAATAGCTATGTTTCCATCCAAAGCTGTGAATTTAACATATGCACAAAATTGGAATATTGCATAAATCATTTGCAAATAAAGCACCGTTTCCATCCAATGTGTTCTAGAAAACAAAATCATCACTTCCTGGGAGATTGGCACAAAATTGGATTGCTGCATTCGGTATGTAGGACCTCATTGCAGTACATGAGATCCAGGGGTGGAGTTGGATCCAGATATAAGGGGTGGAGATGGGTAGGATTAGGGGTGGGGTTAGGGATCAGGGGTTAGGGATCAGGGGGTTAGGGATCAGGTGGTGGAGAAGGGTAGGATTAGGGGTGGGGTTAGGGATCAATGGGGTTAGGGATCAGGTGGTGGGAGGAAGGGGTTGAGGATTAGGAGGGTGGGGTTAGGATAGGGGATGGAGATGGTAGGATTAGGGGTGGGGTTAGTGATCAGGGGTGGAGATTTATAGGATTAGGGGTTGGGTTAGGGATCAGGGGTGGAGATTTATAGGATTAGGGGTGGGGTTAGTGATCGAGGGTGGAGATTTATAGGATTAGGGGTGGGGTTAGTGATCAGGGGGTGGAGATTGATAGGATTAGGGGTGGGGTTAGGGATCAGGGGTGGAGATTTATAGGATTAGGGGTGGGGTTAGTGATCAGGGGGTGGAGATTTATAGGATTAGGGGTGGGGTTAGGGATCAGGGGGTGGAGATTTATAGGATTAGGGGTGGGGTTAGTGATCAGGGGGTGGAGATTGATAGGATTAGGGGTGGGGTTAGGGATCAGGGGGTGGAGATTGATAGGATTAGGGGTGGGGTTAGTGATCAGGGGTGGAGATTTATAGGATTAGGGGTGGGGTTAGTGATCAGGGGGTGGAGATTTATAGGATTAGGGGTGGGGTTAGTGATCAGGGGTGGAGATTTATAGGATTAGGGGTGGGGTTAGGGATCAGGGGGTGGAGATTTATAGGATTAGGGGTTGGGTTAGTGATCAGGGGATGTAGATTGATAGGATTAGTGTTGGGGTTAGGGATCAGGGGGTGGAGATTTGTAGGATTAGGGGTGGGGTTAGTGATCAGGGGTGGAGATTTATAGGATTAGGGGTGGGGTTAGGGATCAGGGGGTGGAGATAAGTAGGATTAGTGGTGGGGTTAGCAATCAGGGGGTGGAGATTAATAGGATTAGGGGTGGGGTTAGTGATCAGGGGGTGGAGATTAATAGGATTAGGGGTTGGGTTAGTGATCAGGGGGTGGAGATGGGTAGGATTAGTGGTGGGGTTAGCAATCAGGGGGTGGAGATTAATAGGATTAGGGGTGGGGTTAGTGATCAGGGGGTGGAGATTTATAGGATTAGGGGTGGGGTTAGGGATCAGGGGGTGGAGATGAGTAGGATTAGTGGTGGGGTTAGCGATCAGGGGGTGGAGATTGATAGGATTAGGGGTGGGGTTAGGGATCAGGGGGTGGAGATGGGTAGGATTAGGGGTGGGGTTAGTGATCAGGGGGTGGAGATGAGTAGGATTAGGGGTGGGGTTAGTGATCAGGGGGTGGAGATGGGTAGGATTAGGGGTGGGGTTAGTGATCAGGGGGGTGGAGATGGGTAGGATTAGTGGTGGGGTTAGCGATCAGGGGGTGGAGATTGATAGGATTAGGGGTGGGGTTAGGGATCAGGGGGTGGAGATGGGTAGGATTAGGGGTGGGGTTAGTGATCAGGGGGTGGAGATGAGTAGGATTAGGGGTGGGGTTAGTGATCAGGGGGTGGAGATGGGTAGGATTAGTGGTGGGGTTAGCGATCAGGGGGTGGAGATTGATAGGATTAGGGGTGGGGTTAGGGATCAGGGGTGGAGATTTATAGGATTAGGGGTGGGGTTAGGGATCAGGGGGTGGAGATGAGTAGGATTAGGGGTGGGGTTAGGGATCAGAGGGTGGAGATGGGTAGGATTGGGGTGGGGTTAGGGTCAGGGGGCGGAGATGAGTAGGATTGGGGTGGGGTTAGGGATCAGAGGGTGGAGATGGGTAGGATTGGGGTGGGGTTAGGGTCAGGGGGCGGAGATAGGTAGGATTAGGGGTGGGGTTAAGGATCAGAGGGTGGAGATGGGTAGGATTAGGGGTGGGGTTAGGGATCAGGGGATGGAGAGGAGTAGGATTAGTGGTGGGGTTAGGGATCAGGGGATGGAGATGGGTATGATTAGGGGTGGGGTTAAGGATCAGGGTGTGGAGATGAGTAGGATTAGGGATCAGAGGGTGGATATTGGTAGGATTAGGGGTGGGGTTAGGGATCAGGGGGTGGAGATGGGTAGGTTTAGGTATATGTAAGGTGGGAGGAGTTGGATCTGGATTCAACTTCTCCCCTGGATTTCGTGTTCTGCAGTGAGGACCATCTCCAATTGGGGAAGAAACAACATCATAAATGACTTCGGATGCCTGGTGTTTGTGAACACATGCAAGATACTTCTGAGAGGGAATTAAACCAAATCATTCTGATGACAAACTGATCCGCTGGTTAATCCGGGTCCTAATCAATCACATCCTCAGTTTTTGGTGCTCATCGAGGGATTTATTCAATAAATGTGGTTTTGAATTTATGTGCATCTTGGCATTTTCATCCAGCGTTTTTAGGTGTTTTTTTTTTAAATCCCAAAATTTGCATAAAAAAGGTGGATGGAAACATAGCTATGAAACATACAACGACCAGTGTGGACTGACTGCTAAAAGAATGACTCTTAGGAGTCCATTCATTTTAGTGAATCAAAAACATATAGTGGAACCAGTGATGAACCAAATCTTTTTTAGCCATTCACTCTAAAAAAATGCTGGGTTTTTATCCCAATTTTAGGTAAAATATGGACAAACCTGAATGTTGGGTTAAAATTTTCATTGAAAACATTTACCAAACGGCTAAGTTTGTCCAAATTTGACCCAAAGTTGGGTTGAAACAACCCAATGTTTTTTAATGTGTTGACTTCCATTGAATTTTCTTTCAATGTCAACTGTTTTTCAACCAACATTCCCTGAAAAATCTTCTTTTTGTGTTCAACAGAAGAAGAAAAAAATCATTCAGTTTTGGACCAACATGAGGGTGAGTAAATGATGACCCAAAGTTCATTCATGGGTGAACTACAGAATCCTTCAATTCTTGGCGATTCCCATCCTTATCAACTAAAGGAGCATTGTCTTTCTAGTGAAGCTAGATGGCCAAAGATCGCAGCACACCAGCCCTCCAAACCCAACATCCGCTGGTTTCAGCTGGGTTTCATCACTGTCAAAACAAGAGCAATGCCCCAATGGAGGCATTACTATCCAAACCCTCTAGAAATAACAAAACGCATGTATGGGTCAATCTACCATAAAAAAAGCCCTTTGAAAATGACTCCTTTGTAGCGTCCAATCAGGCTTGACAGCTGCCTTTGTAATGGAGACATGTCAAAAGCAACCGCTGCTTCTCTGCTCATGTGTGATACCAGTGATACTCAGACTTCTACAGTTTGTTTTGCTTAGCTACAGCTTGGCTAAAATAGCTCTTTATGTCTATAATCTGGCTTGTGCTTCCTCCAAACCTATACATTTACTGATGGTTTCAGGAGTTTTTTTAAGTTTCTGCCAAACTACCCCCAGATGTTTATAAAGAAAGACCGCGAGCGAAGCAAAAATAACAGTAATAAAGTGCAAGTCCATACTGTACGCCAAGCATGCTGTGAGAAAGCGATTCTGAACGTTCAATATATTACTGTTTCCCTGGACAGATATAGCATTGCCTTTTAAAGCACATATACTCCAATTATCAAAAACTCACACACACAAAACCAGAGGACAACAAAACAAATCCTTACCATCTGAGAACGACTCTTAGGGCATCCATTAATGTCCTCAATCTTCTCGTTTGCTGCGGTATCCGAAAAAGAGAGAAATAGGGAGAAATTGATTGACAAAAGAACACAATTTGGCAGGTTTCCTTAATTGTAAGCCTGAAGTGCTGTGTGTCCTTTCTAAGTTTTGACCCTGAATGTGAAAACTAGATCCAGCTTGAGCAACTGTGTGGCAAGGCCTGCTGGGATGCGACTGCTTTGGGGTTTTCCTTAGGGTGACTGACTGCATCCCGACGGGCCCAGCCCAAACCCCCCTCACCCCACGGCAGCTGAAACTGGGCCGTTCGCTCACAGATGACAACTGCACACACGCCTACACTGACAGCTACATGCCTGCAGGAATCCCTTTACCTCCTGCGCTGTGGGAAAAATGTGTTGGGAATGTGTAAGATGTCAGGTGAGTAAGCATAGAGGACAGAGACGTCTGAGACGGCCTGTCTCGTGGAGGGACTCTGTGACAACAGGAGAACCATTTGGGTGGCTATCATTGAAAATTGTTATTAACTCATTATTTAATAATGTTGTTGAATTAGTATTTGATGGGTTGCCATTACTTCTAAACAATTTGTAATGTAATCGTTATTTTATAATGTTATTTGATTATTGTTTTATATAAAATATGTAAGCCAAAAATACAAATTAATGAATTTAATTGTTTGAGATATCAAAATTAGATATAAAAAATATCAATATGGCATCTACAAACATTCTAGACTTCAGAATTAATTTCAATCATTCTTTATATATGTATATATATATATATATATATATATATATATATATATATATAAATATATATATATATATATATTAGGGCTGTGCAAAACTGAATTGATTAATTGCATCCAAAATAAAAGTCTGTATTGTTATATATATATACAGAATTTGAAGCACAAATAATTCTTAAATATATACATGCATGCATAGGTATTTATATATACAAAATAATTATATACAGCACACACAAATATATTATGTAAGCACAGACTTTTATTTTGGATGCGATTAATTCAATTAACTTTTGCACAGCCCTAATATATATATATATATATATATATATATATATATATATATATATATATATATATATATATATATAATTTAAAAAAAAAAAAATTCTACATATACCATGATATTTTTGGGGCAAACACTCAAATACCATGGTATTTTCTAATTTCACATTAATATCACAATTTGAAATAAAAATAATATATAACATCACATGAACATCAAAATGTATGTCTTCTAAACAATTTGTTAATCATTATTTGATATGAAACACTTAAGCTACAATTAAGAAAAAGCAAAATTGTGATGTTTAATATCAAATAAACATCACAATTTGCCTCATTTGGATGGTCATGTTTTCTAAACAATTTATTATTTAATCACTACTTTATACTATACGTCTAAACTATAAACTGGTCCTCAAAATACTTAAAGAGTGCATTTATTGCATTGCATTCGATCTCAAAACATATCAAATTGGCATCTGCAAATAAACTCTAGGCCTCAGAATTCATATCATACATTAAAACAAATCCCATTTGATGAATCTATACATTTTACTTGTTGGGGCCCCTGTAAACTGGCGTGAGCTCATTTTTTAAATTATTTTAAAATTTCCCTTTGAAACTTTTTTGGTCGAAAGCCATCAGCTCCCTTTAATATAAAATAAAGTAAATATGTGAAGCATCATGTCATTGGTTGCCTGCAGCATTTGTGTGTCAGACGTGGACAGGTCAGGTTTCAGCTTCAGCTGGCCAGTGTGTCATTCCCATGAGATAAAGACAAGAGGACAAAGTGGGATGACCACAATGATGAGTCACATAACACCACTTTATCCCACAACACTGTACTTTCTGCTGTTAAGAAACCAAATGCTTTCCGGCTCTTACACCATATTTTTAGAGGACAGAGGTAAAGAAAAACTCTATTTTTGTATGTCCATGGCAAGAATTGCAAGGATCAGTTTTCTTACTGAGCACTCAGAAGTATGGAAATAGTATCAAAGCATCAAAAACTCCTATTACAACTGGGTGTTCCATGACAGTTTGATCAAACTTAAGATATTAGTGACTGAAAGGTGAAAGCATTGCTGATAATACAAATAAATGAAAACAAATGTACTCTTACAGATAAACCCCTTGAGATGAATCATCTCGTTTTAAGGGGGTTCAAACTGAAATGCATTTCAAATTTTCAAATATAATTTAATAATAAAAATTATGTGAATGAAAAAAAAAGGTTTTGAATTTAAAGGGATACTCCACTTTTTTTGGAAATAGGCTCATTTTAAAACTCCCCCAGAGTTAAACAGTTGAGTTTTACCATTTTCGAATCCATCAGGACGATTTTCTGATATTTAGAAGAATATCAGTAACCAGACAGTTTTTGGTCCCATTGACTTCCATAGTAGGAAAAAGTATATACTATGGAAGTCAATGGGACCAGAAACTGTCTGGTTACTGATATTCTTCTATTTCCCCAAAAAGTGGAGTATCCCTTTAAAAGCACTGCTTAAATATAAATACATAAATATAAAATATGTCATATATTATGTATTCATATTCCTCAGTATATTTTATTTGAAATAGTTTATAATAAATAATAATAATAATAATAATAATAATAATAATAATAAATACACTGAACAGAATAAAATCCAAATAAATAAATAAATGGAGGCAAAATATCATCCTTAATAATTACAATAATACTCTGTAATGTATTTTTTTAACAATGATGCTAACAAAAAAATATAAAAATATATAATTAAATAAAAAGTCATTATTAGCGAACAAATTGTACTAATTATAGCATTGTATGTTCTTAAAAAAATCAATTTTTGTGCAATTTATGTAGGCTACATCTTTCACAGAAATTCTTTGCTCAATTCTTTTTGCCTGTTTTAGAGAAAGTGAATCGCTCACCGATAACCTGGATGATCTCCGCCAGCAGCACGCCATCGCTCACATCCTGCTGCAGGTCTTTAATCAGACGCTTGTGTCCAGATCTGGCCAGGTAGTGATTCGCCCAGTCCGTGTAGATCTGTCAACACGAGAAGAGAAACCTCGCTTATAAATAAATCCATCAAAAAAGTTTCAAACAACTTGTATTGACGACATACGTAACCGCCGGTTGGTGAAGACTGAGCGCCTCGCCGCGTCACTCCGATCTATTCAAACCAACTCCATTGTGTCTTATTCAAGTTATTCAGCGCTAATAATGCTCGAATTCTCTCGTCTGACATCACAGAAAAGCCCCTTCACTGGGACAGGAGGAGGGAGACCCCGAGGGAGCTTAAATTAAACCTCTGAATGGGTTTGAAAGGAGTCATGTGTTGTTTGCTGTCCAAAAACGTTCCCGCGTCCGTTACAAAATAGAGAAAGCGGAAAACACGTAGAGCAACGTGCATTAAAACTCACGGAGATGCTCAAATAATGGAAAAGCTCACTTCAAAATCACAATTCACTACAACATCACAATTTCAATGACCTAATCACAATAATATAGGCTATATACCCACATAAACAGCACAATAAATGATTCAAAGAGGTTGTATTGTTGTAAAGCAGGCTTTCCACACACAATCAAAGGACTGGCAGTTTTCAAACACATTCCCACATGGGGGTTGTAAAGCATGTGTGGTGTGTTTCATGAGTTAATAAAGACTGCTGGTATTATTGCAGTGTTACTCATGTGAGGAATCAGTTTCCTAGATGGGAAATAACAGGTGCACGCTTAGTCCCTGTCCCATCAAAATAAACACGCTCCCGCTGGAGTCATTTATACTCAAACAGCCCGCAAAGCCCATATAATTACAGAGCAATGACCAATGCAATGTGAAATGTACATATCTATGTGGTGCTTTGAAGTTTTGTGGGCTAAGTGAGTCAGATGTGATTCAAGCTAAGGTGAAGACAGTGAAGTGAAGGTAAGGGTAAACATGCCTACAAGCTACAAAAGAGAAATGCTGGGGAAATTACAGATGACACTAGTCTGTCAGATTGAACCAGGTCACCACATGTAAACACTACAGAACCTTTTCATGTCAAAATAAATGGGGACCATTGGTCTAGTTTATCTGTTATATATTCCGTTACAGCATTAAGACCATGGTAACATTTGTATCAGTGTCTTAAAGTTGCAGTATCATGCGTTGATCAAGTGATCTTGGCATGGCACGTAATGCATAATCACATAAAATCGGAAGTGTTAGGATCCCGATTTCTATTGCATTCCCAGGCATATTCTTACAGAAAGTATCTTAATGATTAAACGCCGTTTCTTGGCCACAGCAACAAATGTTTTTTTTGAGCAGCAAATTAGCATATTAGAATTATTTCTGAATGCACATTTATTTATTTACTCAAATTGCATTTGAAAAGATAGAGAACACACATTCAATGTATTATTATTTCACAATATTAGTTTTTACAGCAGTCTTGGTGACCAGAATAGACTTTCTCTATGTGTAAAATTAAAAACGTTCTCCATTGAGATATTCTCCTCCATACTGAAAGCCACTATACTAACAACAAACCTCCAAATACTCTATGCCATCTTATCAGCACTTATGACATTTATTTGAAATAGACTGACTTTTACATTCTGAGTTACTGAGTAAGCCCGTGCTGTAAGAATATTGTGTTAAAGGGATAGTTCACTTTGAAATTAATTTTTGATATGTTTTAGCTTACCTCAATAGCATCCAAGATGTAGGTGACTTTGTTTCCACAGTATTTTCAATTTGTATACAGTATTTTTAGGTCAAACTGTTCTTGTCTATCAGTCATATAATGGAGGTCTATGGTCACCACCTCAAAGAGCATGCACAGAGAAGTCCAAATTAAACAGATTTAATGTCTCGTAAATAAAAGTACACATTGATGGCCTGAGACACAAAACGAGTGGTTTGTGTGAGAAAACAAACAGTATTTATATTGTTTTTGCCTCTTGTAACCACAACCACAAAGCGCCCGCGCCCTCAGATCACTTGGACACGGCTGTGGTTACAAGAGGTAAAAACAATATAAATACTGTTCATTTTCTCACACAAACCGCTCGTTTCGTGTCTTACATTTACGAGTCATTAAATCATGTTTAATTTGGACTTCTCTCTGCATGCTCTTTGAGGTGGTGACCATAGACCTCCACTATATGACTGACAGACAAGAACGGTTTAACCTAAAAATATCAAAATTGAAAATACTGCGAAAACAAAGACACCTACATCTTGGATGCCCTTGAGGTAAGCTAAAACATACCAAAAATTAATTTCAAAGTGAACTATCCCTTTAAATCACACACACACCCTGCTTTGTTGTGTGGACATCAAACTAGCATCTATTTCTGCACACGTTTGCGGCGGTTGCTTTGCCCGGTCCACTCTTGACCCAAGTATGAGCCGTTCACAGATGTTCCTGAGGAGTGATTTGTTGACAAACGAACAGGTGGCTCTGGCACGCATTTGCCAATGAGTGTGTTAAAATACCTGTGTGAGTAAGACGGGGAATATCAAACGGGGCTTCCTCGGTGTGGTAAGTTTTCAATGATTTACCAACAGCTGTCAATTGGGCTCGTGTTTAAACTGAAGCGGGGATGTAGAACACTGTGCAACTACAAAGGCTCTCATGTCAAACACTAATAACAGGGCGGCCCATGTTAGTCACAGATACAGGATTGTTCCCACAGGCACGGCATGAAGAAGCTACAGAGCTTACATTCAGGTGCACAAGAGAGAGGCCTTTAAATAATATAGTGCTTTAAAGTAATTACAATAGATCATTTACTGAGGTGAACGTCAGGTCAGATAACCTCCCTGCTAACAGCTTAGACCAGCATGCATTTCAATGCGGATTCTGGCTGGTTTGCTACTAGTTTATCTTGTGGACTAACACAATTCAAAGGTTTGTGGTCAGTAAGATTTTATTGTATTATTATTATTTTTTTAATATATATACCTTAAGGCTGAATTACATTGACTAAAAATGACATTTAAGATTTATATTTCAAATATATTCTGTTCTTGTGAACATTCAGTCAAATAGACAGTTTAATACAGTTGAAAACTCTGCTTTTAAAAGAGGCTTTTAACTAGATTGTAGGGTGGTTAGGCTGGTCTAATGTGTATGTGTTGTTTATTTTATTTATTTTATTTAGTTTTTGTGATGTAATGTATTTATGAGAGTTGTTAATTGCTTTCTTTTGTTGTGAAGCACTTTGTGATCTACATCTGAGAAAAGTGCTATACAAATAAATTTTACTTACTTACTTTAATACAAGATTTCTAATGGATCATGTGACACTGAAGACTGAACTAATGATGCTGTAAAATTACAAGTAAATATTAAAATAGTACACTCTAACAAATGATGAGTTGCTTTAACCCAATTTTGGGTAAATATATGGACAAACCCAGCCATTGGGTTAAAAATGTAATTTAAAAATCGTAACCCAATGGTTGGGATTTGTACATATTTACCTGAAATTGGGTTAAAACAAACCCAACATTTTTTAGAGTGTAAAGTTATTTTAAATTGTAATAATGTTTGACAATCCTTAGATTAAATAAATGCAGCCTTATATGACACTTTCAAAAACATTCAATCTTACTGACCCTCAACTTTTGAACAGTAGTGTAATATTGAAATCTTTATTACCAGCATTCATATTTTAAAACATTTTATGAACAGCATTTGGAAAATAAAGAAGCTGAATTATGAATAATATATTTTTCTTTTGAATAACATTCACCAAGATTTACTAATTGTATAATATAAGTAAATATTATGCCAATGTAATGATACAGAACATACAGAACTTGACCAGTCATATACTTTTGCCACTTGTTGCTTTTTATATTTCACTGACCTGGCTAACTTTAGGTGCAAGCTAATCTTAACCCACAAACATCTTAAAAGTCCTTCAGCTCAGCTTGCAGTAACTTATGCAGTAAGTCTGGACTGCATCAACAGTAAATATATGGCCCGTTGACTGCCTACACATATCTCCACGGCAGTGAGGTCTTACCGTTCTGTAGTAATGGCAGGACGACCTGCTGCGGCGTCTCTCTGGGACGTACATCCTCACATTCAGAGCCATAATGCTTTCACAGGTGAAGCGCGCTGCATAAACACTGAAGCCCAGAGGACGTCCTGTGACACTCACGCCTGTAATCAAGTCAGCGGTGTGTGTGTGTGTGTGTGTGGGATAATTTTAGCTGTGAGATGCATTCTGGAGCATCGTTTGCTTAAGATATACCTCACTCTACGTGTCTACATGTCACACTTAGTGTCAAACGCTGAGGCAGAGACATCTCGGATTATTACCGTTTCACCTAGTCCAAATAAAAACAAATTTAATATAATAGTTAGCAAATGATCCTAAAAGGACCCCGAATAAACAGAGAATACTATAGTAATTAAATAGCCTATGTTTCAATTGAATAAACTTAAAGGAGCTGTATGCAAGAAATGTATTTCAATTAATCATTAATTTTCCCTGTTATGTCACTAGACATTAATAAATCATGTTCATTTCAAATACTTATATCACTGACAAAAGTAGTTCAGCCAGGATATTGTCATTTAGAAAGTGAAGTTGCAGCCCTTGACTGATGTTGATGTTGTCATGTTGTGTTTTGTTCTGATGCGTCACCATCCACCGATCTACCAATCACAGAGTCAGTAGTGTTGCGGCATTTGGGTTGCCAGCTCTTCTCTAGTTACCACAGCTGCAGATACAAATGTGTCGGAATCGGATAAAAAAATTTTAAACATTGCAAAACCCCAAAAAACTTGATATGAATGCGAAATACTTTGTTACAAAGTCCGAAATAAATATGTGACTGAAAAAACTCACTGTGTAGGACTCGTCACTTGCCATTGGAAGCTTCTTGTAGCAGCCTACGAACCTGCAGCATATCTGGCAACCTCGAGTCATGGGGAAGGGCGGGGATACACCCTAATTTGAAAGTGATTGTAGTACCAGTTTTGGCCACAATCTTGCATACAGCTCCTTTAATAAAATATAGAAATAATCCAAAATAAATAATACAGTAGGAGTCTCGTTTCTGTTTTACTCTTGATGATTGCAAATGCAACCAAATTGTTTTCCTCTTAGTGTGTCAGAAATGTCAAATCATGATCTTATGACTGCAATTGCGAGATATAAAGTCGTAATTCTGAGAAATAGTCTCAATTGCAAATATAAAGTCGCAATTCTGTGAAATAAAGTCGCAATTACGAGATATAAAGTCACAATTGCGAGATTTAAAGTCGCAATTGCGTGATATAAAGTCGCAATTCTGAGAAATAAAGTCGCAATTGCGTGATATAAAGTCACAATTCTGAGAAATAAAGTCGCAATTGCGTGATATAAAGTCGCAATTCTGAGAAAAAACATCGCAATTCTGTCAATACAATTCTGACTTTACAACACGCAATTTCAACTTTATATCATGCATTTCTGACTTTATAACACGCAATTGCAGATTTATATCTCGCAATTCTGACTTTATATCTCGCAATTCTGACTTTATAACACGCAATTGTGACTTTATATAAGATTAATTCTGACTTCATATCTCGCAATTCTGACTTTATAACACGCAATTCTCACTTCATATCTCACAATTCTGACTTTATAACACACAATTGCGACTTTATATCAATCAATTCTGACTTTATATCTTGCAATTCTGACTTTATAACACGCAATTCTGACTTTAAATCATGCAATTCAGACTTTATATCTCGCAATTCTGACTTCATATCTCGCAATTCTGACTTTATAACACGCAATTCTGACTTCATATCTCACAGTTCTGATTTTATAACACGCAATTGCAACTTTATATACAATGCAATTCTGACTTTATATCTGCAATTCTGACTTCATATCTCACAATTCTGACTTTATAACACGCAATTCTGACTTTATATCTCACAATTGTGACTTTATTTCAATCAAATTCTGACTTCATATCTCGCAATTCTGACTTTATATCTCGCAATTGTGACTTTATATCAATCAATTCTGACTTTATATCTTGCAATTCTGACTTTATAACACGCAATTGAGACTTTATACCAATTGCGTATATTGAAGATCTTATGACTGACCCAAATATCAAGAAATGCAAAGTTTCATGTAACAAAAACATGTTTCCATCTATTCTTTTGCGCATGTTGGCATATCAGAAATGCCAAGATGTGCATCAATACTAAAACATTACAAAAAACGTATTCCACTCAATTGAGGTGGAGGCAGTATTTAGAGGTGTGCAGGTGTGCAGGAAACATTCCTCAGATGCACAACAAATAAACTCGTTGTGATTGGATAACTGGACAAACCAGTGGACCAATGGCATCGCACAGCATCTCAAATGTTGCTTTGATCATGTTAAAATCCCTGAGTCTGTCATCAGAATGATTTAGTTTAATTCTCTCTCAGAAGTGTCAAATTGGCACATAAGTTAAATTCACAACTGTGGATGGAAACCTAGCTGAGGTAGCCAAGACTAATGCTTCTTTTCCTGCTTCAGTCACTAAAAACACATCTAGCTGATATTGGTCTCTCAAGATTTACTGTTGTCAAGCAGAGCTTTAAAAGTGTCTTTTCACACACACATACAGAATGTATATGTACACAAACATACGCAAACACACATGCACTTCAGATCTACATGTACAGAGAGAAACAGTATGGCCTGACACCCACTCGAGAGGTGCTGACAACAACCAGGAATGTGTGTTGGGGTGGTGGAAGGGTGACGGATGGTCCAAACCTTCACATCCCCAAAAACCAAACATAACACTCAGCAAGTTTCAAATGCAAAGATCAAGGCTAGTGCTAAATCCTTCAAGACTCATCGAATCAAGACCTGCAACTCACTCACAAAACATAACTAGGTTGAACCTTTCAGTTTCCTTCTATTAAAATATAAAGTTAAGCCCCTCTTTCTCTCCTGCCATCTGCGTTGTGTCACAGAGTGGTGTAAAAGTGTGTAATTCTCCTCTGGAGTGTCTTGATTAGAGCTCTAATCTAATAATGCACACGGCCAGACACACAGATCACAGATGCCTCATTTATTTATGCTCCTCTACTCTAACCGGCCTACAAATTCAGTTTCTAAAGCAAATGTAATCTTTCCTTTGGCTGAGCTTTCCGGGTCACTCCAACTTGACCCTAATGTTCATTATCTTGCAGTCAAGAGGCTCCACTTGCTGATGTACCATAGGCCTTGAACTATCAATCTGAAATCCATCTACATGTAAATATCCTGGATATTTTCTGAAAATAAAATTAAATACACACAATTATTGAAAAATTTTGGGATCAGTAACCCAGCTAACCTTGTAATCACTATAATAAGTAAACAAAAAATAAATAAGTGCTACAGAAGTAGTAACGTAACATTTGACGAACGCCCAACTAAAATGTTTCATGAACGATGTATAAATAATGTTTTTGTGCTAATGTTTTGAGGACATTATTCAAGACTAGATATCATTCGCTTCTAAACTTTCTTTCAGTAACATTAACAGAATGTTTGTTTATAACTTCATAACATAACTTTCCGAGAATGTTTCCTCTTAGCTGCAGATGTTTCTAAAAAGAAATGAATGCTTTTATTTCTCAAGGATGCATTGAATGTTATGAAAGATTGTTTTTCTGCTGAATTAAAAAATAATAATAATTGCGACTTTATCTCACAATTGCGAGATATGAAGTCAGAATTGTGAGAAATAAAGTCGCAATTGCAAGATATAAAGTAGCAATTCTGAGAAATTAAGTCGCAATTCCGAGATATAAAGTCGCAATTCTGAGAAACAAAGTCGCAATTGCAAGATATAAAGTAGCAATTCTGAGAAATACAGTTGCATTTGCGAATATAAAGTCGCAATTCTGAGAAATAAAGTCGCAATTGCAAGATATAAAGTCACAATTCTGAGAAATAAAGTCGCAATTGCAAGATATAAAGTCACAATTCTGAGTAAATAAAGTCGCAATTGCGAGATATAAAGTCACAATTCTGAGAAATAAAGTCGCAATTGCAAGATATAAAGTCGCAATTCTGAGAAATAAAGTCGCAATTGCAAAGATATAAAGTCGCAATTCTGAGAAATAAAGTCGCAATTGCAAGATATAAAGTCGCAATTCTGAGAAATAAAGTCGCAATTGCAGAGATAGATAAAGTCGCAATTTTGAGAAATAAAGTCGCAATTGCAAGATATAAAGTCGCAATTCTGAGAAATAAAATCGCAATTGCAAGATATAAAGTCGCAATTCTGAGAAATAAAGTCGCAATTCCGAGATATAAAGTCGAATTCTGAGAAATAAAGTCGCAATTGCAGATATAAAGTAGCAATTCTGAGAAATAAAGTCGCAATTGCAAGATATAAAGTCGCAATTCTGAGAAAAAAAAGTCGCAATTCTGTTAATACAATTCTGACTTTACAACATGCAATTTTCGACTTTATATCATGCATTTCTGAATTTAGAAACTGACTTTAGACTTTTAAAAACAGGCAATTGCAAATTTATATCTCGCAATTCTGACTTTATATCTGGCAATTGTGACTTTATATCAATCAATTCTGACTTTATATCTCACAATTCCGAACTTTATAACACGACAATTGTAACTTCATATCAAGCAATTCTAACTTTATAACACATAATTGCAACTTTATATCACGACAATTCTGAGAAATAAAGTCAGAATTGTAAGATAAAAAGTTGCAATTGTTTTAAACATAAATAATACATAAAAACATAAAAAATACAAAATGTTTTTTGATCCTCAGTTTAGAATGATATCTGAAGGATCATGTGACTGGCGTAATGATGCTGAAAATTCTGCTTAAAACACAGGAAAACATTACTTTTAATTAATTAAAAAAACTGCACAAGTAATAATATTTTACAAACTTACATGCACAAATAATTAAGTGTTTACTGCATTTTTGGTCAAATAAATTCAGACTTCATGAGCAGAAGAGGCATGAAAACATCTTATTGATCAGAAATTTTGAACAATAGACTTTATTATAACTTTTTTTTTTTTGTTGCTTTCCATGTGCCACAGACAAATTATAAGATGAATTGTTTTGGTCAGACCACAAAAACACATGTTTTCTATGTTGGAGATATTTCCAGAGGATTGGAGGACACAATCTGCTTCATGAAGGTGTGGGCTGTAGTGAAAGTGAACGAGCACTAATTGATTCTTGAGGTCAAAGGGAGTCAATTTGAGGCGGAGAGTGTAATCAATGATGACGTCATGGGAACAGAGAGCGCCCCCTTCATTTGGCTGATACACATGCATTAAATGCATTTGAAGTAGAAATGCTTGCTGCAGTATATTAGAGATTGTCTAAATGTTGTTCGCTATACCTACACAGTATTATTCTGTCAGTTCTCTGCACAATAAAGGCCAAAAAGCATATTAGTAAATTAGCAAATATGAGTACATTTAAATTTATATTATTTAAATAAAAAAAGAGTGTAGGATTTTGTATTGCATTGTGTTCAGAGGTTTGATGTCTGTATCTTAATCACACGTAGTTGTGTGCAAAACCGTTAAAGTACAAAGCAATGTTAAAGGTTTATCCATAACTAGGACAGTCATTGTCTAGGCAGAATAGATGGAAAACCACTCAAGAGAGATGGTCTATGGGAAAATTATATCCACCTCTTTGCTTTTTCCTGCTTATCAGCATTGTGTTAAAGGGTTCCTATTATGCTTTTCTACATTTTCAACTTTTTTATATTAGTGTGTATATCAGTCCCTGTTCCTAACTCCGACAAACACCTCGCTTGTAGTCTTGAAGTAATCATTTTAAACAATCTTCATTTAAATAATTCCCGCCCAAGGCATGTGCAGTATATGAGTTGCGTTAGTGTGTTAATAGTCACGGTTTTGGTGAGGGGTGTGACATTTGCAAAACAAACTCGAAGCAGCTGACCAATCACAACACACTGGTCCAGCCGACCAATCAGAGCACATTGTCTTTTTCAGAAGGAGTGGCTTCATAGAGACAGGAACTAAACAAAGCGATACTGACAGACTGGGGATAGAGGTGCTGCAACAATGTCAGTTATGTGAAAATGTTTTGATGAATGAAACATAAAAAAACCTATTCGAGTAGACCTAAAAAAATCTAAATCAAAACTTTGTAAAAAGGTGCTTGTTAAAATCTCCTAGATTAACTCTAAAAGGTTATGTGATTAAAACGAGAATGATTGACCAAAATAATCATATATTGACAGAAACACACAGTCAAACTGAGAATGTATGAAATGGATAGCATGACACAGCCATGATCCCCCCTAAATGATCAGAAAGAAACAGTGCACAATTAAAGCTTCTTGTCCAGACAGACACGGAAAATAAAGAAACACACTATTATATTCTGAGCACCCAAGACAAAGATGTGCATTTACCCACATGACTATTCAAACAGACGCATTTCATCAAATTTAGTCACACACACACTGGATGCTTTTGTAAAGGTCTGTCCTTAGTTTCTCATGCCCCGCTCCCTGCATCTCTGCCATGACCCCGAAACCGTAATTATACTCCCCGTGTGACCTAAAAGTGCCCTGCTTTTAAGTGTTTTCCCTCAGCCTGTGATCAGATTTCGCCATAGTTAAATTAGCCGTCCTGTCAGCCATCAGGGAAAGGAAACCTCAATTCCTGGAGGAGAATGGACCGTTTTAGACAGTTACCACACAAAAGCATGAAGATGACAGAGGAAAAAAACATTGGCTCTCAGTCGGAGAGATTTCAGAAATAAAAGCAGCCATTTAATAGACACTCCACCAAATGTGCTAACCTCTACGAGGCAGCCTAAAGTATCATATTATCATTTACAAGATGGTTGTTCGCTGGCTATATAAAAAAAAAAATCTGGTAACCTTAATTTATACGATTATATCGATATGATTCTCACATGTATATCACATCAATTCTGCTTAGGGATGCATGACACATACATACATATATATATATATATATATATATATACATATATATATATATATATATATATATATATATATATATATATATGTATATATATATATATATATATATATATATATGTATCTCAGCCTTGCCCTATATCTGAAAAAACCATACGTCAATGGGAAGCTTTGTTATTCTGCTTTTATGATTATGTATAAATCTCAATTAAAAAAAAAAAAAAAAAAAAAAAAAAAAACATAAGACTACATTTGTGGTCCAGGGTCACATATACACTAATTCAGAATGATTCCACTACAGAAAATTAGTAAAAAGGCCGAGCAAGAAATCAATCAAATGAATCAGAAATGAATCAATTCGTTAAACTCAATCCAAAATTGGTTAATCCAAAAGAGATTACATAAATCAATAAAATTAAAAAATTAAAAAGTAATATAAAACAAAAAGGGTAGATACAATTATTTAAATCATAATATGAAATTAAATATAAATTAAATTAGAAACTAAAATTAGAGATAAAATTAGAGACTAAAAAAAGATATTATAAGATGAAAGTTGGAAAAATAAATTAAATTAGAAACAATATATATATATATATATATATATATATATATATATATATATATATATATATATATATATATATATATATATATATATATATATATATATATATATATATATATATATATATATATATATATATATATATATATATATATATATATATATATATATATATTGTTTCTAATTTAATTTATTTTTCCAACTTTCATCTTATAATATCTTTTTTGTCACCATTATTCATCATATTTTAATAAAATGTTTAATTGTATTCACAAAATATACTGATATGAATGAATTCATTTAACACACACACAATCAGCGTATTTTGTGAATAAAATTTAAAATTAAATTAAAATATTATAAATTAAAATTAAATTAAAATATGATGAATAATGAGGAAATAAAATGCTAAAAAAATAAAGTTAAAATTAGAAACTCAAGTAGAGTCCACACATGTTCTGCGCGAGTGGCTCTCCGAGCACCACAAGCACTTCAAGTGGCTTTGGCCTTGTGCTAACAAGACAAGCTCCAAGAGCCGCTCTTGACTGCCGAGATGTCTGTGGTTTCCAGATGAAAGTGCCAGAACTAGATTGATGTGAGCGCCGCCAAACGCCACCTCTGGGACTGTGAGAGTTCAATCAGGAGGATTAAGAGCCACATTCAGACCAAACAGAAAGCAGGAAATGTTTCGGCGTTCACACAAGTGCTGCTTTCAAGACGAACAACTCGACACGTTTTTCTAATGAGGGCTCAGAAAGTTCAGCGCCATCTGCGCGAAAACAAGAACGCACCACTTGATGACACTCGAGCCGTGGTTCTCAAAATAAACAGTTCACTTTTAGTTTCAACATATTCACACAATCTGCCATCTGCAGGGACGGGGTGACGGACTTCACCCAGGCCTGTGTCAGCTCCAACAGACGGGGTGATGTGGGTCTGTCTTCTCCCTCACCTTCACCAGACAGCTGTCTGCTCAGCCTGTGCTGTATGAATATGTGATCTGACCCTCCTGCTCTGATGAAATGTGAAGAATAACTGCTTCAACCCTCTCAGACTACTTTAACCTCTTCATAACCTCTAAAATCTCCATTAGGCCAGTGTATTCAGCAGTGACCATGCACTGTAAAAAATATCCATGATTCTAACAGTAAAATACTGTAAAAATGCTAGTGCAAAACTGTTAATTGGTAAACGGAAAGTTTCCGTACTATACCCGGTAAATAACTGTCATATAATATAACTATGGTTCCTCATAGTTTTATTGTTTTTTTCTAATCAGGAAGAAAATCTCCCATATTGCAATTCACATAACAGTTCATAAGGTTTTAAAAATCAATGCAATGAAGCGGTAAAATAACTGAAGTAAAAGTCCTTGCATGTGGTCAATTTAATTTGCACAAATGGACCATATGGAGTATATGAAATGAAGTCTGGATTAGATTGGACGTCACTAATTAAACATAGACGAGATGTGTATCTCACGCTCCTTTGAGTTCGGAAAGCCGCAGCAGACCAGGATATTTAAACGTCCAATGATGAAGTGAATGAACAAACGCAAGGTGTTTCGATTCGTGGTGTCACTGCAATATTCACTGCTGATATTATCGGGTCACGCCGACACATTTCATCTCCTCCCTTCCTTCTTCTCATACACACATGCCACCTTAAACATATTCAGTGCACTGCCACTTGTGCTGGGCTCCACATGTAATACATAATTAAACAGCTCCCCTTATCACCTCATCTCCAGACAAGCAATAAGCGGCCTGCCTTTGTGGCTTTGACGTGCAGAGGATAAGACCAGGACACGAGAGCAAGAGAAAAGACTGGGTGTGCAGAGAAAAAAAAGATTAATAAAGAGAAAATACGAAAGGTGTTTCAGAAATAAAACTGAATTGTTCCTAAGCTGAACTGTAAGTCTAATGTAAGGCTGGCAAATAAAAATGAAAAGCCAGCATTATAACCAATTAGAAACAAGAGACTTCTGCATTAGCGTGATTCTGAACAGGTCTCAAATCCACAATAAGTGAAACCTTGCAGTAGAAAACTTTATATAGCTTTCTAGCACAACGTAAGTCATGAATCCTAAATAAGTTGAAATGCATTAACCCTAAAACCGTATTCTGGACAAATGTGGGCAAAATAGTTTTGATTTATTTAAAAAAAAAAATATTTCCCTTGATCTGAGCGGCACAAGACTTGGCTACTTTTCCTAAGTTTGCCTCCTGAACACACATTTTGTTTTTACTCAATTCTATGTTAAGTGGCTGAAAAACAACAACTCCTTAATCTTGTATTTGGGTCAGAAAATGGGCATCCCATAGAAATGAAAGGGGAAAAACTGTGATTTAGAGCATTCTAAAATAAGCCAAAATAAGACACCAGGTGACAGCAAAGTCACTTCATCTTTAGGTTTTAGCTCTAAGAACTTATTGGAATAATATTTTATTGTAGTTAAAAAAAACACATAAAAATAAGCTAAATTTACATAGAAAATATGGTACTTTTTAAAGTAAATAAATTCAAAAATACCCCCAAAATATAAAAAAACACCATAAATGGATAGACAAAACTTTATCAGAAGACAGTGATATAACATTTATAAATAAATAAAAATTAGGATCACACCTGAGTCCTCTGTGCCCACATTTGTCCACAATTACAGGATTTAGGGCTAAATACGGTTTGAGGGCTAAAGACATGGTTAAACATAAAAAAACTGGTTCAATCAGGTCAGACATACTATGTCCAAGAAGCTAAGGATTTTTTGACTATACAGCAAGTATATTAAGTCAATGGAAATATGCAAAATATGCAAAAATGGCAAAACGTTTTTTTTTTTGCAAGTGCAACGTTTGTCCATAGAAAATGTGTGGTTTGCAAAGGCTCAGATTGAAAGAAACAATTCTAAACAACATACGCATTTTAAAATGTTTTAGTAAAATATAGCATAAAATAATAATAAAATATACATCAATAAAATAAAAATATTGTGCATCAAGTGCAGGTGACAGTTTACTAAACTTTGAACATTTTTATTTTATCATTTACCATTATTAGTACTATTTATGTATCACTCTTTTTAAAAATTGTATATATTTGTATAAGTTGTGATAAAACTTTGTAAATAAACTTTGCAATAAACTTTGTGATCAAATCTTAAAAATACAAAGCAAACCAATAGTCTACGCAACAGCTACTCAAGCCCAGAACCAAAGGAAGTATTTTACCAGTTTCATGCTGTGATTGTTTTGATCCCTGCGCCACAGCATCACACTCATCTTCCTCTACCCTTTATCTTCCTCACTTCACCTGCCGGCCGTCCAGACGCTATGGATCCCATTTACAATCCATCAGAGCAGCATCCATCACAAACATCCACAGAGAGAGAGAGCGCTTTAGAGGAGGAGGAGGATGAAAGATCCATGCTAAAGGACTGCAGGTTTGAGTTTGAGAAGAGTGATGGAGTGGATGGTGGGACCAAGAGATTGAGAGAAAGAGAAAGTAAAGCAGACAGAGCTCTCACCGCTAGTGTTGTGCCACGCTGAAGGCAGCTGCCTCCGGTCTGAAACACACACACACACACACCAGCTGAAGGGGTGGGGAGGAGACACCAGCTGGGTGGATGAGGGAATCCCTCTTTACCTCCCCCACACCACCCATTCATTACACCCTCTCCCTCCACTCAAACTATTAACCAACTCACTCTCATCAACAAGTGAATCTCAACTGCATCACCTAAACACATTAACTTTCTAAAATATTCTTTAGCTAGAAGAATTTTCTTCAATATGTCATCAACAAAAGTTGTGAATTGCTGATAGTCTTTTCTTCCGTGTTATGATATACAATATCGAGTGAAAATGCTTTCGAAACAGGAGGAAAAAAAATGTAGGGTGGGATTTTGTATGTCAGGAATTGATTGATTGGATGATTGTGGTTTGCTATTGGTCGATCTCATGTGAGTGACAGGTTGTCCTGCCCTGAAACAGTTTTTCACAAAAAACAAGAATTGTCCATTTGACTTCAAGGTGACTTTAAAGATGGGGTATATAGTGATATATATATATATATATATATGCATATATATATATATATATATATATATATATATATATATATATATATATATATATATATATAAAATCACATTTTGCAATCGATTAATCACGATAATAAACTTTTTATAAATATAACAAATATATATAAAATTCTGTATATTTATATTGCGAATAATATTGTCGAATATACATATATATATATTTATATATATACACAAATATACACACACACACACATATATATATATATATATATATATATATATATATATATAACTACCAAAGTTTATACATATATATTAAGGCTGTCAAACGATTAATCGTGATTTATTGCATCCAAAATAAAAGTTTGTGTTTACATAATATATGTGGGTGCACTGTGTAATTATTTTATATATAATACACACACATGCTTTGTATATATTTAAGAAATATTTTCATGTATATAATTTATATCGATTTATGTATAATTTATATTATATATAAATATAAAGATTTTATATATAAATAATATTATTTCTTAAATATACATGTATGTGTGTGTATTTATATATATGCAAAATAATTATACACAGTGCACCCACATACATTATGTAAACACAAACTTTTATTTTGAATGCGATAATTCAGTGATAAAATTGAATTTTGACAGCCTGATATATATATATATATATATATATATATATATATATATATATATATATATATATATATATAATGTTTCTAATTTTCAACTAAACTTAACTAAACACGTCATTTGTCAACTGTCAGTCTGATTTGTGAGTCTTCTTTTTTGATTGATTCATTAAAAAGAATCATTTCAAGAGTCATTTCAAGAGTCATTGATCCACAGTAAAAATAAAAAAAAATAAAAAAAAATAAAACACTGGCAACAGATGTGCTTTCTATGTAAGGGTCTATGACATATGACTTTGTTTTATTGTGTCAGTCAGCATTGGTAAAATGCAAACTTTCTAAAACTGTTAAAATGAACTGAACATCATGAATATCATTTGGTTCCATATTTTAAAAAAATATCATTCCAAATCCAAAACACATTTGTTGCATCAGATATCGTTTGCGTTCCAAAGGGGAAAATTCCTTTCTGATATTTTCTCTGTATGTGAATAAGAGACAAGTACTGGTCTTGCGGGTGTTGTTTCATGCTTACAAGCACATACTTTTCATATAAGTATGCAAATTGGTTTAGCTTAAGCTGAAATGTGCTAGGCAGAAAATAAATCATCTAAATCCAATCTATTTAACAAACACATAAGCTTACCAGTACCTCATACTACTATTACTATACTATACACTATTAAGACAACTAAAAACAGATTTTCTCACACACTATTTTTGTAAATACACTGCATTACAGTTTGAATATTTCTAAGTCTATAATTTGCCAGGGTGATTGCTAATGAAGCTAATCTGGTGACTGAGTTTCATTAAACAAACTAGTGTGCAAACACAGTGAAGTAACAGACAGTTATTCATAAGATAAATAAGAAAAAGTGACAAGATGATGAATTAGTCCAGTGTGAAAAGGGCTGATCACGCTTCAGATCTGTCTGCTGTTGCACAGCACTTGTGTAGACCCTGAGGGTCTGGAAACACACAGGTCAGAACCTCTTTTCCTCTTTTCCACAGTTGTGGTGCTGGAGTGTGTGGTACAGACTGCTGGCATGAGCTGCGGTGTGGAGACACAAGGTGTTCCCCATGTTCAAGCTCTCGCCAAAACCCACGCCAAACCACAAATTACAAGCCAAATTTCAGTTTCTGGGGATCGCCCAAGTTTCTGCCCTCATTCCCACACTAAAGAACCCTGAGAGGCTGCAAAAACAAGCATGTTTTTAATATACACAACACACACACACAGGGCTTCTTTCTCCAGCAGATGTTTTGAAACTGTGACAAAGCGGATCTACTAGAGCTTGAAGAGATTTTAGGAGTGTTGGCAAAGCTACAGTCAAACTCAGGTGTGCAAAGCAGCAAGCTGTACTTCATGTAGAGTTCAATTAAGTCAATAGAGTCAGTATAAAATAAAGTTGAGGGAAAAAACTTGACTAAAGTTACAAAACAAATATGGGATAAAATAAATAAATAAATAAATAAATAATATACATTTAATTTTGATCTATTTTATTATTTTAATTATGTATGTATGAAAGAATTCATTTTAACAGATTATTTAAACTTAATACAACTAAAACCATTTAGTATATAGTATTATTTATACTAGTATCTAATTATATTTTTAATACGCTTCTTTGTTTATATTTTCATTTTTCATTTGAAATTAATTTGACATTTAGTCATTGTTATGTGATTTTGTCATTTTTCTTCCAAATATTTTTTATTTGTATTTTTTTTATATATATTTTTTATATATATATATTAAGACTGATACATAAATTATATATATATATATATATATATATATATATATATATATATATATATATATATATATATATATATATATATATATATATATTTGGGCTGTCAAACCATTAATTGCGATTAATACGCATCCAAAATAAATGTTTAAGCATAATAAAATAGAAAATAAAACATAAAATAAAAGTGTTTACATCATATATGTGTGTGTGTATCATTATTTTGTGGTGTATATATATATATATATATATATATATATATATAATATATATATATATATATATATATATATATATATATATATATATATATATATATATATATATATATAAATACAGACACATGCATGTATATTTAAGAAAAAAATATTATTTATATATAAAATATTTGTATATAATATAAATTAATTATATATAAATCTATATACAGTATATACATATTACAATTTCATAAATATATACAAGCATGTGTGTGTATTTATATATATAAAATAATTATACACAGTGGACCCACATATATGTAAACACAACCTTTTATTTTGGATGTGATTAATCACGATTAATCATTTGACATAAAGTTATAACTTTATATAACTTATATATTGTAATATAACTTTATTGTAATTTGACATAAACATAGACATAAAACATAAACATAGACACCAATAAATTAATTGGGATGCATTTTTTAATGGATAAACATTACTGTATAATATCAATACTACAACAGTTGAGTCGCATTTCAGATGACTTATATAACCGTTTTCTCCGTAAATCAGGCTCATCTAAAGCTAATTGCCTCTTTACAACTCAATCAAAGTCTGAGGAAAACACATTGAAGATTTCAACAGATTTATTGTGCTGCTGTAGTGCGAGTGATATGTGGCGGACGCTACATGTGTCGGGCATAGTGAACAAGCTCATTAAAAAAACAACAGCTTTGAATCACAGGCTACGCTCGCCATTCATTCTGCCGATGGATGGTCAAATAAATCCGAGTATGTGTGGACAATGCAGGGGCCTCACCCCGCGGAGAGCGCTCTTTGTTTTGGGAGACCCCCATCATCTGCTTTTCAGGAGGTTAGGGGAGGATAGGTCCCCACTGCCAGGCTGTTAGGGGGTAGGTGGGACATATGGGCTTTCTGGGCTATGACACAAAATCAGGAGGGATTCAGAGGCACCCCGGGTCTCCTGAAAGAGAATAGAGCCTGTGGTGGAGGGGCTGGAGACACTCGTAAGGAATGTCCAACTGCTGATGTCATGATTCTCATGGGTTTGCTTCCTCACAAACTACAGTATACCATGATAATGCCAGGTTTTGTTAAAATACCAACGGAAATACAAAATTCTATTGTCAAATTTTTTTAAAGCTTCTTAGAAAGTTGAATTAATGTACTTAAATTAAAGTTGAATTAATGTATTTGTAAATTAATTAATCTTAATAATTAATTAATAAGATTAATGTATAATATTTGGTTGTGGTAAAATATTTAATACATATATTAATATTTAAATACAACCTATTCATACAATTGTATAATTTATTAATTGTAAATTATAACTATCATTAAAACAATATATTTACAATATGAATATAATATAATATTGTGGTATTTTATGCTGTTTTGCAATTGTTGTTATGGTAACATTTGATACCTATAATAGCAATATTTTGCAATATATTAAATAATTATATGAATAGACAATTTAAATATTAATATTTGTATTAAATATTTTTTTTCAGCAATATTTTGTAAATGTTTAAAATATGTTATGTATCTGTCTATCTGTCTATCTATCTAACTGTCTGTCTATCCATCCATCCATCCATCCATCCATCTAACTGTCTGTCTGTCTGTCTGTCTGTCTGTCTGTCTGTCTATCTATCTATCTAACTGTCTGTCTGTCTGTCTGATCTATCTTTCTATCTTATCTATCTAACTGTCTGTCTGTCTATCTATCTAACTGTCTGTCTGTCTGTCTGTCTGTCTATCTATCTAACTGTCTGTATGTCTATCTGTCTATCTATCTAACTGTATGTCTGCCTGTCTGTCTGTCTACCTGCCTGTCTGTCTGTCATCTAACTGTCTGTCTGTCTGTCTGTCTGTCTGTCTGATCTGTCTATCTAACTGTCTGTCTGTCTGTCTGTCTGTCTGTCTGTCTGTCTGTCTGTCTGTCTATCTATCTATCTATCTATCTATCTATCTATCTGTATCTATCTATCTATCTATCTATCTATCTATCTATCTATCTATCTATCTATCTATCTATCTATCTATCTATCTATCTATCTATCTATCTATCTATCTATCTATCTATCTAACTGTCTGTCTGTCTGTCTGTCTGTCTGTCTGTCTGTCTGTCTGTCTGTCTGTCTGTCTGTCTGTCTGTCTGTCTGTCTGTCTATCTATCTATCTATCTAACTGTCTGTCTGTCTGTCTGTCTGTCTGTCTGTCTGTCTGTCTGTCTGTGCTGTCTGTCTAACTGTCTGTCTGTCTATCTGTCTGTCTGTCTGTCTGTCTGTCTATCTATCAATCAGTCTGTTGTTCCATCCATCCCTAGAGATCCAGTTAATTCAAATATAAAAATGTATCATACATGAAATGTACTCATTTGCCAAGATTTAAAACAAAAAAATGATGCCGTCATGATACAAATGTAACTAATGTTAGACGTCCTACATGCACAACATCACAGTAACATCTGTGGGTGGTTGCCATAGTTACCAGCCGGCTAATGAAAGAGTGTTTTATCCAGAACTCATGATGAGAACTGATGTTAACAGGCTGCAAGGATAAGTTCCTCCTGCAGTGTTTCCTCTGCATGTTGATGAGCTTCTCTTGCTACATTTCATGTCAAATTAACCACAACACAGCCAGCAGTAACAGTGATAATTCCAAATAATTATTCCTTGCATATAACATAGTATGTACTCACAGGCATCAGTTTGGTTTAAATTGTGCTGGGGACAGAGACGGCATTCAGAAGTGAATTTACCCAAGTGCTGGGTACAAACTGGTCAAACTGTGCAGCCTCAATCAATCAAACTAAATCATTTCAGTCAAAAACCAAAGCCAATGACCAATAACCCAGCAAACATCACATCTCACGCTTTCAAAATGAACCAACAAAGCTCAAGCACTCAAAGCTCCATCAGCTGTGACCTTTCACCTCGACCTGTACACAAATGCCTGTTGACCTTTATACTGTTCACATCGCCCACGTCACGCCAGATCTGCGGTCAAATTACCAAACAGCATACAGACTCATAACCACACGTTCCTCGGCGTGTGGCGTTTCTATGATGGAGGACCATAAAGAGAAGACAAAAGGGTGAAACACAGACACTCAGGACCACAGATGTCTTGATTGACATGTCCAAGGACAGATGGAGGAAGTACAACTGAACATATGCAGATCACAAAAAGACAGACACTCAGTCTAGAATCATACGATCTAATGAATGTCTCTAAAGTTACTTATTCTTTACATAACATGATGAAATCAAAATCGAACCTTTAAATTCGAAAATCGAATAATTTCGAAATTTAAATTTATACATTGGGAAAAATACACGTCAACACCCATTCCGACTAAAAGTTTTTTTTTTCATTCTTTTGTATGTAATTGTAAATCTTTGCATAAATAATTTAAAATATATAATTAGCAAAGGCTTTATTTTGAGCAAATTCAAAATTTAAACAATGAAAAACAAATCTGTCTTCAAAATCAAAATAACTTCCTCTATAATCCAACCAGTTCCAATCAATCAAATCAATCCCAAAATATTGTCAGAAATACATCACATTATAAAAAAAGTTAAAAATCATTTTATTGTGACTTCAAGTTGTATAATTTTTTTAAAATAAATGAAGAATTCAGATGCAAAAGCCTCTTTGAAATTTTCTTCTAGAATGATACTTTTTATCAAGCCTGTATATTAAATTTCAGTAATTTCACTTAAATGGCAATAAAGATTACCTATTAATTGTCATTCAAGTGAAATTACTGAACTTAAATATACAAGCTTGATGAAAATGATCATTCTAGAAGAAAATTTCAAATGGCACTTAGAGGCTTTTGCATATGAACTCTTCAAATGTTTTAGAAACAAAATATTATCATTAAATATTTAACATGCATGTAATTGTGATTATTAAATATATTACATGTACAAAATCTATATTTGCAATAATCTTATGATGCTTTTGATTCACATAAAGTAAGCAAAAATAAATGAATGTCAGTAAAACAATCCTTTGGGTTGCATGCAATTCTATTCTTCAATTCTTCAATGTTTGTGCTGTAAATGTTCCTCAAAGGAATCCAACATCTAAATAAACGCTTTCAAATCTTCACTTCAAACTGAGATGCACAAATATCCGCACATCTAAACCATTCTCTCCTTTAATCTATTTCAGTCTCTGCAAGTCCCGTTGTGCCCAACATCATCTATTTCATATGCACATTTTTGCAAGACACTTTAAGGGAAGAAACTTTATTTGATGCACTGAGATTGGCTGTTTGTTGAGGTTTATCGAGCAGGACGGGTTGCAGTCTTCTTTTGAATCTCTGATAGGAGGCCTCAAAGGAAGCTCTTGCGCACACACACTAACGCAGGCAGTTTGTCATGCCTTTAGGACGCCTGCTGTTCACACATCACCAAAAACAAGCTGCAAAGTGTTTAAAAGTACTCTCACACAGAAATGTGCTTAGTATCGTTCCAGCCATAAGGGAACAGTGTGTTACGCTAGTAGAAAACAGACGGTGACAGAACGTATTGCGCTCTCAATGCATTCAGATTTAGCTTATTCATTTTCTGGCAGTAAAAAATAAAACCATAATTTTTACGGTAAAAAGCACCAGCTGTGGTTGGTCCGTCAGATAATATGGTAGCAACGTTATTGATTTTACAGACTTAACTTAAAATTTACAGTAATAAACTGTGTTTCATTTTCTGATATAATTTAAATTTACCAACCTATATTGAAGAATTGATATCTGTTTTGTACCATTGTAAGACACTGACAACCAACAGATCATCACAGCAGAGATAAGTCACATGATCAATCAAAGCTCATCACAAATCAATCTTACATTAGAAGATTTATAGTTGTATAAAGAAGCTGCACAGTGTCATTCACACAAACATTAAACACCATCATGGTAATACACATGAAAAAAAAATCTAATAAACATAAATTTAACAACGTGAAATTAACATAAAACCTTAATGTACATAACTGATTAGAAAAAAAAATCAAGTAAACTATGAGGAACCATAGTTATTTCAACAAAAATACATCAAATGTGAAGTGTCACACACAGGGAATTGTGGGAATGTCAATTTACAGTTTTTCACTGTAAATTATACAATGAGTTGTTCTTTTTTACTTTCAAAAACTGTAAATTTAACAATATTTTACAGTTAAATTACAGTAAATGTACCATGAGATCTATCAAGTTATTTACCGTATATATACAGAAACTTTCTGTTAACAAATTAACAGTTTTGCACAGTAGCATTTTTACTGTTTATCTTTTACTGTTAAAATCCCGATTATTTTTTTACAGTGGGATTCTGGCTGTGTAAATGTTATGGGGAAACCAAGTAGAAACTCAAAAATTGGAGAGTTAGCAGCATTAAAAATACACATAGAAAGCAAGCAAAGATCGCTACTATTATAATCACTGAAGCGGTCAAGTACTTCAGTTCAACGGAGACACACAAAGCTGCGAAAAACACAAAAACTCCCATTATAATCAATAAAGCTGTCTGCGCCGTGCAATGAATGTCCTATTGACGCTGTGTTTATCTTTGTTGGTTATAATGAAAGGATGCACAGCGCAGAACTCAAAACTCTACTGTTGAGTGGATTCTGACTAACTTAAACGCATTCTGATTGGTCCCTGAGTTCAAGTGCACAACAGACATGTCTGTGATTGGCTACAAAGCCCAATGCTCCGAAATCACATTGTAAACAGAAGTTCACAGAGCGCTTACATTCACAGGAGTGTTTTAAAGAGAACAGCAAGATATCGTCACATTTAAAGGGATAGTTCACTTTGAAATGAATTTTTGGTATATTTTAGCTTACCTCAAGGGCATCCAAGATGTAGGTGTCTTTGTTTCCGCAGTATTTTCAATTTTTATATTTTTAGGTCAAACCGTTCTTGTCTGTCAGTCATATAATGGTCAGGTCTATGGTCACCACCTCAAAGAGCATGCACAGAGAAGTCCAAATTAAACATGATTTAATGACTCGTAAATGTAAGTACACATTGATGGCCTAAGATACAAACGAGCGGTTTGTGTAGAAAACAAACAGTATTTATATCGTTTTTACCTCTTGTAACCACAGCAACGTCCTGATCTGAGGGCGCGGGCACTTTGTGGCTGTTATTACAAGAGGTAGAAACTATATAAATACTGTTTGTTTTCTCACACGCAAACCGCTCGATTTTGATATCTTAGGTCATCAATCTTACATTTCCGAGTCATTAAATCATGTTTAATTTGGACTTATGTGTGCATGCTCTTTAAGTGGTGACCATAGACCTCCATTATATCTGACAGACAAGAACGGTTTGACTCTTAAAATATCAAAACTGAAACTACTGCGGAAACAAAGACACCTACATTGGATGTCCTTGAGGTAAGCTAAAACATAGCAAAAATGTATTTCAAACTGAACTATCCCTTTAATGATCACACAAATCTCTGGCAGAACAAAGATTCATTTATCAATGCAGGAAAAACCCTGGCAATGCATTCTGGATAACCTTAAAGGAAAAAGTTAGTTTACTCGACGATTCGGGTTGTATCAATCATAAATGATCGTAATTTCTTTCATTCGTGAAACACAAAAGAAAATACATTGCAGACTATCTGTTTTTATTCTCTGTTCAACTACAGTGAATGACTTTAGCCTAAATCATGCTGTGATGAGACTGAGACTATATAAGAATGCATCCCAATTTTTCCTACCTTTGTGGTGATATATTTTGAATGTATAGATTAAAGTGGCCATCAGGTGAAAGCCAGTGCAAATGCATGGCTCTATTGTTATGTTAATATCCTTTATCTTATTTAGGTGCTCTAGTGCAACAGCCAGTCCACCATATTCAGCAAATTAAAACCACTATCACCTGCAAATCAATGTGGAGAAAGAGGAAAAGCCAAACCCTCAGGGGCACAGAGCATTAAAGTCAATGTGCAGGAGCACACAAGCACAGGTTTCAGTCAAAGGGCGAGATGTATGCGAAGTGTGATACTGGAGAGGAAAATACATTGTTATATTGGTAACAGTTATAAGACCCAGACGATAGATTTAGACCCAACCCTTCAATGTAAATACAGAAGAATAAAGAAGGTGCCCAATATGCCAACTGTAAAAAGTAAAACGCTACAAAGTACAACTACAATATAAATATTGAATAAATAAATAAATAAAGGCTTAAACATAATAAAAGTGTGTCAGAGCTGTGTTAATAGTATATATATAAAAGGCATAAAAAATGATATATCATCAAAATTTAAAGTTATCAAAAGTGACAGTAAAGATTTATAGTGTTACAAAAGATTTGTATTATAAATAGGGCGCTATATGCTGTATGTTCTATACAAAAGCTCCTCTTCAATGAACCATGGTTTCTACAAAAACAGCTGTTTTTATCAATAAAAAATGTGTGCAATTTTTTGGAGGAGCAAATAAGCATATTAAAACGATTTCTGAAGGATCATGTGACACTGTAGAGTAATGATGCTGAAAATCCAGCTTTGCATCACAGCAATAAATCACATTTCGAAATATAGCCTATTCAATTAGATATGATATATTCATTTTAAATTGTAACAATGTTTCATGTTATTAACAATACTGTGCACATATTTCAAGCAAATTAGCTTTTAATCATGATGGTGAAACATCTACTAATTTGAAAAAGAGTAATAAATTGCATTGTGTAGTAGATCAGTTCATTAAAATCGAATAACAGCGACAGATTCAGTGAAGTTTAATAACATGCTTCATATGTAATACATGTGCTTACATGTACATATTTAATGAAGGGACAAATGCTGAAAATATGCAGTGTTTTTATGTGTTTATTTTTATATACACTACCGGTCAAAAGTTTAAGATAGGTACAATTTTTATGATAATATATATTAAAATGTAATTTATTCCTCCTGAAAAAAAGCTGAATTTTCAGCATCATTACTCCAGTCTTCAGTGTCACATGATCCTTCACAAATCACTCTAATATGATGATTTTATGCTCCAAAAACATGTATGATTATTATCCATGTCTGAAAACAGTTTTTTTACATTTTTATTTCAGGATTTCTTTGATGAATAGAAAGTTCAAAAGAACAGCTTTTATCTGAAATGGAAAGCTTTTGTTACATTAAACACTACCCTTTAAAAAGTTTGGGGTCAGTAAGAATTTGTATTTTATTTTTGGGGGAAATAAATAAGAAATCAATACTTCTATTCATCAAGGATGAGTTACATTGATACAAAAGTTACAGTAAAGACATTTATAATGTTAGAAAAGATTCTAATTAAATAAAAGCTGTTCTTTGAACTTTCTATTCATCAAAGAATCCTGAAATAAAAATGTAAAAAGCTGTTTTCAACATGGATAATAATCATACATGTTTTTGGAGCATAAAATCATCATATTAGAGTGATTTGTGAAGGATCATGTGACACTGAAGACTGGAGTAATGATGCTGAAAATTCAGCTTCAGAGAAAAATTACATTTTAATATATATTAACATAAAAAAGTCATTTTAAATTGTCATAATATTTCACACAATATTACTGTGTTTTTTGTGTATTTTTATATAAAAAATTGCAGCCTTGGTGAGCAAAGAGACTTCTTTAAAAACATAAAAAATCTTAGATCTTAAACTTTTTAACAGGTTATGGTGATTGTATTGTTTTTATGTTTATTTTTTATGTTTATTTCTCACTTGCAGTGTTTATCCTTGAACCGCACACAATCGATGTCCACAAACCAGACATGACCTCTTTTTTGGCTTGTATACTTTTAAAGATATTGTTAAAACTGTGAAATCGAGCTCATCATCATAAATTTAATCACTGATATCATTATCAGGGTAGTTCTTTATGTGAATATAACAGACAAGAGAGAAAGAGAGAGAGAAGTGCAGTACATATTTCGAGCACTAGAGAGGGCACTGTTGACTACACCATCAATCACAGATCATCTCCTCATGGATTGAGTGTGCCTTCTGCCCTGACTTTCTTTCATCCATTACTTTTCCTGCAACATAATCCCTTTAATCTACAGATATGAACTCAAAAACCTCAAGAGTTAATTGAGTGGATTAGTTTCATACTTTGACCAGCATTTTACACTAGACTTGATCTTAAGTCCCCATGAAGCAAAACCATTTTTTAAAATCCATGTGCCCTCATAATCTTTCACTAAAACAGCTTTCCTTTTCCTCTTACAGTGACATATCTTCTCTTCTAATGTTTACTGGCAGCAGGGCGGGGCAACCTGTCACTCACATGACCTCGACCAATAGCAAACCACAAATATCCAATCAATTCCTGATGGACAAAGTCAAGTCCCGCCTTACATTTTTTCTTGTTCAACATTGAAAAAAAAAGACTATCGCAATGTATATTCTGTTCATGCAGACTTTAATCCTTGATGCAATATTTATGCAAAAAGTGTTTTAGTATCTTTCTAATATGCTAATTTGCTGCTCAAGAAAACTTTCTTATTATTATCAGTGTTGAAAACAGTTGTGTTGTATGATATTTTTGTGGAAAAATCACAGGATTCGGGATGGAAAGTTCAAAAGAACCATTTTCTTTCTTTCTTCCTGGAAAATGCCAAGCAGAAGAAAATTGGTACACTTTACAATACGTAAATATGCATTAATTCATGCTTAACTAATGCACAGATAATCATGAGTTAATGTATAACTAATGAAGAACTAAACCATCAATTAATGATTACTGCATCAGCAACTAATAAAGAGTCTGTATATGATTAATAGATTAAGTAATACATGAATTTCTATTAATTCACTGTGTCATTGTGTATTAATTCTCTTAATAACATTTTTATTAACTAGTAGTGTAAATTAAATGTGTTAATTACCACAATTAGTCGATAGCTATATTATTTCAACTTTCCAGTTGTCTGCCTTAATTTAAATCATTATCTGAATGATTTGCAAAGGTACTCATTATGTTATGACTTTACTTGGTGAGGCACATCCTTATTAACTAGTTATTTAGTAATTTGCACATGAATTTGCATGAACAATTAATGAATTAATCATGTATTAATGCATATTTAGTGTACCTGTCATTATCTGGAAGCTGAAATACAAGGCTTTGGCTCATTTTGGTAATTAACATATTAATTAACACTATTAGTTAAAAAATGAGTTATTACTGGAATTTAATCCACAATTAGGCCTACATATTTAATTAATAATATTCATGTATGAACTAATACATTAACCTTACAGACTCTTAATTAGTTCCTAATGTGGTAATCATTAATGAATAGCTTAGATAATCTATAAGTAACACATTAATTCAGTATTATCTGTGCATTAGTTAAGCATGAATTAATGCTTATTAGTGCACACATGATTGTAAAGTGTTAACAAAAAATCTTAGAAAGCAGGACAGGTACACATTTAGCTACTATGTTGGCTGTATATCTACACACACACACATACTATCTATACTCACACATGCATCATCTTCTATCTCTAAACACAGACTGCCAGCACAGCTGATCGACACACACATGGCGAAATTTACTGTTTCTCAGTATAACACCTTGGTTCTGCTGAAGCCTGTGTCAATGAGCCAGAGCTGCAGATTTCAATGTGCATCGTCAACAAAATGATTGTGCAATGCTGTGCAGTGATAATGAACTTAAACCACAGTCAGATCATGCGTCACACATTCGAAATCATGCTGTGTTTTTTCTTGTTACGTTCATATATCCAAAGGTTAAGCTAGGGTTCTTTCAAATCAGTTTGAGTTCAATCTGTACCTCCCTATCAGACACACACACCTCCTTCATTTGACAAAGCCTTAAATGGCATTTGAACGTGTTTGCAAGAGAGAGAGAGAGAGAGAGAGAGAGGGAAGATGTCTCCTGGGTTGCCTAGCAGACTGACTAACTCGAAAAATAAACCGAGCCACCCTGGCTTGCTTAGATTTGACTGGAAAACGAACACACACACACGTTCAGCAACAACGCCAGCAGGCTACGAAAACAACAGACTTTTCAAATAGCCTTTTCAAAACAAGTGCCGTGTTATTACCTTTTATTGACATTATCATTGAAATACCACGGCTTCTGGAAGTACCTTACAGTAAAATGGTATCAGAGTACAGCAATTGTTCAGAGTCAAGAGTACCATGGTATTACCATTCACTGAACCATGGTATGGACCGCAGGGTGTACGTTGTAAGAGTAAATATACACAGATTTACTTGCTGATCTTAGAGCATCTGTGTAAGCCATATAAGGCAGAACACGTCCTGACAGCGAGGGATGCACAAGACATCAAATATCGATATAGATTTAAGCCAGACCTGGATGTATATCAATGTTTGATAATAATGTCCACTCACATTGCACGCACACACACACACACACACACACACACACACACGACTACAAAGAAGTATGCATGCGAGAATCACTGTAGTTGAATTTCTGTACCATGAGACAAATCATAGTCCCATACTGTATTTACTCATGTCGCTGTACCATGGGATCTGACCACAGTACATTTTTTCCATGATTTTTCAGGACATGTATCTATACCATTATTTGAAGACTGCTATAGAAAATAGTCAGCAGTAATTTAGTCATTTGCATTACTACATGTACTACATATTCAGGGATGCACAATATATCGGCCAGCATATTCGATATCGGCCGATATATGTTCATTTTTAATGTTATCGTTATCGGCCTGGTAAGAAAATGTGGCCGATATATTAAAGCCAATAAATAATGTATTATTCCCTTCAGCTGAGACACTTGTTGAGCACTGTTTATGTTTTTGAATTGCTTGAAATATGATTGAAATCTCTTCAAAAAATCAAATACATTTTCAAACATGTGCAGCGCAAATCTGTCATATCGGCTATACAACACTATAATGAGAACATCATTATAATTGTGCGCTTGGGACATGGATTTAATTGTGAGACTTTTGTTTTTGTAGTCAGGCTCTCAAAATTAGATACAAATTTGGATTTAAGTTTATCGGACGATATATCGGTTATCGGCTCTCAAATATAAAGAATTATCTGGTTATCGGTATCTGCCAAAATTTTCATATCGGTGCATCCCTACTACATATTCTTTGAAGATCTATAGAAAATAGTAGCAGTAATTTAGTCATTTGCATTACTACAGTACCACATATTAGGGATGCACAATATATCGGCCAGCATATCGGTATCGGCCGATATATGTTCACTTTTAATGTTATCGTTATCGGCCTGGTAAGAAAATATGGCCGATATATTAAAGCCGATAAATAATGTATTATTCCCTTCAGCTGAGACACTTGTTGAGCACTGTTTGTTTTTGAACTTCTTGAAATATGATTGAAATCTCTTACATACATTTTCAAACAGTGCAGCGCAAATCTGTCATATCGGCTATACAACACTATAGTGAGAACATCATTATAATTGTGCGCTTGGGACATGGATTTAATTGTGAGACTTTTGTTTTTGTAGTCAGGCTCTCAAAATTAGAAACAATTTTGGATTTAAGTTTATCGGAATCATATATCAGTTATTGGCTCTCAAATATAAAGAGATTATTGGTTATACGGTATCGGCCAAAATTTTCATATTCGGTGCATCCCTACTACATATTAAATATATATATATATATATATATATATATATATATATATATATCGCTTTACTGAAAGAATATAAAAATAATTCCTCAAACCATTAAACACATACATCGATATATATATATGTATATATATATATATATATATATATATATATATTCTATACATATATATACATATATATATATTTATATATATATATATGAAGAGTTCAGATGCAAAAGCCTCTAAATGCCATTTGAATTTTCTTCTAAAATTACCATTTTTATCAAGCTTGTTTATTTAAGTTCAGTAATTTCACTTAAATGACAATTAATAGGTAATCTTCATTGCCATTTAAGTGAAATTACTGAACTTTAATATACAAGCTTGATAAAAATGATCATTTTAGAAGAATTTTTTTAAACACACACACATGTATATATATATAGTTTATATGTATATAAAATCACTTTACACTTAAATAAAAAGACCCTAAACGCCTCACACCCCTAAACACACACAGACACAAACACACGTCAGTCTAACCTGTGTGTCCTCTTCACTGTCACTAGGCTGGTGGTGTTTGCTGGTGAAGCAGGGCCGGGGGCCACAGCACGGGTGGGCACCTGAGGGATGGGGAGGGCGCTGTGGATCGGCTTCGGCAGTCCGGACTTCATGTTCAGTGACCACCAGGATAGCAGGCATCTTCCCCTGGACCCACAACAGCCCAATATATCTAGCCACACACTGTAGCATCAAGCGTCCTTCAGATAAAACCTTATTCCCAATACAGTCCGAACGGCCTTATTCTGGTCTCTTAAAAAAATAAAAAATAAATAAAAAAGGAAGCAATCCACCTGTATGGTGACCCAGTCCAGACGCCTTTTCAAAAGCAAATGTGAATCAGTTTATCTCTCGATTGAATTCTATCCCAGTTGTTCCTGAAGTAGCGCAGAAAATCCACAGCAGGAAAAATCACAGTAACGTGGAAAGAGCAGGAATATATAGAGCAGCAAATGCATGACAGCAGCCACTCGGAGCCAATGGAGCTCAGCTGGTGACTGAGGGATTTCAATACACTTGTCCATGATCTCTCTCTCTCTCTCTCTCTCTCTCTCTCTCTCTCTCTCGGTTTAAACTCAAGCAGGTGTGGCTTTAAGACGGCAGCACTAACTAGTGGCTCATGCCTGACACCAGTGTAAGCACTAGTTTTCTCTCAGCTGTGTGGTGCACACTCCCATAAACACACACACACACACACACCATCCCATCTCAGAACGTCAGAGCAAATGAGCAGTATGGAGCAGCAGAGGCTGGATATGATTAGCTTGTGTGTGTGTGTTGAGCATGGAAAGGAAGCTATGCATGTCTACATGCGAATACTGTAGATTAGAAATGACAGCTTGTGTGTGTAACTCTCTCTGCATTGTGTGTGTGTGTGTGTATGTGAGGGAGAGAGAAGCAGTGTTCTCCATGTTGTGGGCTTTCCTCCAGGGCACTCTGCACACAGTGGAAGTCAAATGAGGCGAAGGTTACTTGAAGGGATTAGTAGATCTCATATTTCTGTGTTTTCTATTCATTATTCTCCTCATTAATCACTGCAGAGATCCACCTCTCTTTCTCGGCTCTTTGTTTTTAATGCATTATAGAATGATAAAGCAGTTTAGAGAGACATTGGAAGAACATAAATCCTGCAAAGAGGTTGTCATTTACCTTCTCTTCATTTAGCAGATGTTTTTATCTCAAGCGAATTGACAAGCACACATGGTCATTCACCTATGGGCGCCAAGCTCATCAACATTTTATTAGTAAATTCGTTGCTGGAGTTTGATTGGTAATCAATAGTACTGAAACAACAAAACAAAAATGTTTCTTGAGCAATGTCGCATATTTAAATAATTTCTAATGATCATGTGACACTGAAGATGGAGTAATGATGCTGAAAACTCAGCTTAGCATCACAGAAATAAATTACATTCTAAACGTATTTAAATAGAAACACTTATTAAAATAGTAAAAATATTGTCTATGATATTACTGTTGTACTGTATTCATTATAATTAAAATATGCAGTATTGGTGAGCATAATAGACTTCTTTTAAAAACATTAAAATAAATCTTACTGACCTCAAACTTTTGAAAATATTTACATAAATGTACATATATATATATATATATGTGTGTGTGTGTGTGTGTGTGTGTGTGTGTGTGTGTGTGTGTGTGTGTATATATATATATATATATATATATTATGGGCTGTGCAAAAATTAATTGCGAATTAATATACGCATCTCAAACAAAAGTTGTGCGTACACATAATATATATGTGTGTGCTATATATAATTATTTTGTATATATACCTACACACACATCCATGTATATATTTTAAGAAAAATGTGTTTTATTCATATATAAAATATTTATATAATATTATGCATATATATATATATATATATATATACACAGAATTTAAGCACAAATAATTATATATATATATATATATATATATATATATATATATACACACACTCACCGGCCACTTTATTAGGTACCCCATGCTAGTAACGGGTTGGACCCCCTTTTGCCTTCAGAACTGCCTCAATTCTTCGTGGCATGAGTTCAACAAGGTGCTGGAAGCATTCCTAGGGAGTTTGGTCCATATTGACATGATGGCATCACACAGTTGCCGCAGATTTGTCGGCTGCACATCCATGATGCGAATCTCCCGTTCCACCCACATCCCAAAGATGCTCTATTGGATTGAGATCTGGTGACTGTGGAGGCCATTTGAGTACAGCGAACTCATTGTCATGTTCAAGAAACCAGTCTGAGATGATTCCAGCTTTATGACATGGCGCATTATCCTGCTGAAAGTAGCCATCAGAAGTTGGGTACATTGTGGTCATAAAGGGATGGACATGGTCAGCAACAATACTCAGGTAGGCTGTGGCGTTACAACGATGCTCAATTGGTACCAAGGGGCCCAAAGAGTGCCAAGAAAATATTCCCCACACCATGACACCACCACCACCAGCCTGAACCGTTGATACAAGGCAGGATGGATCCATGCTTTCATGTTGTAGACGCCAAATTCTGACCCTACCATCCGAATGTCGCAGCAGAAACTCGAGACTCATCAGACCAGGCAACGTTTTTCCAATCTTCTATTGTCCAATTTCGATGAGCTTGTGCAAATTGTAGCCTCAGTTTCCTGTTCTTAGCTGAAAGGAGTGGCACCCGGTGTGGTCTTCTGCTGCTGTAGCCCATCTGCCTCAAAGTTCGACGTACTGTGCGTTCAGAGATGCTCTTCTGCCCACCTTGGTTGTAACGGGTGGTTATTTGAGTCACTGTTGCCCTTCTATCAGCTCGAACCAGTCTGGCCATTCTCCTCTGACCTCTGGCATCAACAAGGCATTTCCGCCCACAGAACTGCCGCTCACTGGATGTTTTTTCTTTTTCGGACCATTCTCTGTAAACCCTAGAGATGGTTGTGCGTGAAAATCCCAGTAGATTAGCAGTTTCTGAAATACTCAGACCAGCCCTTCTGGCACCAACAATCATGCCACGTTCAAAGTCACTCAAATCACCTTTCTTCCCCATACTGATGCTCGGTTTGAACTGCAGGAGATTGTCTTGACCATGTCTACATGCCTAAATGCACTGAGTTGCCGCCATGTGATTGGCTGCTTAGAAATTAAGTGTTAACGAGCAGTTGGACAGGTGTACCTGATTGGCAGCTGGCCGGTGAGTGTATATATATATATATATTGCGGTCTGGTTCACAATGCATTCAGTATTCATGGATGCGATGTTATGAGCGCTTGCTGCTAGAAACATAAAAGAACTGAACTGACACTATCTGTTTGAAAACACCAGTTAGGCTATATATATGCATTCACTGTTCAGCATCTATTATGCCATGCTGTAACCAATTGCACTATAATACTCAGCTAGTGTTTGAATGACTTCTGGAACCAACATGTTTACCACCATCTGTGGAACGTATATCATGATCAGTATTTTATGACTTGGAGGGCTGCTGGCCGGGTGGGTAGGAGAGGTATTAGGGATAGTTTACCTAAAAAAGGAAAAAATCTGTCATCATTTTACACATTTTCTCCATGTTGTTAAATTTTTTAATTAAAGTCAATGGGGTCCAATGCTGTTTTGGATCCAATAGATTATGTATAAGACAAAAATGTTTAAAACCTTCAATATCTTTCTTTATGTTCACAGGTTTCGAAAATTTCTGGGGCCTGAGAGTCCCAACCTGATCTCAAATTATATAATCATCACTAATCATAAAGGATCTTGGCATCTTTAATTTAATTTCCAAGTACTTCCCACCATTTCAGACAAACCTAGTCATTTGCCACCACACCCATTACAGAAAACAGTTGCATATCAGGAAACTATAACCACGAAAAGACAATGGATGTTACCCGAAAATGATGAAGATGTCAATTTTAGCATACTGACAGAGTCCAATTCAACTCAACATTTCAAATTCAGGTTAATGGATTGGTTGAGATGCATTCACTTATAATCACACTGACAGTAGTTCAGTCATTTGTGAAATGAAAGGGAGTGAAGTAATGAGAAGATTTGTGGTCTTGAGTCTCCCAGAGCAACACACCGTGTGCCTCCTGAGACCAACACGCACATAATCCTGTTACCAGTAATGCAAATGTGTGCATTTCGCATCTATATATTTTATGCAATTATACAAATTTGAATAAGTAATCCTACTAGGTGTATGAAATGCAAAGAGAAGTGCAACTAGAAGAACAAAAGGTAAAAACAATCTGATTAGATAAATAACTGAAAACATAGAAACATCTTCCATCTGTGGTCTCCTTAAAGGCCATGTTTGAGTCATTGCCAATTAAGGCAACCTCTGTTACCGTTCTGCTAGAAAACTCGAGAAGAGCAGATCACCGCCACATATATTTTACCACATCTATCAGTGAAGGCACAAGTCATTCCTGAAGACAGTGACGATGGATGGAGTCGTTGGGTCTACAAGAATGTTTTCATGCCTGAATGTTTGGAAACACACATTTTTCGCATATTTGACATTGTTGCAGCACCTCTTTCCCAGTCAGCACTCTCAGAAAAAGGTACAAAAGCTGTCCTGGGGCTATACTTTAAAAGGTAAACTTTTCCCATTTTAGGTGCAAATGTGCTCAGTTACTGTAGGTGCTAATACAGTATGTACATTTTTAGGTGCTATTATGTACATTTAGGTGCTAATATGTAAATTTTTACATATATATGGACATTTAGGTGCTAATATGTAAATTTTTAGGTGCTATTATGTACATTTAGGTGATAATATGTACATTTTAGGTCCTATTATGGACATTTAGGTGCTAATAAACCCCTTTTGCGCGACGTCACAGTAGCGTCACGGCGCTACAGCTGGAGGCAAAGCAAAGTGAAAACTGGAGGCGGCCAATGCAAACCAGCCAGGATATTCGCTGCATGACTGACGAGCTGGATTTGCTTGTGTTATTATGTTGAATGTCATGCTTGTCGTGTTGCTTTTGGTGCAAGAATTGATGAAAAATGAATATGCTGTATCTGGAATTTTTATTTCTAGAAAATATTCACATATTAAAGCGCACCGTAATGTCACTCTTTACATTGTTGTAGTCTCGGCGCTGGCTCGGCAGAACTGCAGATCGTACACACAAGTCTTGTACAGGACCATTCAGCGCTTAGTTATAGACATCTAAAGATTTATATGCCCTCAGTTTCTCTTTGCTGATCGGTTTCTCTATAAGGTAGGTGTAGAAGTCAGGCCACTCAACCGAGGTAACGATTAATCCTGTCAGATCGTCCATGCATTGAGTGAGCGTGTGAAGGCTACGGGTCGGCCAATCTGGTTCTGTCCGTTAAAAATAACTTTTGGAAATAACAATCACGGTCCTGGACAGTGAGTGACCTTACACATTAAGATAAAATCGGATTTTCTCCAGTCATTGTTTAAAAACAAGCTAACAATACTTGCTAACTAGCGTTAGTGAAGCGGCCAGAGCGCTCGTTCTGCCTCCACCTAAGCTCCGCCCACATGAAAACGTCACCATGTTTACCAACTGAAAAGGGGTCTATATGTACATTTTTAGGTGCTAATATGTACATTTTAGGTGCTATTATGTGTACATTTAGGTGCTAATATGTACATTTTTACGGTGCTAATGTGTACATTTTAGGTCCTATTATGGACATTTAGGTGCTGAAATGTAAATTGTTCAGGTGCTAATATGTATATTTCAGGGGCTAATATGTACAGTTTTAGGATGCTATTATGTACATTTAGGTGCTAGGATGTAATTTTTAGGTACTATTATGTACATGTCAGGTGCTAATATGTACATTTTAGGCGCTATTATGTACATTTTAGGTGCTAATATGTTCATTTTAGGTGCTAACGTGTACATTGTAGGTGTTATTAAAGTGCTAATGTGTACATTTTAGATGCTGATGTGTTATCATTGAAGTGTGCTATTATGTACCATTTAGGAAATGCTAATATGTACATTTTAGGTGTTTACTAATGTGTATATTGTAGGTGCTATTCTGTACATTTAGGTGCGAATATGTACATTGTAGGTGCTAATGTGTATATTGTAGGTGCTAATGTGTACATTTTAGGTGCTAATGTGTACATTTTCGGTGCTATTATGTTACATTTAGGTGCTAATATGTACATTTTAGGTGCTAACGTGTACATTGTAGGTGTTATTAAAGTGCTAATGTGTTTACATTTTAGGTGCTAATGTGCTATCATTGAAGGTGCTACTATGTACATTTAGGTGCTAATATGTTACATTTTAGGTGCTAATGTGTATATTGTAGGTGCTATTATGTACATTTAGGTGCGAATATGTACATTTTAGGTGCTAATGTGTATATTGTAGGTGCTATTATGTACATTTAGGTGCTAATATGTAAATTTTAGGTGCTAATGTGTACATTGTAGGTGCTAATATGTGCATTTTAGGTGCTATTGTGTACATTTAGGTGCTAAAATGTACATTTTAGGTGCTGTTTTGTACATTTAGGTGCTAATATGTACATTTTAGGTGCTATTATGTAGATTTTAGGTGCTAATATGTATCATTAGGGTACCAATATGCACCCTTTAGGTACAAAAGTGTACCTTTTGAAAAGGTACAGCCCCAGTGACAGCTTTTGGACCTTTTTTCTAAGAGTGTGTTAGTAACACTGTTTAGTTCCTGTCTCAATGAAGCCCCTCCTTCTGAACACCACAATGTGCTCTGATTGGTCGGCTGGATCAAGTGTGTTTGGAAATGTCAGGTCCCTTACATTAGAAGTAATGTAATCGGTGTATGGCTGTCCAAACACCAAGTAACACTGACTGCCGCAGTAAGTCCAACCATGTCCCTATTGGGACTCCAGAGAATGCGTTATTTATTTTCTGTGCCTTTCCGGATAAGGCATGGCTTTGGACAAATCTCTAATGGTAATGCCAAACTTCTAACACAACTCATCCAGGCCCCTTTTATTTTGCGTGCCTTTTCAGGGAATTATTTAAATGAGGAATATTGTGACATGTTCGATCCCGAGGAAAACTCAGAGAGTATTGGAGGCATTTCAGGGAGTTCAGAAACAGTGACACTGATATCGAGATTAACTCCCCTTGGAGTGACTTTGTGCTTTGTAACTTCAAAGTTGAACACGTGAAAAAAATCATAATCGGTCCTCTTTAAAACAGTTGCAGGTGCGTAATGTCATGGGTTGGTTGGCTAGAGTCTGTTGAGACCAGAATGAGGCACACACACACACATACACACACATACACACTTCATCATTAGAGCAACCTTTGCTTTGGCTATGAAGTTGCAGGTCGACATTGTCAGTCTATTTTTGGACCCTGAAAACCACTTGAGACTATACCAAACCGTGGAGATTCTGCAGCGTTTTCTAATTACAATAAAATCCTCAAGCTAATCAGAGAGAGAGAAAAATGTAAGAGTAAAGCCAAAATAAACACACTATTTAATCTATTCTCATTAGATTGAGAAGTAGCCATGCTTCTTTTAATGACATAACATGTGCACACACTCATCCATGCTACTTTTATATGTTAAAGGCCCTTGTTTAAAACTAGGAAAAAAATTATTAAAAACTATTGTAGAATTACAAAAAATAAAGGAAAACATTACAAAAATAATAATGAGAATATAAACAGGAATGAACATTAACAAATATATATATATATATATATATATATATATATATATATATATATATATATATATATATAGAAATTTTTTTAGACCCCACAGTAATTCACAATAAAACCATATCTACCTGGTGTGCAAAAAAAACTTTATATATTTATATTATATTATATAAGTATATAAATATATATATATATATTTATATTATATTTTATAAGTAAATCTATCCCAATAATTCAAGTACTACCTTGTGCAGCAAAAAAATACTAAATTATCAACAGATATTGATTCATTATTCACATTACTAAAAAAATACATACTGCATTAACGCCATGAAAACAGAATGGATTGAGAAATCAAAGATGTCATGTGACCGCAGGACGTCGCTTTAATGAAAGCGTGCATAATTAACTCATAATTAGCTTCCATTTGCCTCATGCGCTCTGTCTTCTCCACCCCCTGCTGCAAAATGACTATTTTAATATAATTCACACATCTTAATGTCCCTGTATTACAATTAGAATTTTAATTTTACACACACTAATGCTCCCATACTTTATTATTAAGAACCTAATAAGCATTCATTATGATTAGTGATGCTTCTTCAAGTGATGATGTTCTGATGTGTAAAGACTCTAGGCGGGTCTAATCAGAGGGAATTTGCATATCATAATTAATAATTCATAATTAATAATTATTCATACAGATTTGGATCAGCCCGGTCTTACATGTTAATAAATCCCTCGATGAGGGCTTTCTGTTAACTTTACTTATATGTATACATGTGTATCTCCGCAATTAACCACAAATTAATTGTAACAGATTGCACAGACCACGTCTTACAAGACAAGTAAAATTAATTAGCTCAATTAATTTATAGAGCAGGGAAAACTTAATTCTCTGGCCAGAAGAATTCAGCATTCCAACTCCACAAAACATAACCTTTTTGGTATGTGTAGTTATATAAAGCATGCAGCGTTCGATCTTTCACTTCAGGGACTTGTCATGAGCAGGACCGTAATTCAATCACAAATGGTCATATTGAATTTATTAAAGTCAATAAGGCAACTAAGTAAGCATTTACTACGTTACAATGATACATGTATATACAAACATTAAACACAAACTAAGACGACGCAGGGCGTTAGACGATAAGTGAGTTGGAGAGAGAGAGAGAGAGAGAGAGAGAGTGAGGGTAGAGAGAGAGGGAGTTACAGTCACCAAACAGTCAATTAATCTTTCTGAACACCATGAAAACACTTTCTTTATGCTTCTGAGAAGCTCTAAAAGAAGGTAACGTTATACTTGCACAACATGTTTGGTCTGTGTGTGTCACGGACTCGTGGCCAGGCCCGGTTGGGCCGCACGATGAATGGAGAGGCTGTCCTGTGTGCGCGCGTTCCGTGGAAGCGCGTGAGGCAGCGTTCCGTGGAGCGCGGCGCTTTTGCACTGCCTGTCCTGGCGCGTGCATGGTTGGTTGCATGTGCGTGGCTTCTTTGTTCCGTGGGGAGTCACGTGGCAGTTCGTTGGCATTAGCACGAATGTTTGAAAGGCTTAAAAGTCTTTGAGGTGACGTACCGAAGAAATGGGTCGGCAAAGTCCACTTCCTTTCCTGGGAGACGAACTTGGTAGTTCATTTGAGAAGAGGACGAAACTTTGGGCGATCAGAAGAAGGATACCCGGTTGAGGCTCGATCTGGTAAGGAGGTGCCTTTTCAGTGCTTCTTGGCATGAGACGTTTTCGGAAGAGGGAGGGCGGAGCTGGCGCACTGCCTTTATCCTCTTGGGACATCAGCCTTCCCTTCCTGTTGGCTTGAGCCAATCAGGGAGATGAAGGCTGCACCGCGGAAACATTCTTTTATGGTGCTTTGTTCTCAGACCACGCGCTCCTCGTGGGAGGGGTGTGTCACATAAGGGCTACTATTGAAACAGTTCGATCATCCTTGGCAGTAAGACATATTAAAAACACACTTTACTTTACATCTCTGTACATATTCAGGTCGTTCATCTGATACGTATTCTAGAGACACCAAGGAGCATTATGTTACATTAAATGAACATATACTTCTGTTTACAATGCCTAAGGAAGTTATTTCTAATTCCTTTTTATGCTGCAACCAACAAAGATATTTCACGGTGACCTGTGGAAAAACACACATACATAGAACACATGGAATATATCTGGTTAAATGTCTTTTAACACAGAAAAGTCCATCTCTTGGGTCAGAGACATAAAGCACATTCCACAGTCTTGTAACATGATCTCACTCCAGTGAGTGGAAGAATGTGTGTGGCGGTGTATGGTGTGTCTGTGGGGGGGGGGGGGTCCAGAGTCCTTGGAGGACGGTTGATTCAGTCTGGCCAGAATCACTACATCTCCCCTTTCGTTAGATGAAGTCCTTGCGTGGACTTCCATCGAACAACACCATCGGCAATGGATGGAGGGCAGGTGAATCATGAAAGTCAGGTAGCAGGTGGTGGCTAGGCTGAGGTTCGGGCTCAGCTTGATGAGGTTGGACGCAGTCTCCAGTGTGGTACCCTCTTCCTGAGGGTCCAGTGGTGGCTGTGGAGGTTTGCGTTTGTTGAGTCTCTTGTGGAGTGTGAAAGTCCAGTGTAGGCACGTAGTTGATCCGTAGAGGTACCAGCGGCAGATCAGCTGCGGTCCAGGATTGGACAACAGGTGATGCAGTGGTGCAGTGGTGCAGTGTCCAGTTGAAACACCAGCTAGGAGAGCTATGTTGCTGAGAACAAGTTCAGTTCGGCTGGGCACCCCGTTTTCACAGTTCATAATTCCAGTTCTGGAATCAGGGTGAAATCATGGGTTCCGTAAAGGATGGGACTTGGCTCAGGCTCGGTGAAGGCAGGGTAGCTCGAGTCTCGAGCAAAGGCTGCTTGATGCTGAGTTTTGAGCAAAGTCATTCTGGCAGACAGTAAACCGTTGTCCCGCTGGAGTTCACTTGTCTGGTTCAGCAGAATGCCAGTGCAGCGTTGTGGATCAGTCACAGCTCCTTTCAATTTCTTGATGGTCTGTGAGGAGGCACTCTGTTGTGAGTTACCTTTTGGCTGAAGGATTTCAGTTCGTTTTGTTGCTGGACATGCCGGTGTTTGACTGCGTTCTGACAGCAGCGGCGTGGGTGTCCATTTAGCTCTGCTTGCGTGGTAGTCGACCCTATGCCGTGTGATGTTGGACCTGGTGATGACTGCAGTTGTCCTCTGGTTGGCTGGAGGCACAGGCAGACGACCACAACAGCAGCATCCTGTAACAGAGACAGGGAGAGAGAGAGAGAAAAGGGGAAAAGGTTTCAGCGGCTGTCGGCTGGGACAGCCTGATGCCTTGAGGATGCCGAGATGTCCTGGTGCTGCGAGTGTGCAGCCCACATGGTGCGTGACAGGCATACACTGGCTGGTATATCCCCCTTTTGTACTGTGGCAGCACAAGCTGTGGCGAAGTGATGTCACGAGGTACATGAATTTCAAGTGTTGGGCCGTTTAGCAGCATGTGCTTTGGTGAGCTGCCGTTATCGTGGTTGACGGCCGGGTTGGGCGATTGGAGGGGTTAGAGGTGGTTGTCTCAAAGTTCATTTGGTTCAGTCTCAGGTTTTGGTAAGCTGAAAGGTGCAGGGTAGCAAGTTCACGGTTTTACATTTGGTGCTGAGGCTGTGCCTTTATGGCTGGTTCAGGAGTTCTTTGTGACCTCTGTGACCTGCCAGTTAGGTTCTTTTGACCTGTGTGACTGGAGGGGGAGGGGTACTTGAACTTGAGCTCAGACATCAGTTGTTTGAAGTCTATTAAAGGCTCATAACGATCTAACCAGATCTTGGCCAATCAGACGTGCGGTCCGTGATCAGTTCGTGATCGGTACACTGGGTAAGATCGCGGCACATAGGGACCAATTGTTGGGTGAATGGAGAGCTACCTGTGTTGAGCCAGATGTGAGTTTTGGCTGTCAGGATTGCACCTTCAGCTTACCTGTTTGGGATTTGAGGGTTCGCTCTGATTGTTTGAGTCTTTTAAAGAGTTGGGCTGGCAGTAGCGTGATGTTTGAGCTAGTGTCTAGCATGGCTTCAAGGCTCAAATCATTGTCTCTAGGTGGCTAGGCAGAGTTTGTGCCACCCCTTTTTGATTAGGTTTCCCAGAAGTCCTGGCGTCTGGGCTGATGTTGTGTGGGACACGGTGTTCTCATGCTCAGGCTGTGCAGCTGTCAGTTGTGGTGGCTGCTTGGTGCTGTCACTTTGTGAAGTGGCAGTGAGCTCTGTGGTGTGATGCTGACGAGCAGTGTTCTGGGTGTCTGTTTGGGTCTTGCGCTGAGACATAGCATGTCTGGCTTGTCCTTCTTGTGAGATCTTGTGCAGAAACTCTTTCAGCACCTTCAGGATTTTTGCTGTCAGTGACATGGCTGCACTGTTGTTATCTGATGTGTGTTCAGATTTGTGCTTACCAGTGGCGTGTGGAGAGGGGTACCGCTCTGGGCTGGTTGGGTTTGAGTCTCTTGGTGATGAGGTGCGGCTCAGAGCTCTTGCTCTGGTGCGGTCGATGAGCACCAGGACTGTTGTGTTGCCCTCTGTTGGCTTGGAACGGTTTACTCTCAGTGAAAGTGTGGGGTGTATCCTAGAGGCAGCTCTGAGTCGTGCTCAGAGACAGGTTAGTTTGAGGGTGTTTACCCAGTCTTTTCGGACAAAGTCTTTGCGTAATGTGAGCTTGTGGTCTCGTAGCTATGGTAGATATGCTACAGGGACAGGCCAGGGTGCTTACGGAATAACTCACTGTGGGATGCAAGTTCAAAGAAACAAAGTTCTGAGATTGGCATCCTTTCCATACCTGGTGGTTTGTCGAAGTTCGGTGGAGTTTCAAGTCGGTCTTGCTTGATGTCCACGGCGGTGAGAACCTTTGGTATGATTCTGGATCAGGGAGTTAAGCGATCGAAGCTTATTGCAACAGCTAATAGTCCATTTTGGCAGTCTCTGTTTGACGAGCTAGGAAGCTGTGCACCTCACGACTGGACGTAATCCATATCGAGCAGAATCTGTTTCATGCAGTCAGGTTGGTTAGACAGTTTGCAAGTGACAGTCTGGTCTGCATGTCGTGGCTTTTCTGGTTAGCTTGGTCAAATCCTTTTGGAGCCATGCCGTGGTTTGTGGCAGTGGTTCCTTGGGAGGTTGAGGTCAGGTTACGCAGGGGCTCTGTGGCATTCTGGCACACTTGTTGTGAGTGATTAATGCGTGGCCCTAAAAGTTCAGAACTACTGCTTAATAGGTTCGTTAAGTATGTAAGCATAAAGCTAAGTGTCTCTTGTGTCCTAATCTTAGCTGTGAATGTTAGGGGGCTAAGTTTTGTGTGGTTCCGAGGGTATTTCCTGGGAAGGACATAGCCGAGATGAAATAAATGACGCAAGGTGGTTCTTATGACTAAATTATTTCTCTGGACTTAGCTGGTGGTTCACTATAGCTCGATGGTGTGAACGATAATAGGGGAAAGGACAGCTTTCTTATTTAAATTCTGCTTATTGTCGATCCTCAGGACTCTAGTAGTGCCTTTAGTAAATTGTTGAGATTACTTGTGTTAGAGGGTCACAAAACGAGTGCACTGGCTGGAACTAAGCCAAAATAACAAATAAGGGTGTCTGCTTCCTTTCTGGGCCCTATGGGAAATGGAACCACACTCGGACAAGAGAGGCAAAGGAATTAAATCCTATAGAGGACCTAATGGACAAGGGAATAGCTGCTTGCTATTATTATCAAGGTCAAAGGAATGAAATAATTAACGAGGAAAAATAAAATCAAAATTAAAGCAAAAGGAAATAAAATGATCAAAATATGGGAATGATCTGAAGTCGAGAATAATCAGTGGCATTAGTGGCTAAACTTTGGATTTGCTTTGATCAACACTCTATAGTGGGTTGTAGCGGTTGCGTGTTCAAGACCACATTGGGTGTGTTCCTCCAAAGGTTAGTCAACATGCCGACAAAAAAAATTCCTATGGTTATACAAATTCTTCTGTAGTTAGTTACGCAGTTTACCTGCAGTTAAACTTGAGTTTAATTAACAGGGCATCTGTGAAGTTAGTCTTCAATGGTTAGCAAGGAGTATTCCTAACCCTGTGAGGGTAAACCTTGGCTAATAAGAATTGCAAACACGGAAAGTGAATAATTAGAAACCCTAAGTGGTGTTGAGGAAAGTATTCTAGAATACTTTGCACTGTGGAACACAGCGGTGATTAGGGGTTCAAGAAATAATGCTAACTGCTAACTGTTGAGGTTATTCAGCTTAGCCTGCATTGGATTGGAGCTAGGTTAGGTTAGCTTAGCCCAAGTTAGCTTGATGCTAAGCTAGGTTAGGTTAGCCTAAGTTAGCTTAGTGATTGGTCAGTTTAGCTTAGCCTAAGTTAGCTTGATGCTAGGCTAGGTTGGCTTAGCCACCCAGGCTGGTTTGTTTACAAAAGTGACATTAAGGGTTAGCACTTCCTGTGACAAGTTGTCATGGGAGCCAGAGGGTGTCAGAGCAATTCAACAGTACCTGAAGAATGTCTGTGTATTTTACATGAATAATGCATGTTTTAACGGGTTAAATGGGAGGCACCTATACTTTATGATTTTCAAGAACTTGGTTGCATTAAGTAAAACGCAAATGTGTTTTGGCATTTGCTAATTTTCTCATGGAACTCTACTCTTTACTTCAGTCTTCTATTTGTTTACAGAGTAAGGAAATAGATTTGCTGCAAGTCAAAGCTTGTCTTGTTCTATTTGCTTACAGAGTAAGGAAATAGATTAGCTTTCCTAAGCATATATAGTTACGTCTCTCTCATGCATGAATGCTGACTTTTCGCGAGTTACTTCTTTTGATCGTTTAGTAGCTTTCTGCTTGTAGAAGCAGCTAAAATTTAGGTGAATTGCATCAATCTAACAATAAAATTAAGGCCTTTACTTTGTAGAAGGGGAGCGTCGCCCAGGTTTACATACATATAACTCTGTCCTGAGCTGTCTTAGTCAGAAACAGGTTTACTTATACCGCGATTTTGGATTTCTTTTTTTTTTGTTTATTTCCAAAGCGGAAAAGATATCGGTACAGATTACAAGCTGCTGAGATGATTCTTCTGTTACACAGACTTACGCTTTAATGCTGAAGTTCCTGATACCAGTTGGGAGTCTAAGGCCTAAAAAAATATATATTTTTTTTTTTTAAAGTAGAGATGTCAATTCCCGCTATTTGTTTTATCTGCATTTAGGCAAGCCAGCTATCAAGATGCGTATTGCACGTAGTGTTTTAGTTGGACCGCGATGGTCAAGTGCACGCCTGTTGATTAACAGTAATTTAAACTCGGAGTGATTTTACTACACTCTGTCGTCAAGGCAAAGTATGGAGTGGGTGTTTTCTGTGACTCTTCACTGTCGTGAAATGTTTAACGGTGCCGTTCTAAACAACATCTAAAAACTGTTTGTTTCAAAAGAGTCGTGCATAGTCTGTCGGCCGTTGAGAGCGTACATGTCTATGTAAGATTCCTTTAACTTAGTAAAATTCTAATTCTACAAACGCAGAGTCTTGCAACTCTTTGAACACCCATTTTCATCTACTTTTCAAAAGTTCTACGTCCGATGTTGATCAAGGACCTTTTAGCAGAGTCTTGCACTGCGTTCGTGCAGTGTCTTCTGGGTTGCAGTTCAAAATAATTTGGGGTTTTAGGAATTCTTACTGAGTGGGCCTTCACGCATCGTTGAGTGGGCCTTGCGTGGGGGCAGGAGAACTATGGTGACTGACGGGATAGGAGGAGAGGTTTCTTGAAACTGGTGTCCTCCTCAGTTATAGGTTCGCTGCAAGTTCCACAGCAAACTCGTTCGGAGCCGGTGGTGGTAGCACAGGCCCTCCTGGGTCTGTTCTGCTGGGTGTCGGTGTCGATGTCAGACACCGGTTGGAGACAGCAGGTGGAAAGTCGATGTCTTGTAGATTGTCAAGAGATGTGGTGGAAGGCGGGCTTTCCCACCTCCCCTTTTCAGCTCTTGTGTTCTTGGCTGAAATGTGCAGACTGGTTCAGGGAGACTTGTGGTGTGTGTTTCCCCTTTTCCGGTCATGCTGAAGTCTATAAGAGTATTGCAACTCTGTGGATCAAGTTCATGTTCGAGATCTTGTCTCTGCTGAACGAGCTTGTGGATGGTCACACGGGCCTCTTGAGAGTTTCTTCGTAGGCCGTGGCTTTCGAATCTCTTTAAGTTCAGCCTCTGCTCTTTGCAAAGGGGCTTCACTTTGTCGAAAGTTTCTCGTTGAATTCCTCTTTGGTTCTTTTCTCTGACTATTCTCTTCAGTCTGTGTAGAAGATTTAGACAGGGCAGTTTGAAGTCTTTTACTTCCTTCTGTAGCTCGGGTCGTTGTCATCCTCGGCGTTGCAACCTTGTGCTCCAGGCGATGCGGCTCCTTTTGCGGAGGCGTGCGTGTGCGCTGAGCTGGTAGGCGAAGATTGACGTGTCTGGCCCAGTCTTTGTCGTGGGAGCTTTGGCTTGGTTTGTGTGCCATCAGCTTGTACTCGTCTGCGTCCAGTTGCTCTTGGCTCGGGGCTCTGAGTAACCGGTGGCTTTGGGCAGGGATGGAGATGTCATGAATCTCGGCCATGTCTCCAGGTTGTCCCCGCGGGTTGTGGGACTGGAACATACTGGCTTCACTGTGGGCGAGATGAGCACAACACACACAGAGAGACCAATGCAAGTTCGACTGCGTCTAACGAGCTATAATACCGGCTAGGCCGTGTATGAAAATTTTGGTTAACTGATGCAGACAGTTAAACCGTTAGGTGGGACAATTTGGGTAGGTCATCATGGGTCTGAATGAAGATTTGGCAGGGCGCTAGCTTAGGGGTCACCTGTTTATGCTAACGACTTGGTTGTCAAACTATTCTTCAGCTTTCCTTGGTGTGTCAGAGAGGTTCTGTCTCTAGGTGAACTGAAAGGAACAGAGCACAACAGAACAGAGCAATGGCAATCTAGCAAAGTTTGAAGTAACATGCAACCATCAGAAGATAGGGGAGGTCTGTAATGAAATGGCATTAATAGTACACAAGAAGTGTTAAAAGTGAAAGAGGCAGTTTGTGAGGCTAAAGCCTGCAGTTTGTGGCTTGGAGAGACGGAGGAAGCCAACCACTTCAAATATCAGGGGAATCTCTAGATTCGATGGCCAATATTAAGTGGATGGGTTTTAATACCTTTTTTTTAGTTTGCCTGGGGTGAAATGAGGTCATCCCGGTTGGAGTCAGCCTCGTGGCTGGTCCCTCTGTCACCCCCAACACCCGACAGCAGTGTCCCGGGCATTTCGTACATCTGTACCGAGGTGCGCCCTTTCAAGCAACTTGACCTTGAACACAACCGGCGGTGCCCAGATTGGTGGTGTCGTGTTGCGGGCCGCATCAGACAGAAAGATACAGGAAAGTCACGAGACCTGCGCTCAGTCAGCGATGGTGGCGCAGATCAGGCGAACCCAGCCAGCCGGACCCCAAGCGAAGGTGACTGTCACATCACCACAGCACTTGAGAGATTTCTACCTACAAACACAAAACAGGATGAAGAACAAGTGTGCCTCAATTTGAATTAAAGCTCCTCTATCTACATCAGAGTTAAATGTCTATTTTTGTTGAAAAATCAAAGGCAACGGCTTTACTAAAGTCTATGGTATAAACACAAAGGGAATTGTGACAATGTCAATTATCAGGAATAACCCAACCTCCATACAGGGAAGAGATAGCATTAAGTGCAGCGGGAGGAGCACAGGAGGAAGCAATCTGTAGTGGTGAGTTTTGGCCACTAAGGGTGTGTGTCTCTTCCTCCTAGTGGTCAATTTGGCTGACAGAGAGCTTGATTTGAAGTGCATTCAAACTGATTTAAATACAATTCAAATTGAGCAAATGCATAGGGGTTAAGTAACCTTTAGATTAGTAAGGATACAGTTGTAATAAAACCAGATCAAAATTATTAAAAATAATTTGAAATGGAAATATAGAAATAAAGCCATAATGCAATTTCCCAATGGGAAATGAGAGACTTAATTCAAATTAACTTTGAAATTTGTTTTTGTTTCAAACCAAATTTAAATAAGTGTAGTAAAATTACAGGTTGGTGTTATATTTGATGACAATCACGATTACGAGTGAGAGGATCAGTGACTGTAACCAAAACAAAACCGACTGGGAGAGAGAAAGCCATTCAGGACAGTGAGGTTAGGTGATGGCCACAAGGGGGCACTTTCCTTCCAAGTGGTCATCAGAAACTGTTAAGACTTAATTCTGAATTTCAAGTTCAAATGTGGTTTGAACCAAATTCAAAACAAGTGCACACAGTCAAGGCAAGGAAAATCATGTTAATGAAACAGGCTGTAGATTGCACATGCATTGAAAATTAGGGAAACTAGTTCGAAACTCAGTAAGGAAGCAGGGTGTTCCTGACAGAATTTTGAGGAAAGAAATGACCTAGCTGTTAGTGTCCACACGAGGGCGCTATTGCGTTCGTGGAGGGTTGAGTCGGGGCTGGGGTCATCTGATGCTGGAAAACACTGGGGGAGGCACCCTAGTGTTTGGCAGTAGTATTACAGCCAGCCCGCTTTCAAATGTGATTGTTCAGAGGACGTGTCACGGATTTGCACCACCTATTTTCTGCATAATCACGAATAATGGAATTTAAATCTTCGACGGATTTCTTTTCGGTACTATATTTTACAAAGGGCAGAGTTCCGTTTTGGCCAGATTTTTTTTTTTTTTTCACTGCGCCGTGCGAAAGGGAAACAGGAATTATCCATATGTTTCAAAAACTCCAAATAACATTTGTCAAAACTAGTATTAAGGGTTAGATGTTTTCAGTTTTGGATTTTTTTT
>JAQIUQ010007033.1:705000-744333 GCA_030378365.1 Hybognathus amarus | reverse complement strand
CTCAAAAAAAAAAACGTAAGGGGTACCACTGTCGTTTTTTTCAGGTCAAAGCTCTGGACAAAGGGTCTAGAGCCTCCCATTTTTTGCACTCAGATCTAAGTCCCGTGGCCCTCTATCAGAATCCAGACTTTCAAGAGAAGCAACGATCACCCGAAAAAAAACGTAAGGGGTACCACTGTCGTTTTTTTTTTTCGGGTCAAAATTTTGATTTTCTTGAAAACTCTGGATTCTGATAGAGGGCCATGTGACTTAGATCTGAGTGCAAAAATGGAGGCTCTAGTACCTTCCAGAGCTGAGATATTGAGATTTCACGTAGCATTTATGCCATTGTAAATATCTCAATATCTCAGCTCTGTATGCCATTATAAATATCTAAATATCTCAGCTCTGGGAAGGGTCTAGAGCCTCCATTTTTGCACTCAGATCTAAGTCCCATGGCCCTCTATCAGAATCCAGAGTTTCAAGAAAATCAAAATTTCTACCCGAAAAAAAAACGTAAGGGGTACCACTGTCGTTTTTTTTTCGGGTCAAAATTTTGATTTTCTTGAAACTCTGGATTCTGATAGAGGGCCATGGGACTTAGATCTGAGTGCAAAAATGGAGGCTCTAGACCCTTCCAGAGCTGAGATATTTAGATATTTATAATGGCATACAGAGCTGAGATATTGAGATATTTACAATGGCATAAATGCTACGTGAAATCTCAATACTCAGCTCTGGAAGGGTCTAGAGCCTCCATTTTTGCACTCAGATCTAAGTCACATGGCCCTCTATCAGAATCCAGAGTTTCAAGAAAATCAAAATTCCCACCCCAAAAAAAACCGCAGTGGTACCCCTGTACGCTTTTTTTTTTCTTGGGCTCAAAATTTTGATTTTCTTGAAACTCTGGATCTGATAGAGGGCCATGGGACTTAGATCTGAGTGCAAACTGGAGGCTCCTAGCTCCTTCCAGAGCTGAGATATTTAGATATTTCACAATGGCATACAGAGCTGAGATATTGAGATATTTACAATGGCATAAATGCTACGTGAAATCTCAATATCTCAGCTCTGGAAGGGTCTCAGAGCCTCCATTTTTGCACTCAGATCAAGTCCCATGGCCCTCTATCAGAATCCAGAGTTTCAAGAAAATCAAAATTTTGACCCGAAAAACGACAGTGGTACCCCTTACGTTTTTTTTGGGTCAAAATTTTGATTTTCTTGAAACTCTGGGATTCTGATAAGAGGGCCATGTGACTTAGATCTGAGTGCAAAAATGGAGGCTCTAGACCTTTCCAGAGCTGAGATATTGAGATTTCACGTAGCATTTATGCCATTGTAAATATCTCCAATATCTCAGCTCTGTATGCCATTATAAATATCTAAATACTCAGCTCTGGAAGGGTCTAGAGCCTCCATTTTTGCACTCAGTACCTAAGTCCCATGGCCCTCTATCAGAATCCAGAGTTTCAAAGAAAATCAAAACTTTGACCCGAAAAAAAAAATGTAAGGGTACCACTGTCGTTTTTTTTTCGGGTCAAAATTTTGATTTTCTTGAAAACTTGCGATTCGGACGAAAGGGGCCATGGGACTAGATCTGAGTGATTTTCTTGAAACTCTGGATTCTGATAGAGGGCCATGGGACTTAGATCTGAGTGCAAAAATGGAGGCTCAGACCCTTCCAGAGCTGAGATATTTAGATATTTATGATGGCATACAGAGCTGAGATATTGAGATATCTACAATGGCATAAATGCTACGTGAAATCTCAATATCTCAGCTCTGGAAGGGTCTAGAGCCTCCATTTTTGCACTCAGATCTAAGTCACATGGCCCTCTATCAGAATCCAGAGTTTCAAGAAAATCAAAATTTTGACCCAAAAAAAAACGACAGTGGTACCCCTTACGTTTTTTTTTCGGGTCAAAATTTTGATTTTCTTGAAACTCTGGATTCTGATAGAGGGCCATGTGACTTAGATCTGAGTGCAAAAATGGAGGCTCTAGACCCTTCCAGAGCTGAGATATTGAGATTTCACGTAGCATTTATGCCATTGTAAATATCTCAATATCTCAGCTCTGTATGCCATTATAAATATCTAAATATCTCAGCTCTGGAAGGGTCTAGAGCCTCCATTTTGCACTCAGATGTAAGTCCCATGGCCCTCTATCAGGAATCCAGAGTTTCAAGAAAATCAAAATTTTGACCCGAAAAAAAAACGACAGTGGTACCCCTTACGTTTTTTTTCGGGTCAAAATTTTGATTTTCTTGAAACTCTGGATTCTGATAGAGGGCCATGTGACTTAGATCTGAGTGCAAAAATGGAGGCTCTAGACCCTTCCAGAGCTGAGATATTGAGATTTCACGTAGCATTTTATGCCATTGTAAATATCTCAATATCTCAGCTCTGTATGCCATTATAAATATCTAAATATCTCAGCTCTGGAAGGGTCTAGAGCCTCCATTTTTGCACTCAGATCTAAGTCCCATGGCCCTCTATCAGAATCCAGAGTTTCAAGAAAATCAAAATTTTGACCCGAAAAAAAAACGACAGTGGTACCCCTTACGTTTTTTTTTCGGGTCAAAATTTTGATTTTCTTGAAACTCTGGATTCCGATAGAGGGCCATGGGACTTAGATCTGAGTGCAAAATGGAGGCTCTAGACCCTTCCAGAGCTGAGATATTTAGATATTTATAATGGCATACAGAGCTGAGATATTGAGATATTTACAATGGCATAAATGCTACGTGAATATCTCAGATCAGCTCTGGAAGGGTCTAGAGCCTCCATTTTTGACACTCAGGCTCAAAGTCTCACTGGCCCTCTATCAGAATCCCAGAGTTTCAAGTAAACTGAAAAATTTCTCACCCGAAAATCGTAAAGGGGTACCCCTTAACGTTTTTTTTTCGGGTCAAAATTTTGAATTTCTCTGAAAACTCTGGAATTCCTGATAGAGGGCCATGGTGATGTAGATCTGAGTGCAAAAATGGAGGCTCTAGACCTTCCAGAGCTGAGATATTTAGATATTTATAATGGCATACAGAGCTGAGATATTGTAGACAGTTACAATGGCATAAATGCTACGTGAGATCTCAATATCTCAGCTCTGGAAGGGTCTAGAGCCTCCATTTTTGCACTCAGATCTAAGTCCCATGGCCCTCTATCAGAATCCAGAGTTTCAAGAAAATCGAAATACTCTTGAAAATAAAACGACAGTGGTACCACTGTACGTTTTTTTTTGGGTCAAAATTTTGATTTTCTTGAAACTCTGGATTCTGATAGAGGGCCATGTGACTTAGAGATCTGTAGTGCAAAAATGGAGGCTCTAGACCCTTCCAGAGCTGAGATATTGTAGATATTTATAATGGCATACAGAGCTGAGATATTGAGATATTTACAATGGCATAAATGCTACGTGAATATCTCAATATCTCAGCTCTGGAAAGGGCCTAGAGCCTCCATTTTTGCACTCAGATCTAAGTCCCATGGCCCTCTATCAGAATCCAGAGTTTCAAGAAAATCAAAATTTTGACCCGAAAAAAAAAACGTAAGGGGTACCACTGTCGTTTTTTTTTCGGGTCAAAATTTTGATTTTCTTGAAACTCTGGATTCTGAATAGAGGGCCATGTGACTTAGATCTGAGTGCAAAAAATGGAGGCTCTAGACCCTTCCAGAGCTGAGATATTGAGATCTCACGTAGCATTTATGCCATTGTAAATATCTCAATATCTCAGCTCTGTATGCCATTATAAATATCTAATATCTCAGCTCTGGAAGGGTCTAGAGCCTCCATTTTTGCACTCAGATCTAAGTCCCATGGCCCTCTATCAGAATCCAGAGTTTCAAGAAAATCAAAATTTTGACCCGAAAAAAAACGTAAGGGGTACCACTGTCGTTTTTTTTTCGGGTCAAAATTTTGATTTTCTTGAAACTCTGGATTCTGATAGAGGGCCATGGGACTTAGATCTGAGTGCAAAAATGGAGGCTCTAGACCTTTCCAGAGCTGAGATATTGAGATCTCACGTAGCATTTATGCCATTGTAAATATCTCAATATCTCAGCTCTGTATGCCATTATAAATATCTAAATATCTCAGCTCTGGAAAGGGTCTAGAGCCTCCATTTTTGCACTCAGATCTAAGTCCCATGGCCCTCTATCAGAATCCAGAGTTTCAAGAAAATCAAAATTTTGACCCGAAAAAAAAACGTAAGGGGTACCACTGTCGTTTTTTTTTTCGGGTCAAAATTTTGATTTTCTTGAAACTCTGGATTCTGATAGAGGGCCATGTGACTTAGATCTGAGTGCAAAAATGGAGGCTCTAGACCCTTCCAGAGCTGAGATATTGAGATTTCACGTAGCATTTATGCCATTGTAAATATCTCAATATCTCAGCTCTGTATGCCATTATAAATATCTAAATATCTCAGCTCTGGAAGGGTCTAGAGCCTCCATTTTTGCACTCAGATTTAAGTCCCATGGCCCTCTATCAGAATCCAGAGTTTCAAGAAAATCAAAATTTTGACCCGAAAAAAACGTAAGGGGTACCACTGTCGTTTTTTTTTCGGGTCAAAATTTTGATTTTCTTGAAACTCTGGATTCTGATAGAGGGCCATGTGACTTAGATCTGAGTGCAAAAATGGAGGCTCAGACACCTTCAGAGCTGAGATATTGAGATTTCACGTAGCATTTATGCCATTGTAAATATCTCAATATCTCAGCTCTGTATGCCATTATAAATATCTAAATATCTCAGCTCTGGAAGGGTCTAGAGCCTCCATTTTTGCACTCAGATCTAAGTCCCATGGCCCTCTATCAGAATCCAGAGTTTCAAGAAAATCAAAATTTTGACCCGAAAAAAAATCGAAGGGTACCACTGTCGTTTTTTTTTCGGGTCAAAATTTTGATTTTCTTGAAACTCTGGATTCTGATAGAGGGCCATGGGACTTAGATCTGAGTGCAAAAATGGAGGCTCTACACCCTTCCAGAGCTGAGATATTGAGATTTCACATAGCATTTATGCCATTGTAAATATCTCAATATCTCAGCTCTGTATGCCATTATAAATATCTAAATATCTCAGCTCTGGAAGGGTCTAGAGCCTCCATTTTTGCACTCAGATCTAAGTCCCATGGCCCTCTATCAGAATCCAGAGTTTCAAGAAAATCGAAAATTTTGACCCAAAAAAAAACGTCAAGGGGTACCACTGTCGTTTTTTTTTTTCGGGTCAAAATTTTGATTTTCTTGAAACTCTGGATTCTGATAGAGGGCCATGTGACTTAGATCTGAGTGCAAAAATGGAGGCTCTAGACCCTTCCAGAGCTGAGTATAATATTTTCATAATTACCATTTATGCCATTGTAAATATCTCAATATTCTCAGCTCTGTATGCCATTATAAATATCTAATATCTAGCTTGCTTGACGCTACATTTGCACTCACATAAGTCCCACTGGCCTCTATCAGAATCCAGAGCTTTCAAGAAAATCAAAATCTTTGAACCCTGGAAAAAAAAACGACAGTGGTACCCCTTACGTTTTTTTTTCGGGGTCAAAATTTTGATTTTCTTGAAACTCTGGATTCTGATAGAGGGCCATGTGACTTAGATCTGAGTGCAGAAATGGAGGCTCTAGACCCTTCCAGAGCTGAGATATTGAGATTTCACGTAGCATTTATGCCATTGTAAATATCTCAATATCTCAGCTCTGTATGCCATTATAAATATCTAAATATCTCAGCTCTGGAAGGGTCTAGAGCCTCCATTTTTGCACTCAGATCTAAGTCCCATGGCCCTCTATCAGAATCCAGAGTTTCAAGAAAATCAAAATTTTGACCCGAAAAAAAAACGTACAGGGGTACCACTGTACGTTTTTTTTTCGGGTCAAAATTTTGATTTTCTTGAAACTCTGGATTCTGATAGAGGGCCATGGGACTTAGATCTGAGTGCAAAAATGGAGGCTCTAGACCCTTCCAGAGCTGAGATATTGAGATCTCACGTAGCATTTATGCCATTGTAAATATCTCAATATCTCAGCTCTGTATGCCATTATAAATATCTAAATATCTCAGCTCTGGCAAGGGTCTAGAGCCTTCATTTTGCACTCAGATCTAAGTCCCATGGCCCTCTATCAGAATCCAGAGTTTCAAGAAAATCAAAATTTTGACCCGAAAAAAACGCAAGGGGTACCACTGTCGTTTTTTTTTTCGGGTCAAAATTTTGATTTTCTTGAAACTCTGGATTCCTGATAGAGGGCCATGGGACTTAGATCTGAGTGCAAAAATGGAGGCTCTAGACCCTTCCAGAGCTGAGATATTGAGATATTCATATAGCATTTATGCCAGTTGTAAATATCTGAATATTTACATGGCACTGAATGCCACTATGAATATCTCAATATCTCAGCTCTGGAAGGGTCTGAGCCTCCATTTTGCACTCAGATCTAAGTCCCATGGCCCTCTATCAGAATCCAGAGTTTCAAGAAAATCAAAATTTTGACCCGAAAAAAAACGACAGTGGTACCCCTTACGTTTTTTTTTCGGGTCAAAATTTTGATTTTCTTGAAACTCTGGATTCTGATAGAGGGCCATGTGACTTAGATCTGAGTGCAAAAATGGAGGCTCTAGACCCTTCCAGAGCTGAGATATTGAGATTTCACGTAGCATTTATGCCATTGTAAATATCTCAATATCTCAGCTCTGTATGCCATTATAAATATCTAAATATCTCAGCTCTGGAAGGGTCTAGAGCCTCCATTTTTGCACTCAGATCTAAGTCCCATGGCCCTCTATCAGAATCCAGAGTTTCAAGAAAATCAAAATTTTGACCCGAAAAAAAAACGTAAGGGGTACCACTGTCGTTTTTTTTTGCGGGTCAAAATTTTGATTTTCTTGAAACTCTGGATTCTGATAGAGGGCCATGGGACTTAGATCTGAGTGCAAAAATGGAGGCTCTAGACCCTTCAGAGCTGAGATATTGAGATTTCAAGTAGCATTTGTGCCATTGTAAATATCTCAATATCTCAGCTCTGTATGCCATTATAAATATCTAAATATCTCAGCTCTGGAAGGGTCTAGAGCCTCCATTTTGCACTCAGATCTAAGTCACATGGCCTCTATCAGAATCCAGAGTTTCAAGAAAATCAAACTTTCGACCCGAAAAAAAACGTAAGGGGTACCACTGTCGTTTTTTTTTCGGGTCAAAATTTTGATTTTCTTGAAACTCTGGATTACTGATAGAGGGCCATGGGACTAGATCTGAGTGGAAATGGAGGCTCTAGACCCTTCCAGAGCTGAGATATTGAGATTTCAAGTAGCATTTGTGCCATTGTAAATATCTCAATATCTCAGCTCTGTATGCCATTATAAATATCTCATTATGCTCAGCTCTGGAAGGGTCTAGAGCCTCCATTTTTGCACTTAGATCTAAGTCCCATGGCCCTCTATCAGAATCCAGAGTTTCAAGAAAATCAAAATTTTGACCCCGAAAAAAACGTAAGGGGTCCACTGTCGTTTTTTTTCGGGTCAAAATTTGAGATTTTCTTGAAACTCTGGACCTGATAGAGGGCCATGGAACTTAATCTGAGTGCAAAAATGGAGGCTCTAGACCCTTCCAGAGCTGAGATATTGAGATTTCACGTAGCATTTATGCCATTGTAAATATCTCAATATCTCAGCTCTGGAAGGGTCTAGAGCCTCCATTTTTGCACTCAGATCTAAATCCCATGGCCCTCTATCAGAATCCAGAGTTTCAAGAAAATCAAAATTTTGACCCGAAAAAAAAACGACAGTGGTACCCCTTACGATTTTTTTCGGGTCAAAATTTTGATTTTCTTGAAACTCTGGATTCTGATAGAGGGCCATTTGACTTAGATCTGAGTGCAAAAATGGAGGCTCTAGACCCTTCCAGAGCTGAGATATTGAGATATTTATAATGGCATACAGAGCTGAGATATTGAGATATTTACAATGGCATAAATGCTACTTGAAATCTCAATATCTCAGCTCTGGAAGGGTCTAGAGCCTCCATTTTTGCACTCAGATCTAAGTCCCATGGCCCTCTATCAGAATCCAGAGTTTCAAGAAAATCTAAATTTTGACCCGAAAAAAAACGACAGTGGTACCCCTTACGTTTTTTTTTTCTGGTCAAAATTTTAGATTTTCTTGAAACTCTGGATTCTGATAGAGGGCCATGGGACTTAGATCTGAATGCAAAAATGGAGGCTCTAGACCCTTCCAGAGCTGAGATATTGAGATTTCACGTAGCATTTATGCCATTGTAAATATCTCAATATCTCAGCTCTGTATGCCATTTACTAAATATCTCAATATCTCAGCTCTGGAAGGGTCTAGAGCCTCCATTTTTGCAGTCAGATCTAAGTCCCATGGCCCTCTATCAGAATCCAGAGTTTCAAGAAAATCAAAATTTTGACCCGAAAAAAAAACGTAAGGGGTACCACTGTCGTTTTTTTTTTTGGGTCAAAATTTGATTTTCTTGAAACTCTGGATTCTGATAGAGGGCCATGTGACTTAGATCTGAGTGCAAAAATGGAGGCTCTAGACCCTTCCAGAGCTGAGATATTGAGATTTCACGTAGCATTTATGCCATTGTAAATATCTCAATATCTCAGCTCTGTATGCCATTATAAATATCTAAATATCTCAGCTCTGGAAGGGTCTAGAGCCTCCATTTTTGCACTCAGATCTAAGTCCCATGGCCCTCTATCAGAATCCAGAGTTTCAAGAAAATCAAATTTTGACCCGAAAAAAAACGACAGTGGTACCACTTCGTTTTCTTTTTGGGTCAAAATTTTGATTTTCTTGAAACTCTGGATTCTGATAGAGGGCCATGTGACTTAGATCTGAGTGCAAAAATGGACGCTCTAGACCCTTCCAGAGCTGAGATATTGAGATTTCAAGTAGCATTTATGCCATTGTAAATATCTCAATATCTCAGCTCTGTATGCCATTATAAATATCTCAATATCTCAGCTCTGGAAGGGTCTAGAGCCTCCATTTTTGCACTCAGATCTAAGTCCCATGGCCCTCTATCAGAATCCAGAGTTTCAAGAAAATCAAAATTTTGACCCGAAAAAAAAAACGTAAGGGGTACCACTGTCGTTTTTTTTTCGGGTCAAAATTTTGATTTTCTTGAAACTCTGGATTCTGATAGAGGGCCATGGGACTTAGATCTGAGTGCAAAAATGGAGGCTCTAGCACCTTCCAGAGCTGAGATATTGAGATTTCACGTAGCATTTATGCCATTGTAAATATCTCAATATCTCAGCTCTGTATGCCATTATAAATATCTAAATATCTCAGCTCTGGAAGGGTCTAGAGCCTCCATTTTTGCACTCAGATCTAAGTCCCATGGCCCTCTATCAGAATCCAGAGTTTCAAGAAAATCAAAATTTTGACCCGAAAAAAAAAACGTAAGGGGTACCACTGTCGTTTTTTTTCGGGTCAAAATTTTGATTTTCTTGAAACTCTGGATTCTGATAGAGGGCCATGGGACTTAGATCTGAGTGCAAAAATGGAGGCTCTAGACCCTTCCAGAGCTGAGATATTGAGATATTTATAATGGCATACAGAGCTGAGATATTGAGATATTTACAATGGCATGAATGCTACTATAAATATCTCAATATCTCAGCTCTGGAAGGGTCTAGAGCCTCCATTTTTGCACTCAGATCTAAGTCCCATGGCCCTCTATTCAGAATCCAGAGTTTCAAGAAAATCAAAATTTTGACCCGAAAAAAAACGTAAGGGGTACCACTGTCGTTTTTTTTTTCCGGGTCAAAATTTTGATTTTCTTGAAACTCTGGATTCTGATAGAGGGCCATGGGACTTAGATCTGAGTGCAAAAATGGAGGCTCTAGACCCTTCCAGAGCTGAGATATTGAGATTTCACGTAGCATTTATGCCATTGTAAATATCTCAATATCTCAGCTCTGTATGCCATTATAAATATCTAAATATCTCAGCTCTGGAAAGGGTCTAGAGCCTCCATTTTTGCACTCAGATCTAAGTCCCATGGCCCTCTATCAGAATCCAGAGTTTCAAGAAAATCAAAATTTTGACCCGAAAAAAAAACGACAGTGGTACCCCTTACGTTTTTTTTTTGGGTCAAAATTTTGATTTTCTTGAAACTCTGGATTCTGATAGAGGGCCATGTGACTAGATCTGAGTGCAAAAATGGAGGCTCTAGACCCTTCCAGAGCTGAGATATTGAGATTTCACGTAGCATTTATGCCATTGTAAATATCTCAATATCTCAGCTCTGTATGCCATTATAAATATCTAATACTCAGCTCTGGAAGGGTCTAGAGCCTCCATTTTTGCACTCAGATCTAAGTCCCATGGCCCTCTATCAGAATCCAGAGTTTCAAGAAAATCAAAATTTTGACCCGAAAAAAAACGACAGTGGTACCCCTTACGTTTTTTTTTTGGGTCAAAATTTTGATTTTCTTGAAACTCTGGATTCTGATAGAGGGCCATGTGACTTAGATCTGAGTGCAAAAATGGAGGCTCTAACACCTTCCAGAGCTGAGATATTGAGATTTCAAGTAGCATTTATGCCATTGTAAATATCTCAATATCTCAGCTCTGTATGCCATTATAAATATCTCAATATCTCAGCTCTGGAAGGGTCTAGAGCCTCCATTTTTGCACTCAGATCTAAGTCCCATGGCCCTCTATCAGAATCCAGAGTTTCAAGAAAATCAAAATTTTGACCCGAAAAAAAACGTAAGGGGTACCACTGTCGTTTTTTTTTCGAGGTCAAAAATTTTGAATTTTCTTGAAACTCTGGATTCTGATAGAGGGCCATGGGACTTAAATCTGAGTGCAAAAATGGAGGCTCTAGACCCTTCCAGAGCTGAGATATTTAGATATTTATAATGGTATACAGAGCTGAGATATTGAGATATTTACAATGGCATAAATGCTACGTGAGATCTCAATATCTCAGCTCTGGAAGGGTCTGAGAGCCTCCATTTTTGCACTCAGATCTAAGTCCCATGGCCCTCTATCAGAATCCAAGTTTCAAGAAAATCTAAATTTTGACCCGAAAAAAAACGACAGTGGTACCCCTTACGTTTTTTTTTTTGGGTCAGAAATTTTGATTTTCTTGAAACTCTGGATTCTGATAGAGGGCCATGACTCCAATCTGAGTGCAAAATGAAGGCTCTAGACCCTTCCAGACTGAGATATTGAGATTTCACGTAGCATTTATGCCATTGTAAATATCTCAATATCTCAGCTCTGTATGCCATTATAAATATCTCAATATCTCAGCTCTGGAAGGGTCTAGAGCCTCCATTTTTGCAGTCAGATCTAAGTCCCATGGCCCTCTATCAGAATCCAGAGTTTCAAGAAAATCGAAATTTTGACCCAAAAAAAACGTACAGGGGTACCACTGTACGTTTTTTTTCGGGTCAAAATTTTGATTTTCTTGAAACTCTGGATTCTGATAGAGGGCCATGGGACTTAGATCTGAGTGCAAAAATGGAGGCTCTAGACCCTTCCAGAGCTGAGATATTTAGATATTTATAATGGCATACAGAGCTGAGATATTGAGATATTTACAATGGCATAAATGCTACGTGAAATCTCAATATCTCAGCTCTGGAAGGGTCTAGAGCCTCCATTTTTGCACTCAGATCTAAGTCCCATGGCCCTCTATCAGAATCCAGAGTTTCAAGAAAATCAAAATTTTGACCCGAAAAAAAAAGCGACAGTGGTACCCTTACGTTTTTTTTCGGGTCAAAGTTTTGATTTTCTTGAAACTCTGGATTCTGATAGAGGGCCATGTGACTTTAGATCTGAGTGCAAAAATGGAGGCTCTAGACCCTTCCAGAGCTGAGATATTGAGATTTCAAGTAGCATTTATGCCATTGTAAATATCTCAATATCTCAGCTCTGTATGCCATTATAAATATCTCAATATCTCAGCTCTGGAAGGGTCTAGAGCCTCCATTTTTGCACTCAGATCTAAGTCAAATGGCCCTCTATCAGAATCCAGAGTTTCAAGAAAATCAAAATTTTGACCCGAAAAAAAACGTAAGGGGTACCACTGTCGTTTTTTTTGGGTCAAAATTTTGATTTTCTTGAAACTCTGGATTCTGATAGAGGGCCATGGGACTTAGATCTGAGTGCAAAAATGGAGGCTCTAGACCCTTCCAGAGCTGAGATATTGAGATCTCATGTAGCATTTATGCCATTGTAAATATCTCAATATCTCAGCTCTGTATGCCATTATAAATATCTAAATATCTCAGCTCTGGAAGGGTCTAGAGCCTCCATTTTTGCACTCAGGTCTAAGTCCCATGGCCCTCTATCAGAATCCAGAGTTTCAAGAAAATCAAAATTTTGACCCGAAAAAAAACGACAGTGGTACGCCTTATGTTTTTTTTTTTTTTTTGGGTGCGAAAAAATAAGTTTCTCCAATCTTCTTGAAACTCTGGATTCTGATAGAGGGCCATGGGACTTAGATCTGAGTGCAAAAATGGAGGCTCTAGACCCTTCCAGAGCTGAGATATTGAGATCTCACGTAGCATTTATGCCATTGTAAATATCTCAATATCTTCAGCTCTGTATGCCATTATAAATATCTAAATATCTCAGCTCTGGAAGGGTCTACAGCCTCCATTTTTGCACTCAGATCTAAGTCCCATGGCCCTCTATCAGAATCCCAGAGTTTCAAGAAAATCAAAATGTTGACCCAAAAAAAACGACAGTGGTACCCCTTATGTTTTTTTTTTGTGCGAAAAAATAAGTTTCTCCAATCTTCTTGAAACTCTGGATTCTGATAGAGGGCCATGGGACTTAGACCTGAGTGCAAAAATGGAGCCTCTAGACCCTTCCAGAGCTGAGATATTTAGATACTTATAATGGCATACAGAGCTGAGATATTGAGATATTTACAATGGCATAAATGCTACGTGAGATCTCAATATCTCAGCTCTGGAAGGGTCTAGAGCCTCCATTTTTGCACTCAGATCTAAGTCCCATGGCCCTCTATAAGAATCCAGAGTTTCAAGAAAATCAAAATTTTGACCCGAAAAAAAAACGACAGTGGTACCCCTTATGTTTTTTTTTGTGCGAAAAAATAAGTTTCTCCAATCTTCTTGAAACTCTGGATTCTGATAGAGGGCCATGGGACTTAGACCTGAGTGCAAAAATAGAGGCTCTAGACCCTTCCAGAGCTGAGATATTTAGATATTTATAATGGCATACAGAGCTGAGATATTGAGATATTTACAATGGCATAAATGCTACATGAGATCTCAATATCTCTGCTCTGGAAGGGTCTAGAGCCTCCATTTTTGCACTCAGATCTAAGTCCCATGGCCCTCTATGAGAATCCAGAGTTTAAAGAAAATCAAAATTTTGACCCGAAAAAAAAACGACAGTGGTACCCCTTATGTTTTTTTTTTGTGCGAAAAAATAAGTTTCTCCAATCTTCTTGAAACTCTGGATTCTGATAGAGGGCCATGGGACTTAGACCTGAGTGCAAAAATGGAGGCTCTAGACCCTTCCAGAGCTGAGATATTTAGATATTTATTATGGCATACAGAGCTGAGATATTGAGATATTTACAATGGCATAAATGCTACATGAGATCTCAATATCTCAGCTCTGGAAGGTCTAGAGCCTCCATTTTTGCACTCAGATCTAAGTCCCATGGCCCTCTATCAGAATCCAGAGTTTCAAGAAAATCAAAATTTTAACCCCCAAAAAAACGACAGTGGTACCCCTTATGTTTTTTTTTGTGCAAAAAAATAAGTTTCTCCAATCTTCTTAAAACTCTGGATTCTGATAGAGGGCCATGGGACTTAGACCTGAGTGCAAAAATGGAGGCTCTAGACCCTTCCAGAGCTGAGATATTGAGATCTCACGTAGCATTTATGCCAGTGTAAATATCTCAATATCTCAGCTCTGTATGCCATTATAAATATCTAAATATCTCAGCTCTGGAAGGGTCTAGAGCCTCCATTTTTGCACTCAGGTCTAAGTCCCATGGCCCTCTATCAGAATCCAGAGTTTTAAGAAGATTGGAGAAACTTATTTTTTCGCACAAAAAAAAACATAAGGGGTACCACTGTCGTTTTTTGGGGGTTAAAATTTTGATTTTCTTGAAACTCTGGATTCTGATAGAGGGCCATGGGACTTAGATCTGAGTGCAAAAATGGAGGCTCTAGACCCTTCCAGAGCTGATATATTGAGATCTCACGTAGCATTTATGCCATTGTAAATATCTCAATATCTCAGCTCTGTATGCCATTATAAATATCTAAATATCTCAGCTCTGGAAGGGTCTAGAGCCTCCATTTTTGCACTCAGGTCTAAGTCCTATGGCCCTCTATCAGAATCCAGAGTTTCAAGAAAATCAAAATTTTGACCCGAAAAAAAACGACAGTGGTACCCCTTATGTTTTTTTGTTTTGTTTTTTGTGCGAAAAAATAAGTTTCTCCAATCTTCTTGAAACTCTGGATTCTGATAAGAGGGCCATGGGACTTAGATCTGAGTGCAAAAATGGAGGCTCTAGACCCTTCCAGAGCTGAGATATTTAGATATTTATAATGGCATACAGAGCTGAGATATTGAGATATTTACAATGGCATAAATGCTACTTGAAATCTCAATATCTCAGCTCTGGAAGGGTCTAGAGCCTCCATTTTTGCACTCAGATCTAAGTCCACATGGCCCTCTATCAGAATCCAGAGTTTCAAGAAAATCAAAATTTTGACCCAAAAAAAAAAATGACAGTGGTACCCCTTACGTTTTTTTTTTCGGGTGAAAATTTTGATTTTCTTGAAACTCTGGATTCTGATAGAGGGCCATGTGACTTAGATCTGAGTGCAAAAATGGAGGCTCTAGACCCTTCCAGAGCTGAGATAATTAGATATTTATAATGGCATACAGAGCTGAGATATTGAGATATTTACAATGGCATAAATGCTACGTGAGATCTCAATATCTCAGCTTTGGAAGGGTCTAGAGCCTCCATTTTTGCACTCAGATCTAAGTCACATGGCCCTCTATCAGAATCCAGAGTTTCAAGAAAATCAAAATTTTGACTCTAAAAAAAAACGACAGTGGTACCCCTTACGTTTTTTTTTTCGGGTCAAAATTTTGATTTTCTTGAAACTCTGGATTCTGATAGAGGGCCATGGGACTTAGATCTGAGTGCAAAAATGGAGGCTCTGACACCTTCCAGAGCTGAGATATTGAGATTTCACGTAGCATTTATGCCATTGTAAATATCTCAATATCTCAGCTCTGTATCCCATTATAAATATCTAAATATCTCAGCTCTAGAAGGGTCTAGAGCCTCCATTTTTGCACTCAGATCTAAGTCCCATGGCCCTCTATCAGAATCCAGAGTTTCAAGAAAATCAAAATTTTGACCCGAAAAAAAAACGACAGTGGTACCCCTTACGTTTTTTTTTTTTTCGGGTCAAAATTTTGATTTTCTTGAAACTCTGGATTCTGATAGAGGGCCATGGGACTTAGATCTGAGTGCAAAATGGAGGCTCTAGACCCTTCCAGAGCTGAGATATTGAGATATTTATAATGGCATACAGAGCTGAGATATTGAGATATTTACAATGGCATAAATGCTCATCGTGAAATCTCAATATCTCAGCTCTGGAAGGGTCTAGAGCCTCCATTTTTGCACTCAGATCTAAGTCACATGGCCCTCTATCAGAATCCAGAGTTTCAAGAAAATCAAAATTTTGACCCAAAAAAAAACGTAAGGGGTACCACTGTCGTTTTTTTTCGGGTCAAAATTTAGATTTTCTTGAAACTCTGGATTCTGATAGAGGGCCATGTGACTTAGATCTGAGTGCAAAAATGGAGGCTCTAGACCCTTCCAGAGCTGAGATATTGAGATTTCACGTAGCATTTATGCCATTGTAAATATCTCAATATCTCAGCTCTGTATGCCATTATAAATATCTCAAATATCTCAGCTCTGGAAGGGTCTAGAGCCTCCATTTTTGCACTCAGGTCTAAGTCCCATGGCCCTCTATCAGAATACAGAGTTTCAAGAAGATTGGAGAAACTTCTTTTTTCGCACAAAAAAAACATAAGGGGTACCACTGTCGTTTTTTTTTTTTGGGTCAAAAATTTTGATCTTTCTTGAAACTCTGGATTCTGATAGAGGGCCATGGGACTTAGATCTGAGTGCAAAAATGGAGGCTCTAGACCCTTCCAGAGCTGAGATATTGAGATATAACGTAGCATTTATGCCATTGTAAATATCTCAATATCTCAGCTCTGTATGCCATTATAAATATCTAAATATCTCAGCTCTGGAAGGGTCTAGAGCCTCCATTTTTGCACTCAGGTCTAAGTCCCATGGCCCTCTATCAGAATCCAGAGTTTCAAGAAAATCAAAATTTTGACCTCGAAAAAAAAAACGACAGTGGTACCCCTTATGTTTTTTTTTGTGCGAAAAATAAGTTTCTCCAAACTTCTTGAAACACTGGATTCTGATAGAGGGTCAATGGACTTAGACCTGAGTGCAAAAATGGAGGCTTTAGACCCTTCCAGAGCTGAGATATTGAGATATTTACAATGGCATAAATGCTACGTGAGATCTCAATATCTCAGCTCTGGAAGGGTCTAGAGCCTCCATTTTGGCACTCAGATCTAAGTCCCATGGCCCTCTTTTAGAATCCAGAGTTTCAAGAAGATTGGAGAAACTTATTTTTTCGCACAAAAAAAAACATAAGGGGTACCACTGTCGTTTTTTTTTCGGGTTAGAAATTTTGATTTTCTTGAAACTCTGGATTCTGAGTAGAGGGCCATGGGACTTAGATCTGAGTGCAAAAATGGAGGCTCTAGGCCCTTCCATAGCTGAGATATTGAGATCTCACGTAGCATTTATGCCATTGTAAATATCTCAATATCTCAGCTCTGTATGCCATTATAAATATCTAAATATCTCAGCTCTGGAAGGGTCTAGATACTCCATTTTTGCACTCAGGTCTAAGTCCCATGGCCCTCTATCAGAATCCAGAGTTTCAAGAAAATCAAAATTTTGACCTCAAAAAAAAAAACGACAGTGGTACCCCTTATGTTTTTTTTTTGTGCGGAAAAATAAGTTTCTCCAATCTTCTTGAAACTCTGGATTCTGATAGAGGGTCAATGGACTTAGACCTGAGTGCAAAAATGGAGGCTTTAGACCCTTCCAGAGCTGAGATATTGAGATATTTATAATGGCATACAGAGCTGAGATATTGAGATATTTATAATGGCATAAATGCTACGTGAGATCTCAATATCTCAGCTCTGGAAGGGTCTAGAGCCTCCATTTTTGCACTCAGATCTAAGTCCCATGGCCCTCTATCAGAATCCAGAGTTTTAAGAAAATCAAAATTTTGACCCGAAAAAAACGACAGTGGTACCCCTTATGTTTTTTTTTTTTTTTGTGCGAAAAAATAAGTTTCTCCAATCTTCTTGAAACTCTGGATTCTGATAGAGGGCCATGGGACTTAGATCTGAGTGCAAAAATGGAGGCTCTAGACCCTTCCAGAGCTGAGATAATGAGATCTCACGTAGCATTTATGCCATTGTAAATATCTCAATATCTCAGCTCTGTATGCCATTATAAATATCTAAATATCTCAGCTCTGGAAGGGTCTACAGCCTCCATTTTTGCACTCAGATCTAAGTCCCATGGCCCTCTATCAGAATCCAGAGTTTCAAGAAAATCAAAATGTTGACCCGAAAAAAAAAACGACAGTGGTACCCCTTATGTTTTTTTTTGTGCGAAAAAATAAGTTTCTCCAATCTTCTTGAAACTCTGGATTCTGATAGAGGGCCATGGGACTTAGACCTGAGTGCAAAAATGGAGCCTCTAGACCCTTCCAGAGCTGAGATATTTAGATACTTATAATGGCATACAGAGCTGAGATATTGAGATATTTACAATGGCATAAATGCTACGTGAGATCTCAATATCTCAGCTCTGGAAGGTGTCTAGAGCCTCCATTTTTGCACTCAGATCTAAGTCCCATGGCCCTCTATGAGAATCCAGAGTTTCAAGAAAATCAAAATTTTGACCCGAAAAAAAACGACAGTGGTACCCCTTATGTTTTTTTTTTGTGCGAAAAAATAAGTTTCTCCAATCTTCTTGAAACTCTGGATTCTGATAGAGGGCCATGGGACTTAGACCTGAGTGCAAAAATAGAGGCTCTAGACCCTTCCAGAGCTGAGATATTTAGATATTTATAATGGCATACAGAGCTGAGATATTGAGATATTTACAATGGCATAAATGCTACATGAGATCTCAATATCTCTGCTCTGGAAGGGTCTAGAGCCTCCATTTTTGCACTCAGATCTAAGTCCCATGGCCCTCTATGAGAATCCAGAGTTTAAAGAAAATCAAAATTTTGACCCGAAAAAAAAAAACGACAGTGGTACCCCTTATGGTTTTTTTTTTGTGCGAAAAAATAAGTTTCTCCAATCTTCTTGAAACTCTGGATTCTGATAGAGGGCCATGGGACTTAGACCTGAGTGCAAAAATGGAGGCTCTAGACCCTTCCAGAGCTGAGATATTTAGATATTTATTATGGCATACAGAGCTGAGATATTGAGATATTTACAATGGCATAAATGCTACATGAGATCTCAATATCTCAGCTCTGGAAGGGTCTAGAGCCTCCATTTTTGCACTCAGATCTAAGTCCCATGGCCCTCTATCAGAATCCAGAGTTTCAAGAAAATCAAAATTTTAACCCCCAAAAAAAACGACAGTGGTACCCCTTATGTTTTTTTTTTGTGCGAAAAAATAAGTTTCTCCAATCTTCTTAAAACTCTGGATTCTGATAGAGGGCCATGGGACTTAGACCTGAGTGCAAAAATGGAGGCTCTAGACCCTTCCAGAGCTGAGATATTGAGATCTCACGTAGCATTTATGCCAGTGTAAATATCTCAATATCTCAGCTCTGTATGCCATTATAAATATCTAAATATCTCAGCTCTGGAAGGGTCTAGAGCCTCCATTTTTGCACTCAGGTCTAAGTCCCATGGCCCTCTATCAGAATCCAGAGTTTTAAGAAGATTGGAGAAACTTATTTTTTCGCACAAAAAAAAACATAAGGGGTACCACTGTCGTTTTTTTGGGGTTAAAATTTTGATTTTCTTGAAACTCTGGATTCTGATAGAGGGCCATGGGACTTAGATCTGAGTGCAAAAATGGAGGCTCTAGACCCTTCCAGAGCTGATATATTGAGATCTCACGTAGCATTTATGCCATTGTAAATATCTCAATATCTCAGCTCTGTATGCCATTATAAATATCTAAATATCTCAGCTCTGGAAGGGTCTAGAGCCTCCATTTTTGCACTCAGGTCTAAGTCCTATGGCCCTCTATCAGAATCCAGAGTTTCAAGAAAATCAAAATTTTGACCTCAAAAAAAAAACGACAGTGGTACCCCTTATGTTTTTTTGTTTTGTTTTTTTTGTGCGAAAAATAAGTTTCTCCAATCTTCTTGAAACTCTGGATTCTGATAGAGGGTCAATGGACTTAGACCTGAGTGCAAAAATGGAGGCTCTAGACCCTTCCAGAGCTGAGATATTGAGATATTTATAATGGCATACAGAGCTGAGATATTGAGATATTTATAATGGCATAAATGCTACGTGAGATCTCAATATCTCAGCTCTGGAAGGGTCTAGAGCCTCCATTTTTGCACTCAGATCTAAGTCCCATGGCCCTCTATCAGAATCCAGAGTTTCAAGAAGATTGAAGAAACTTATTTTTTCGCACAAAAAAAAAACATAAGGGGTACCACTGTCGTTTTTTTTTTTTTTTCGGGTCAGAAATTTTGATTTTCTTGAAACTCTGGATTCTGATAGAGGGCCATGGGACTTAGACCTGAGTGCAAAAATGGAGGCTCTAGACCCTTCCAGAGCTGAGATATTTAGATATTTATAATGGCATACGACGGCTGAGATATTGAGATATTTACAATGGCATAAATGCTACGTGAGATTCTCAATATCTCAGCTCTGGAAGGGTCTAGAGCCTCCATTTTTGCACTCAGGTCTAAGTCCCATGGCCCTCTATCAGAATCCAGAGTTTTAAGAAAATCAAAATTTTGACCCTGAAAAAAAAAAACGACAGTGGTACCCCTTATGTTTTTTTTTTTTGTGCGAAAAAATAAGTTTCTCCAATCTTCTTGAAACTCTGGATTCTGATAGAGGGCCATGGGACTTAGATCTGCGTGCAAAAATGGAGGCTCTAGACCCTTCCAGAGCTGAGATATTGAGCTCTCACGTAGCATTTATGCCATTATAAATATCTCAATATCTCAGCTCTGTATGCCATTATAAATATCTCAATATCTCAGCTCTGGAAGGGTCTAGAGCCACCATTTTTGCACTCAGGTCTAAGTCCATTGACCCTCTATCAGAATCCAGAGTTTCAAGAAGATTGGAGAAACTTTTTTTTCGCACAAAAAAAAACATAAGGGGTACCACTGTCGTTTTTTTTTTTTTTCGGGTCAAAATTTTAGATTTTCTTGAAACTCTGGATTCTGATAGAGGGCCATGGGACTTAGACCTGAGTGCAAAATGGAGGCTCTAGACCCTTCCAGAGCTGAGATATTTAGATATTTATTATGGCATACACGGCTGAGATATTGAGATATTTACAATGGCATAAATGCTACGTGAGATCTCAATATCTCAGCTCTGGAAGGGTCTAGAGCCTCCATTTTTGCACTCAGGTCTAAGTCCCATGGCCCTCTATCAGAATCCAGAGTTTTAAGAAAATCTAAATTTTGACCCAAAAAAAACGACAGTGGTACCCCTTATGTTTTTTTTTTTTTTTTTGTGCGAAAAAATAAGTTTCTCCAATCTTCTTGAAACTCTGGGATTCTGATAGAGGGCCATGGGACTTAGATCTGAGTGCAAAAATGGAGGCTCTAGACCCTTCCAGAGCTGAGATATTGAGCTCTCACGTAGCATTTATGCCATTATAAATATCTCAATATCTCAGCTCTGTATGCCATTATAAATATCTCAATATCTCAGCTCTGGAAGGGTCTAGAGCCACCATTTTTGCACTCAGGTCTAAGTCCATTGACCCTCTATCAGAATCCAGAGTTTCAAGAAGATTGGAGAAACTTTTTTTCGCACAAAAAAAAACATAAGGGGTACCACTGTCGTTTTTTTTTTTTTTTTTGGGTCAAAATTTAGATTTTCTTGAAACTCTGGATTCTGATAGAGGGCCATGGGACTTAGACCTGAGTGCAAAAATGGAGGCTCTAGACCCTTCCAGAGCTGAGATATTTAGATATTTATAATGGCATACACGGCTGAGATATTGAGATATTTACAATGGCATAAATGCTATGTGAGATCTCAATATCTCAGCTCTGGAAGGGTCTAGAGTCTCCATTTTTGCACTCAGATCTAAGTCCCATGGCCCTCTATCAGAATCCAGAGTTTCAAGAAAATCTAAATTTTGACCCGAAAAAAAAAACGACAGTGGTACCCCTTATGTTTTTTTTTTTTTTGGTGCAAAAAAATAAGTTTCTCCAATCTTCTTGAAACTCTGGATTCTGATAGAGGGCCATGGGACTTAGACCTGACTGCAAAAATGGAGGCTCTAGACCCTTCCAGAGCTGAGATATTGAGATCTCACGTAGCATTTATGCTATTGTAAATATCTCAATATCTCAGCTCTGTATGCCATTATAAATATCTAAATATCTTCAAGAAGATCAGAGAAACTTTTTTTTTGTTGCACCCACTATTTTTATAATGGGTAAAATGCTACGTGGGATCTCAATATCTCAGCTCTGGAAGGGTCCCTAGCGCCTCCATTTTTGTACTCAGGTCTAAATCTCATGACCCTCTATCAGAATCCAGAGTTTCGAGAAAATTGGAAAAACTTCTTTTTCCAAGTTTACCATGGAAAACAGTGAAGAAAAAAACAAACAAACACTGTGAAATATTACAATTTTAAATAATTGCTTTCTATTATATATATATATATATATATATATATATATATATATATATATATATATATATATATATATATATATATAATATATATATATATATGAATGGCATAAAGATTTTTACTGTCACTTTTGATCAATTGAATGAATCTTTGCTTGCTGAATAAAAGTGGTTGTTTCTAAAAAAATAATATATATATATATATATATATATATATATATATATATATATATATATATATATATTGCCCTTAATATATTTCTATAATGCGTCTATACTGAAAAAAATATATATATATTTTGAATCAAAATTACAGAAGCACTGTTGTGAAATTATCAGAAAATGCACTTTTTAGCCATTGTTTTATTGAGGACATGCAAACCATGCACAAAACTGAAAACAAAAAAAAAAATTTACAGAATGACCAAGGTAGAAAAGACAATCCACTGATCTCTTTCTCTCAGCTTCACTGACCTTCACCTTCAACTCTGAAATATCACACAGAAATTACAGTACATCTAATATGGAGGATTCCAGCAAACACTGGTTAAGACTACAAAAGACTGTTGCATTACAGGAATATAAAACTCAAAAGAATTAAAAACTTTTATCTGGATTCAAAAAGTGACACATTGGCATGTGTTTGATCTATAGATCGAGAGCACCAAACATTCTCTTAGAAACGTACAAAAAATGCATTGATTGCTGCATCTGTGATGAGTCTCAGTTTGATGACATCTGGCTTCTCAAAACCAACTGTAAATCGTGAATGCAGTTAGACGCAATAGTCTACAATCCATTTTTTTGTTCTATTCTTAGATACAACATTGACAAACCTAACGATGACTGTTTCTTTATAATATCTTATCATTAAGACCCTCATTTTTCTTTAAAGCACAATGACAGAGTACAGCCTCTTAAAGGTGACGTCAGTTTTGCCACACTACTGGTGCAGAAAACACACTTGCCCTTTAAATGTCTCGTCGCAGGAGGAAAGCACTGGTTTACAGGCAGCAATAGAGTAGAATGAGATCCATTCAGTGGTTCACAAACACACAACAATCATTAGCCGTCTTTCACGCCATCGATGCTATTGCTACCCTAAAGCAGAATGTATTCTGGGTGACTCTGATGGAGGAGCATGCTACATTATTTGTGAGGAGGAGGCAGATTACATAGTGAATATGAATTCATAGAAAGCTATATTGAGTTGCTGCATAGCCTTTTGGGTCATAGTGAGTGTATGGATTTATTGGGTTAAATATTTGCATGATACAGGTAATATAAAACTGGAATCTGAAGGAGGCGAACTGTTGTGGTTGGATCCCTGATTGGATGAAGTTCAAGAAGAGGGATGTGATATTGGAACGGCCTCCAGGAGGCGCTACGATCCTCTGTGCTGTACGCCGGGGGATGTGGTCATCCTTTTGAGTGCCTTTTTGAGTAAAATAAAAAAATAAAAAGTTGAAACTCATTGTGTTTTTAGTTTGGATACAATGCATTTTTATGTAATAGAAGTTGACTGTAATAAAAGTACACCTGTTTTAACTTCATTTGATTTAGGTCACAGAGACTCACAGATTATACATGTGGTTTTTCAGCAGCGTTTGTTCTGGAAGTATTTTAAATTATTATTTTTTTTTTCATAAAGTAAAAAAAAAAAAAAAATCAATAAAATCTTCAAAGCCATGCATCAAAACAAACCTAACATGAGGGGATGAACAACTCATGAAGCATTGTGGGTTTTACGTTTTAAGAGAAGTCATTTTTGATTTTTAAAACCTTTATTAAACTTTTTTTTTCATGATCTCAGAATTCTTTTTAAATTAAAAAAAGTTTTATGTTATTATGTTGAGATCTTCAATGTACCCCCCTTAATCAATTTATTGCCTAATGTCTTTCTGAGTTTTATTGAGAAGTCTTTCTGAGAAGTATTAATTTATTAATTAATAAATATATATTGGTTGGTACTGTATATGCAACTTTCGAATAGTAGTATTTTTCGACCCTAAGTTAATATTATACTAGGCCTATATTATGTAATACTACACTCTTTGTCTGCATTTAAAAGTGAATAATTGATTTGTATAAAATATAAAATTCATCCCCAGTGGAGGAAATGAATGTGATTTTTACTTTCAGAACCTTCTTTTTTCTGAACCCTGCCACTACAGTAAATACAGTAAGGAGGAGCGAGAAACCAATAACAAAGGGGCTTACCAGATAAAGTGAACCCAGATTGGTGCAAATTTCTGGACGGTCCCAGTGGGTTCTTTCCTGGACATGAGGGCCCCCTAGAGGTGGGAGTGGGTGGTACAGATTTAGTCATACTTATGACATCATGGACGGGGCCATCATAGTTTCCTCTAGGAACACCACGGGCATCAGCCATCTGCAAAATAAAAGATTTGATCATGAAAGTGACCCTTCAGAATACAAAAGTTGAGTCTTTTTAAAATTTAAAAGCCTGTGAGAGTATTAGATGTGTTATTTGACACCTGGAATGAGTGAGTGGATAGATTCACAATCACACAGAAACATTCTTACCCTGCCCCCGGGCCTTGATTCTCTTGTAGACATAGTCGGGATAGCCTTTTCTAGGGATGAAGCGACCTGAACCCTCAGTCACATTGAGTTTCCCGTCTTCCAGAACGATCCTGCCCTGACTGATGACCAATACAGGAAAGCCTCGGCACTCCATTCCCTCAAAGATATTCACTTCTACTGTCTGTGGCGCACACGTAGAATAAGGGCAGAGGAGAATATATTTCCCGTACACAAAATTAGAACCAATAGAACATTACAAGGATTTCACAGAATTCTGTTCAGTTCAGAAAGAATTCTACTGTAAAACAATTACCACTCTAAATCAATAGATGAATAAGTACAATGATGTTGGACACATAAAAACAACTGTTAACTGGTAATCTTTTTTTTTGCCACTGAGAAATTCTCATACCAGATTGTGAGATTTGGCAGAGAAGATTTTCGTCTCCTTGGTGTTCCAGATCACAATGTCGGCGTCAGATCCAACAGCGATCCGGCCTTTCCGAGGGTACATGTTGAAGATTTTTGCAGCGTTTGTGCTTGTTACTGCAACAAAATCATTCTCGTCCATTTTACCTGTGGCCTATGCAACAAATAAGAGAGCTGTATATATATATATATATATATATATATATATATATATATATATATATATATTAAACATTTAAATGTATTGTCTTTTAAATCATCAAAAACATAAGGTAGACCTACCACAGCTTTATCCCAGACGATGCTCATACGCTCCTCAATGCCATTAGTCCCCTCTGGGATGAGGGTGAAGTCATCTTTTCCAACAGCTTTCTGTGCCGTAGTGAAGGTGCAGTGACCACTGCCTGTTACCTGAAGATCCCCACTGAAAACATCAAACATGAAAGTGGATGAAATTCAATTGTCAAATAAAAAATAAAAGATTGGATGGATGAATGAATGAATGGATGGGTGGATGAACCATCCAATGAACCCTCAACCATCCCTCAATCCTCAACCAACAAACCCTCAACCATCCCTCAATCCACATCTAATGAATCCTCAACTATTCATCAATCCTCAACCAACAATCCATCAACCATTCCTCAATCCTCAACAAATGAACCCTCAATCAATCCATCAATCCTCAACCAATGAACCCTCAACCATCCCTCAATCCTCAACCAATGAACCCTCAACCATCCCTCAATCCTAATTTAATGAATCCTCAACAGTCCTTCAATCCCAATGAACCCTCAACCATCCCTCAATCATCATTTAATGAATCCTCAACCATTGCTCAATCCTCAACCAATGAACCCTCAACCATTCCTCAATCCTCAACCAATGAACCCTCAACCATTCCTCAATCCTCAACCAATGAACCCTCAACCATTCCTCAATCCTCAACCAATGAACCCTCAACCATTCCTCAATCCTCAACCAATGAACCCTCAACCATCCCTTAATCATCAACCAATGAACCCTCAACCATCCCTCAATCCTCATTTAATGAATCCTCAACCATTCATCAATCCTCAACCAACAATCCATCAACCATTCCTCAATCCTCAACAAATGAAGCCTCAATCAATCCATCAATCCTAAACCAATGAACCCTCAACCATCCCTCAATCCTCAACCAATGAACCCTCAACCATCCCTCAATCCTAATTTAATGAATCCTCAACCATCCTTCAATCCTCAACCAATGAACCCTCAACCATCCCTCAATCCTCATTTAATGAATCCTCAACCATTCATCAATCCTCAACCAACAAACCCTCAAACATTCCTCAATCCTCAACCAACGAACTCTCAAATATTCCTCAATCCTCAACCAACGAACCCTCAACCATCCCTCATGGATGGATGGATGGATGGATGGATGGACAGAGGTGGATGGAAGGATAGATGGATTATAGAAGGATTGATGGATAACAGGTAGACAGAGATGGATGGATGTTTGCTGCTCACCAGGACAGTAGTGAGCTGAGGTAATCCGGAGTGCTGGTGTCTGGGTTGAGAGGAGGAGACATGACAAACGCAGCAGCTTCAGCCCAGTGTTTGCTCCAGTAGTGCGATCCGTCTGTGCCAAGGCTGGCTGCCACTGGTTCCCCATAGATGACCATGCCTAAAAAAATGAATCAGAGCACATTACACAAATATTTACTGCCTCTTCTCATAGTTTTCTTTGTTTCTGTCACAGTGTTTTAGAGCAGCTGAAACATTCGTACCCTTTTTCCTAGCCTTGGCGATGACATCAGCAGCAGGTTTGCTCATCACCTTGGTGATGTAGAGAGGGCAGTTGGCCTGTTTAGCAATGGTGATGGCTCGATACACAGCCTCAGTCTCCACCTGGAGAAAAAAACACCAAAACAGTGTAAACCAGTGGTAGAACAAATTTGGATCTCAAGTCACCATGAAATAAAAACTTGAAATAAAAACGAATGGAATATTGCAGTATTTATCTTTGCACATTTTTTTATTCATGTGCCCTCATAATTTTTAATCCAAATAACAACTACTTTCTCTTGCAGTAACATCTCTTCTCTTCTCTGATGACATGTTTACTGGCACGAGGCGGGGCAACCTGTCACTCATATGAGATTCACCAATAACAAACCACAATGACCTAACCGTCCAATCAATTCCCCATGAACTAAGTGCCGCCCTAAGTTTTTTCTTGTTTAAAAAGCTGTTTCATTCAAATGTATATCCCATAAAAGGGAGGAAAAGAAGAGACAAATCTTCAGTTTCTGTATGTACAGGGTTTTTATATGCTTAAAATATAGTTTCAAAATCATTCTGATGGTAGGTACACTGACTTTTAATAAGACCTTTTCCGAGTATATCAGAGTGAAACAGCTTCTTGAACAAGAACAAATTTAGGGTGGGACTTGATTTTGTCCATCGGGAAATTATTGGATGGTTGTGGTTAAAATAAATATGCCTATATACTCCAAAAAACAAACAAAGAATGGTCAATTATGATTCCATGATAAGACTAACCTCCTCTGGGTGGCTCAGTACATGTCCCTCTGGACCAGTGATTCCCAGATCCAAAAGCTTCTTCTGTTCCTGAGATTACAAACAAAAACAACAATGGATACAAGCATGGAGAAAAAGACAGTTGGATGGAAAGACACTTGTATATTTTATAAGACATTATTGAAATGCATTAGCAATGGAAGACATTTAGATTAAAGGGATAGTTCATCCAAAAATGAAAATTCTGTCATAATTTATTTCATCCTATCCATCAAGTCGTTCCAAAATGGTATACATTAATTTTTTTCTGCTGAACACAAAACATGATATTTTGAAGAATGTCAGTAATCAAACAGTAATGACTTAAATAGTACGGAGAAGCAAAAAAATACTATGGAAGTCAATGCATACATCAACATCTTGTAGGTGAGTAAATGAGAATATACATTTTTGGGTGATTTACTGATAATGATAATCATAGTTACCTCATCAATGATGTCACCGTTTTCAGCATGAACCTGTGCAATGGCTCCCAGTTCTCTCATGGCACTAAACATCTCATAGATCTACAGACACAGAGAGTGTTTGCTCTTGGAAATATGATCTATAAAACATACATTGCTGTTCAAAAGTTTTTTTCAGTAAGTAAAAAAACAAAACCAACAATTTAATACTTTTATTCAGCATTTCATTTATCAAAAGTGACAGTAAATACATTCTACTAAATATGTTTTATCTTTTTTTTTGACTGTTTTATGGTTTCAGATGTGACTAATTAAAGTCGTACAATAAATTCAGAATCACATGGCCAACAAACCTGTGTATCAGAGCTCTGGTACCTATCCTTATAAGCCATGAAGATGAGAAATGAGTTGACCCCTAAAAAAACAAAAAGCACACATTTATTATCATAATGTGATGCATCTTTCTAGAGCTGAATGCAAAAAGTGTTTTTATGCGTGTTAAAAAAAATAAACCCAATAATTCAGAAAGCAAAAATATCAAAGTCACACCTGAAATCTCAAATCACCTTTATCTTTGACCAGAGACTCCAGCTCCTCAAACAGCCCATCATGCCAGCGAGTGATGTCGATGTGCAGAGAGTAATCACAGCACGACCTCTTGTCTGCCGTATCCCTCCACTGGTCATATGCTGCCAGTAAACTAGAACCCGGTTCAGGCACAACATGGTCAACTAAAGGAAGTGAGCAAGACGAGGAGAGCAGACTGATGAAAAACACATGCTTAATATACTGAGAAATATAGACTTCTGTGTTAAAGTCACCATTAAATCAACATGGACATTTCTTGTGTTTTTATGAAATATTGCATTTTTAATATTTATTATAAATCATTTATGTCCTCGAAATCTTTAACCAAAATAACTTCCAACCTACCATCCAATCAAACCAACCATCCAATCAATTCCTGATGGACAGAATCAAGTCCCACCCTACTTTTTTGCTTGTTCTAGAAGCAGTTTTACTCAAATAAAACAGCAACAAAAATGGCTTGTTTGGATATTGTGGGATTTGTGACATAACAAGCACAATACATTTGCATATGACTGTCTCCAGAGCAAGACATCGATGAACATACAGTACATTTTCGCACCATAGGCTCCGCCCACTGGCGTTCAGTCGCTGAACGGCTGACGTTTGCCTGACAGTACACCGGATGCGAGTGTCATGTCAAGACAAGGGGGGGCGTTGATACCGTTTCTAATGCAATATTGTAAGCCAATCACAACAGTGGCCGTTTACTGATGAGCCTTAAAGGAGCCACTCCATAAAAACAGATCATTTCAGATAGAGGGTCAGAGTGAGGGTTTTCACCTGTAAAAAAAAAAAAAATGTACGTAGTGTCCGTGACGTCACCCATAGTTTTCTGAAGAGCATTTTTGAAGCCCAAAGTGGGCAGAGCCAGCCGTTGCCATCTTGTGGCCACGCCTTAATTATGCAGAACACAAAGGAAGATATTTTGAAGAACGATTGGAACTTTGGCACCATTGACTTCCATAGTATTTATTTTTTCTACAGTCAATGGTGCCAAAAAACCATTTGGTTCCAATCGTTCTTCAAAATATGTTCCTTTGTGTTCAGCAGAAGAAAGAAACTCATAAAGGTTTGCAACAACTTGAGGGTGCGTACATGATGACAGAATGTTTATTTTTGGGTGGAATATCCCTTTAAACCTTAAACGCTATACAAAATCCACCCCTCAGTTTTCATGAAGGGCAAAATAAGCTATATAGACCAAAACCACTTTTTGCACCAGGCTATAAACGCAGTTTTTTTCTGCTGTAACGTTGGGCATTATAACTTGGGGAGTGGGACTGACTTTCTATTGGAGCCCCTGGTGGCCAGTCGATGAACAGCAGTTAAAGTCACTTCCGTGTTGGTTTCAGAGAGAGCCTGGGAGATTGCAGCTTGCTTTTTACATGTCTATTTGTTTTTTGTACAAGAATTTAAAAAATCCATGCCATTTCCTCTTTAAATGCTTGTGGTCATAAATGGGTTGGTGTAGCAATGACAGCAGGCTGAGATGCTATTATTCAGCAAAAACTATTTTTGTTTCTAATTCTTAGATAATTATGCTTGCCAATTTTATGAGCTGCTTATAATTGAGAAACTCCATGAATTATTTTGTATTAATTTATTTCATGATATTCATGGACGTTTTGAAGCATCAGCGTTTTGGGCGAATAGACTTTGAATGGAGGGACTGTAATCTGTCTATTTCTTTCATTAAAAACATCTTCATCTAGATTCCAAAGAAGAGAATTAGAACTACATGACGTGAGTAAAGACAGAATTTTAACTTTGGGGTGAATTATCCCTTTAAATACAGAGCAAATGAACAATGCAAACGCTGTAAAGGAGACATTTCTCTGTCCTAAATGACTTCATAACGGTACAGTGGCATACCTAAAGAAAGTTGAGCAGAGGAGAACAGACAGCGCTGTGACCCCAATTCTACTGATTTTATGAGTCTCGACAAGCTCTTAATACTGAACACCACACACACTTTCCCTCCTTTCGATCCACAGTAATGACTCACTGTTTCTACTAGAGTTTAATGATCTGTTAACTACTGTAAGTATTGTGCTCTCTTCATATGAGATGTTGTGATGACATACTGATCATGGTGGTTCCTCCTGCCAGAGCAGCGCGGGTGCCATGATAGAAGTCGTCTGCCGGGGTCATGCCCAGGTGAGGTGCCTGTAGACATGTGTTCACATCGATGCCTCCTGGGATCACAATGTGCCCATAGGCATCCACCGTCTTCACACCAGTAGGCACGATGAGGTTCTCGCCGATCTGCCTATACCAGTCAGAATAATACAAAATAAACATTTCTTGAGATGTTACTTCAAAAAAAGGATCTGGTAAATGAAATGAATGTCAAATATATCAAATATTGATGCAATTTATATGTAGATTTTCCACAAAATTAAATCTTACTTAATGGTTCCATCTTCAATGTAAATGTCTGCATAAAATGACTGGTCATCATTTACGATTTTTCCACCTTTAATGATGAGTTTGTCACCCTGTGGAAAAAAGAAGACAGTGATGAATGTTGTGATGTAACTTTAAAGAGATCGTTCCACTACAAATTCACATTCATTCACATGTCAAACCTGTGCTAAAAAGTTGTCCACTAACACCAAGAAGTGGAGATGTTCAGTGTCAAGATACCAAAAACATCCTTATATTGAACTTGGATGACTTGAATTTCACTGAAACTCTGCTGACCCAGTTCCAAGGACGTTTGGTTATAGAATTACAGTGATTTCAAAGCACGGGAGCACAAAGAGGGGTATAATGCATGCAAATCCTCCTATGCAGAATATGCAACGTTCTTTAAGGAGCTAATCAGAGAGATTATATCATTGAAAACCCAGATAGAGGTAGAGAATACAAAAGAAAGATAACAGGCAACTCTATTCATCTGTAACAACACTTTTCTGTTTACTCTATTAGTCATGCATGAATGCTGTGGTTTTGCATAAATGCATAGCGAGGAATGGTACTGACACTTTTAATTGAGCCCAAATCATAAGACCACCGCATTCAGATGAAGCAATGCCTGTTCACTCACCCTTGGCATGGATCTATGCCAGGCAACTGGGCTTGTTAGGGCACCCAGGCATGAAACATCATTCACGGTGCTAACCTTTTAACCTTTTAGACAATGCCAAACTCAACTCAAAGCAGCAAACCTAACTCTCACACAGCGAAAGTCTCAACAGACATGGTTAAATAAAGAAATAAATTAAATACACTTTTCTTGACTCTTGCTAAAGGGTATTTCACCACACTCATTGTGACAGGGTGGCGTGCAACCCACAGAGCTTCACTTTAATGCAATGTGACACTTCCACGGGCAGCCCATCGCTGGCAAGGCCAAAATCCCTGCCGAGTATTTCCGATTCTGGGCCACGATGTTGCTTGAGGAGAGACGAGACAGACAGATCGGGGCATAGTGTACACCAGGATGACCCTTTATGTTACAGTATTGAATATGCAGGGAATTATTGAATGAAGGAATATACAATTATTTTGTTATTTCAAAACATAAAAAACCCAGATGTTTCCAAAATCATGCTGAGTGTTTCACTGTGCTTTGAATGTGGGTCAGACAGGGGACTCTGTAGCGGTCAGGCTGCACTGCTAAATTGTGCGGAAGGGAATTGAATCCAATTTGTCCAAGTTAACAGCGCTCTTCCTGGGTTTTCTCGCTCCTGCAGTGCACATGGATGAATCCTCGCTTATCCCTTTCATTGTCTGAAGTCATTATATTTAGGTAGAGAATACACTAGAAAATCACTTTTGGATACCTGAACCTGACATGCAAGAACATATAAACAATAAAAGCAAACTTTCTTTTTTCTTTAATGTACAATTGTAAAAATGTACTAAATGGTAAGGAACATGGGGTAAAGTGTACTTTGTAATTAAACAGAGGGGCTACAATGAAAACCTGTTAATTTACTTTATTTTAAGATTACATTTAATGACAATACATGTACTTTTAACGTAAAATAAATTGTAAAAACAAATGAAAAATAAATAAATACACAGTTTACTGAGAATGTTTATTTGTGTTTAACAAAGCAATGACTTAATGAAATTATTCATGGAGATTTGGTAACGCTTCCTTTTACAGTACAGTAGTTACAGTGTACTTACCTAGAAAGTACTGACTAATATAAGGTAAGTACATGGAACAGGGGTAGGTTTAGGGGTAGGTTCAGGGTTAGTACTAGTTATTACACAGTAATTGTAGTTACTACAATAAGTACATAGTATTTACATGGGTAACTGGACTGTAAAAGGAAGCGTTACCGGAGATTTCCATTATGTGTGATCGTGATCACATTTGTTTAGATTTATATATATATATATATATATATATATATATATATATATATGAAGAGTTCAGATGCAAACGCCTCTAAAAATGCCATTTAAAATTTTCTTTTAAAATGACCATTTTTATCAAGCTTGTATATTTAAGTTCAGTTATTTCACTTAAATGACAATTAATAGGCTAAATCCATTTAAAGTGAAATTACTGAACTTAAATATACAAGCTTGATAAAAAATGGTCATTTTAGAAGAAAATTTCAAATGGCACTTAGAGGCTTTTGCATCTGAACTCTTCATATATATATATATATATATAATTATTTTTTATTTTTTTTTATACTCTAAAACTACTCTATTTAAACTACTCTATTCGCCCAAACGTCCATCAATATCATAAAATAAATTAATACAAATAATCCATGAAGTTTTATGGGTGTGTGTAATGGTGTTTTGTGTGTGCGTTAAGTGCTCTGTCTTTCTGTAATTGACCACAATTGCTGGAGAGACCAAAAAGTTGTGTCTGTATTATTATTAACTATTAAGCATATTTCACTGCAACAAGCATATTTTAATATGCAAAATGAGTTGGTAGAACTGTAAAACAGGTTTCACATTCACCAAAAATGCTTTCAATAATGCTTGCCAGGGGCCAGGGCTCATGGGCAGGGCCCCCAGTCACACGTCTAGGCCAGGGAGGAGATCTGAACGCTCGCGACGTGCGTGGAATCCTCGCGTCGCGTGCACTGTGCGAAATGGAGCAGCGGTATTGAACACTTTCAGATAAAACGCGTCTTTTCTATTCACGAAGAAATCAGAACAACCGGCACCGATACTAGCCGACATGAATGAATGCATGAAAGACACAATGGACACGAGAAACCGGCATTAGCTTCCATCGTAGCACACTAAACACTGAACCACAGACTCATGCACAGCGTTTTGCATTTCTCACATCATGAAATGCATTAGTGCAGCTCGTAAATGTTGACCGGCTTTCTGAGCAGCGTTTCGAGGACAGCAGGTTGTTGCCGGCGGCGGCTCACCCCTGACTGCACAATAAAACCATCATCATCCTCCTCCTCATCACTATGTCTCCCTTATGCAGCCAGCACACATTCACCGGTGGACTCGGGTTTAAATTGCCAACAATTCTTACCGTGACGCGAGGGTTATTCTTCTTGCTTGGGAAAGACATGGCACCGGTTTGGGAGCAGCTTTGATTCCAGAGGACGCGAGCGATGATGATGATGATCGAATCTTTGCTCACGTCAGAATAAAGGCGCAGCGACGGGGCGCGTGGACGGGTGTCAGTTTTCGGGCGGGGTGTAGTTTAGTTTAAGATTACCGGGGTTCAATAGTCACAGTAGACAAAAGCAGACCAGATCCCCACCCTCTCCGTCTGTGTCTGCCCACCATCTGCTGCTTTAGTATTCACACACTCTCAGGGAGAGTCAGGAGCGAGGCGGAACCATGCAGTCTCTAATTTACACAATTCTTAAAACAATTAGGACTTCAACAAATTTACATATTTAAGAAGAAAGTAGTAAGAAATATTTATGTATTTACTCTTTTGGATAGAACAAAGACCGAAATGCATGTTTTTTATTTATTAAAAAAAAATTGGGTCCCACTTTATATTAAGTGGCTTTAAGTACTAGGCTATGTACTTACATCGAAAAATAAGTACAATGTATTATTGTGGTCCTGTTGTATTGTAAAACACTTTTTCTGCTTTTGAGGTGTGATACGGGTAAGGTTAGGGAGAGGTGTGGTGGTATGGGTCAGTTAAAGGGTTAAGGTGTAAGGGAAGGGTCAACTGTGTAATTACAAATGTAATTACATAAATTAATTACAGCTGTAATTACATGCTGGTATTTTTAAAATATAAGTACAATGTAAATGTATGTACACAATAAGTCCATTGTATCAAATTATTAATTTCAATGTAAGTACATAGTACTTAAAGCCACTTAATATAAAGTGGGACCAAAAAATGTTTCCCAAGTTTCAAAAGTGTGAGAAAAATAAATAAATAAATAAATAAATAAATTAAAATAAATAACTTAAAAAAAGAGAAAGAAAAAGAGAGAGAGAGAAAAAAAACATTTTATTCTTGGGTCACAATCTCAGAAGATTTTTTGCAACTATTGCAAAGTAATAGGGTATATTTAACTTATTGACGCACAAATTATTAGGCTACATCACAAAGAAGAATATTTTCAAAAATAAAATTTAATCTTGCGTCCACTGCATTAGACTTTTTGTATAATAAAATAAGATACAAATCATCCATGCTATTTTGATTGCAAGCCGAATGATTGAAAGAAAAACGCTTTATTACTGACAGATAAATTGTTTAAAAAAATAACTTAAAAGGTAGCTTTTTTTTCTTCTGCAATTTGACAACATGAATATCGCTCTCTCTTTATATGTAAACGTGCTCTATAAATAAAAGTGCCTTGCCTATATGTATATTAATTCAGGTTAATTGGACCATTTCCCCCAGCCAATGGCAAAAAGTGTATATAGGCTAGGTTATAGATATTTACGAGTCTGTTTCACAACTTTAGCATCTCTGAGTGACCCTGATATATGCCCATAGCTAAAACAACATTATTAGAGCATTGTGTTCTAAATGACAAGTTTCAATTGCTTTTTATAAAGCTTTGAGACAAACATTATGTAAACTGGCTACATAATTGAACTAATATAGCCTATTTTAAACTGCAGTGAGAGTTCCATGATCTACATTGACAGGAATAGTTGAATAAAACGTAATTACCTCTCGTCGCCCGTTCTGCACGCGACTGGGTCCGGTGGGGTAAACGAGGGTCTGACCCTGTGAACTGCAGGACGGGCTGGACTGTGTTCGGTTCGGAGGAGTTTGACTCACGCTGGTGAAATCACTCATGTTTGACGACGTGTCGCTGAAATTGTCCCTCTGATCGTCCACTCGTCCCCGGGGGTTTCTCCTGGCAGAACTGGGGCTGTACGACTCAAAATTCAGGGTTTTATTCTCATAAGCTCCTTCGATGTTACAGAACATCCCCCGAACTTCACTCGGGGTTTCAGGGCTGTCGGTGCCCAGCCTGGACAACAGGGAACCCTGGTCATCATCCGGTGGAAGGAGTCTTCTCTCAGTCATGGCTCACGGAAGAAATGGGAAGCTTGTTTGAAGAATCTTTGGACTAGTATTCCATGGATACACTCATTCCATGAGTGTCAGAGTGTGTGAGAGCGACTGTCACGCGTGCAGGTGCTGTTATAGGAGCTGTCCAGAGAGGCGTGGTGCTGAAGTCCTCCACTCACTGGATTAGGAAACACATCAGCGCTCCCTTGAGATTTAAGGTAAATCGATTATTTTACAAACAGACCAATCAGAGAGAATCAATACTAAGTCCTGCTTCTGACTCTTTAGGACATCTCATTAACAAAAGAGTAAGAAAAGAGGAACTAGAAACAGACATGGTCTAGTCTAGCCTACTTATGCAAATGTAAAAATGCTGGGTTGTTTTAACCATCATCGGGTCAAATATGGACAAACTCAGCCATTGGGTTAAATGTTTAAATTACATTTTTAACCCAACATTTAGGTTTTTCCATATTTACCCAAATTTGGCTTAAAACAACCAGCATTTTTTAGAGTGTTTTTTAAATATTTTGATTATTTGAACATTCATAAAACAAGTTATTATGACATCATGAAAACTGCATGTATAGTGATACAAATAAATATATATATATATATATATATATATATATATATATATATATATATATATATATATATATATATATATATATATATATATATTTACTGAAAAGCAACGCCTTCAAAAATGTCTTTTAATAATAAGTGATCTATTCTGATTCTCCATCAGTGATCTATCAGCTCATGGGTTGCATTAGGAAATGTTAAACAGACAGATGCAAATTGTACCAAATGCATGCAGATGTCGTTTACAGTGTGTCTGGGTCTCATCTGTGCATGTGGAGATCTGGGAAAGTCCATCTGGAGGGTTGAAGATGTGCCCAAAGGACAAGGTCCATATGCCGAATGCCTCTGGGAGTGAATGCTTACAGACACTTTACAGACAGAATGGGTCATATAAAAGCACAATAGCTGAAGTCTTAAGAATAGCCTGAGGAAAGAGGGTTTGCATTTGATCTAATCTAACAGATACATGATTTATTCCATTCATACCTGACCTGAGGAGATGATCGAGATGTCTAAATGGATCCATAAAATATATTGTCAACAACTTTGTAATATCTCAATTGTCAAAACAATAAAAACGCCGTCAATAACAGCCACAATCAATGACCAGTTTTAGTAGGAAAGTGCATGTGTGAATAAAAAAATATGCTGTTTATTTCCATATCAAAAGCTCTTTCTAAATTCACATCATGTGGCAATTTTTTTTTCCCTGCATGTTTTCTAGTTGAGGAGTTTCAAAGAAGCTTCAAAAACCATGATCGTAAAAGACATCTACTTCTCATTTCCTTATTTCTGAAAGCACAAAGGACTCATGGTATCTGTGAGCCACAGCACATATTCCGGAGCATTTTCTTCCTGGGTTTCTCTTTGATTGTAATGCAATGGCATTTCTTGTGCAGATGTAATAGAGTGAGATGGAAGAACCAAGCCGGAGGCAAAACCTCGATTTTACCACTATCTCTCTCGCCCACAGCAGAGTTGCGTGACAGTGACAAAACCAGGTTCAGAAAATCATGAATGTCTATTAGTTTAGCTTCTAAAACAAGTTCAGCTGTTCAATTCTGTGAACTAATGTTTTAAAACTTTTTTAAATTTCTTTTTTAGTAACCATTTTAATCACACTTGAGACTTATAAAATACATTACTATATATATTTGCAAATATTATAAGTTGTTTTATTTATATTACTTAGTTATATAAATCTATTTTATAAATGTTTTCGTAAATTATTATAACTCGTATTCATATTATACTAATTCTGTTAGACAGTATTTCAAAAGTTCTTCCTCTAGTTTTTGGTCAAAATATAAATGTATAGAAATGCGTATGGTTATTTAACCCTCCGCATTTTAAAACCCTAAACCTAACCCAATGCCATTGGTGTATGAATGAGTGTGTGTTTGAATGAGTGAGTGTTTGAATAAGTGAGTGTATGAATGAGTGCATTTAAATAGCGCTTTCACAGACCCATTGGCCACCAAAGCGCTTTAATATATCCTCACATTCACTCACTAATTCATTCACTCACTCATTCATACACTCACTCATTTACTCACTCATTCATACCGACTCATTCATACACTCACTCACTCACTCACTAGTTCATACACTCACTCATTCATACACCGACTCATTCATACACTCGCTCTTTCATACACTCACTCATTCAAACACACACTCATTCATACACTGACGGCATTGGGGAAAGGTTTAGGTTTAGGGTTTTAAAATGCAGAGGGTTAAAAAATAATATATTTCTATACATTTATATTTTGACCAAAAACTAGTGGAAGAACTTTTAAATAATAATAGACAGAATTAGTATAATATCCTACTAATATAATAATCAACAATACTATTTTATTTATAATTTTCATTATGGCACCTCCGTAGATGTAAAGTGTGTTTTTTGGAATTATGCAAATGTAAAAAACAATATACTTGACTATTTTTATTATAAATACTTATTATAATATTAATATCTATTTATAAATAATATATTTCTAATATCTATCTATATAACCCTATAAGTAATATAATAATACTTTTATACTGAAATATTAGCCTATTTTAGATAAGTGACTTATTTGCAAAAATCATTTGGAATTATGCAAATGTGACAAAAGTATATCTGGTGCACTATCACCCATTCCCGCACATTATAAGCAAACAATACATAGACTTAAAAGCTAACCATATTCAAAAGTATAAGCACAAATCAAGCTTACCTTGAGTTTGAGGCAGTTCAGAGGCACTTATTTACCTCAGAATCCAGCGTGGACATTTATTTTCAATGAACAGAGAAACATCCTCTTAGTTTTTCAGTCTCCCTCTGAGAAATTTATTTGAAACACTGCTCCTGTACATTAAAAAACCAGACATAATTTTAATTTCAGGATTTAACTTTCAGCTCAAGAGGGAGGGGTAGTGCCACCGGGAACCCAAGCAGAGTGAGTGTAAACAGTGGGAGGAAGGTTTTTAACGTAACATCTCTCAATCCATCAGGCTTCCAAAGGGAAGCAGCCTCCAGCACCACCTGCTCAGCAGGGAAAGGAGAGAGCGCTTCAATTTCAAGAGTCCTTAAATTCCACACGCAAAGAGCTCACACAAAGCATAGTTCAAAAGGTCAGGAGGATAAAAATAGTTTAGAAGTCCACAAGATAGACAGCACCATATTCCATGTTCTAGTTGATGTGAACAGCTTGAAGACTCGTATCAGCACAGAGGAGATCGCTGAGACCCCTGATGGCACGTGTGTGTCGCTCCTCCTTCGG
>JAQIUQ010007033.1:672500-700000 GCA_030378365.1 Hybognathus amarus | reverse complement strand
TGGTCTTTCGCATCCTGAATTTCATTTTTCAGTCGCGTCTCCTCCATCTCCATATTTTTAATCTGGAAACCAAAAACATAATATTGGTTTAAAAAAGCAGAATAACTGTGGAGGATAACAAATGAGCTGCATTCAGAGCCTGTAAGCGGCTTCGGGAAATTAATCAACACCACTGTTGAACTACTAAAGAGGGTCATTTTGGGGTCATTCCTATAATTTGGTGGCGGTTTGGCTTTGAAAACTGAACAAAGCAGCAGTTTTTTTTTGTCTTTACACCAAGTTTTCTAAAGTCACACAGGTCAAACTTTAAAAACTTAAAGGGATAGTCCACCCTTGTATCATTCCAAAACTATATTTCTGGCAACTCTCGGAGTGTTTGGTATGGTAGTGGATATGACAATGTTGATATGTTGGTAACACTTTATAATAACTGCACGCTATTAATCACTTGTTAAGCATTAGTAAACTGTTAATTTATCATTTATAAAGCATAAAGTTTATAAATACAGCTATAAATGCTTTTTTTTCTTGATTTATAAGCATATCTATAATGCGTTTAATAATTGTATTTTCATACTTTGTTAATGATCAACTGATAATTTCTAAATGAAGTATAGCATTATTTACAAACCAGTTATTTAAGAGTTGTCAGTCATTCATTAGATCACTTAGAAAGTGTACGCAAATGTAGTAGTTATAAAGCGTTTATAGTGGTCTAAAGTGAGAACTATTCATGCCTTGTAAAGCATTTATAAAGGAATGCAATTCTTCATTTAGAAACGATAAATAAAACAAATAGATATGCTTTTAAATCAAGAAGAAAGCATTTATAGCTGACCCTTATTCATCGTCTGGAATCATTTAAAGACCTTTGAAGCTGCCCTGAAACTCTTATTTGGATATTGAACCATTTGGTTCCCATTGAAGTCCATTATATGGAGAAAATCCTGGAATCATCAAAAACCTCAATTTCTTTTCGACTGAAGAAAGAAAGACATGGATATCTTGGATGACATGGGGGTGAGTAAATTATCAGCAAAAGTTTTTTTTTTAAAGTGAACTACTCCTTTAAGGACCCATCAGCCTGCACAGAACTTTATTTCTTCTGTAGAGCACAAAACAAGATATTTTGAAGAATGTTGGTAACAAGCAGCATTTTTGTGGTTTCTAACATTCTTTTAAATATCTTTTTTTTTATTTTGCATTCCACAGAACAAATAGAATCATACTTGATTGGAACGACATGAGTGTGAGTAAATCATAACAGAATTTTCATATTTAAGGTGAACGGTCCTTTTAAACTGTGTTATTAATAGAAACATTTTAAACAAATGACTAATGAGATTTACTTCAATTGAAAACATGCTCTGCTCTTCCATTGGTCTGACAAACAGAAACTGCTCCCACCTTTTCTACAAGCTCTTGGTTGCGTTGGTACAAAGCTTGTTTCTCTTCAATCCACTTCATGTCCTGAAAAATGCACATAATTTGAATGCAAATTATTTAAATGAACTGATGTTAGCGGATCATATCGTGTAAAATCCTCTCAAACTCTGTCCTATAATTATTCTCCATCAGAGGCATCTCTGACCCCAGAGCAGTTTCAGCCGCGTGTGTAACGCTCACAGCCCACACTGATGTACGACCAGCACTGCTTTCTAATCAGCTTTCACATTCTCTACAGTTAGGGAATACTTTTAGGTTGCCATCGTGTGTGTGTGTGCGTGTGTGTGTTACACTTTGACTTAGACTAAAAGTGGCCCTCAGATGGAAAAATAAAATAAAAAACTAAGCAGGGAATTAAAATGGTTCTGCAAAACATATAGAAACACATTTCCTTTAGTTGTGTATTATATTATTTGATGTAACTGCTGTGTTTCCACATGCAACCAAATGGGAACGTCTCCAAACAAGTGTGCACATGTGAAAAAAATGGTGGAGCCAAGTGTGCTGCACACATCCTGAAAAGGCGAAAAATTTATCGCCCCCTGGTGGCTGGTTCAAACCCCACCCTCTACCTGTTATCCAATGGGATGCAGAGCCAAATTACACTACAAATAATTTTTTTACTGAAGATGATTTCTATGAGCGAGAGTACAGACGGGACCTTGATACCGCGGCTCCGACTCAAGCTCCAGATGTCATCGGCAAAGACCGTTTCTGGGATATTTTGACTTCCCTTTTCTACAGTGGAAGGAAGTGGAGACGTGTCGTTCATCTTTTTTTAGAGTATATGAGTGGAACTGTACAAATACAACTGTGCTAAATGACATTTTGCATTTGACAATTGACCCTTCGCTAAGCCACAGCCCGAAACCGCCACTGGCCAATCGTGTCTTAGCAACCGTAACTATGCGCGGAGGTCTGGCAAGCTTTCAAGCGAGGGAACATGCTGAAGCATTGTGCGTATGGATTGTGCAAATCTGATACCGGTATCCTAAAAGTTTGGATGCGGGCGAGGAATAGTTTTCCTTCCAGGAAATCTAAAAGTCAAGATTTTTGTCCCTTTTGTCTCGCTCTCTCAGATATTTCACTTTTTCGCTGAAAATGACTAATTATCTCTTTGGGAATGTCTGACACTGGTGCAGACACACTGTAAAAGATGTGCCAGCCACGAAAGCTTGACAGGCGTAGCAACAGTAACTAGGGAGGGCGGGGCTTAGCGAAGGGTCAATTCTAATATGGATTGGTTGGCAGCGCTGGTGTTTTACCTGTCCCTGGTGACTCAGAACACACTCCAGATCTGCTATTCTGGTCTGGTACCGCAACATTTCGGCCTGAAGCTGCTCTCGAGTCTAAAACAGATAAAAAAGAACAGAGACACTGATGGGAAGGTAAGATCGATCTGCAGTAGCTCAGGATCTCCATCTTTGAATTGATTTGGTCATTGACATAAATGGTAACACTTTACAATAAGGTTAATTAGTTAACATTAGTTAATGTATTTACTAACATGAACTAATCATGAACAATACATTTGTTACAGCATTTGTTCATCTTTGTTAATGTTAGCTCATAAAATACAGCTGTTCATTGTTTGTTCATTTTAGTTCACGGTGCATTAACTAATGTTAATAGTTTTTTAATCAAGTATTAGTAAATGTTGAAAATAACATTAAAAAAAGATTAACAAATGCTGTATATGTGCTGTTCATTATTAGTTCATATTACCTAATGTAGTTAACTAATGTTAACTAACGAACCTTATTGTAAAATGTTATATTTGTAAGAAGATATATGAAGAGTTCAGATGCAAAAGCCTCTAAATGCCATTTGAAATTTTCTTCTAAAATGACCATTTTTATCAAGCTTGTATATTTAAGTTCAGTAATTTCACTTAAATGACAATTAATAGGTAATCTTCATTGCCATTTAAGTGAAATTACTGAACTTTTATATACAAGCTTGATAAAAATGATCATTTTAGAAGAAAATTTCAAATGGCACTTAGAGGCTTTTGCATCTGAACTCTATATATATATTTGCAAGAAGAAAAAAATAGCCATTTGCAAGCCATTTTACTTGTGGATATTTCTGATTAAAAAAAGGTTACTCATCAGGAGAATAGGCTGTAGGCACGAAAGCTGCTGACGTATTTCTGGTAGAATCTCAGCCAGTGTCTTTACCTTCGTGTAGCGCGTTCAATAGCGAAGTGTACAAGAGGCCAAATTTGAATAAAATTCATTATCTCAGAAACGAGCCAATTTTATAAACTGATTCACTAGTCGGATTTCGCATGTTACTAGAGATTACTCACCCTAAAGGTCGTCGATGTAGCTCGAAATATATAATTTAATGCCCTTCTGTTTCTTACTCTTATGTGCGACTAGCCTGGATGCCAGCCCGAACTCCACCCAGAAAATTTTTTGGTTGGAAAGTTCGATCTGGACTTGATCCATTGAGGAGTAATTATGATCAGACAAGAAACGTTCGGGCCAATCAAATTGCCAGGGCGGGCTTTATACGATGATGGACAGGTGATCTTCGGGACGTAATCATCACGTTATCAAAGAGCGCTTAACTGGTTCCCCTCAGAGATGACTGCAGCTGGAGAATTGAGATGTACAGATTCCGCTGTCGCGTCTGTTGTTAAATAAATCCACAGTGCATTAATAGACAAACAGAGAACTGCAATCAAGGCATTTGTCCATCGGAAAGATATTTTTGCCGTTCTTCCCACATGATTCGGGAAAAGTGCAACTTATCGGCTGGCTCTGACGGTCACTAAGAAGATGGGGACGTAATGAAAAGCCTGTGGTCGTTGTGGTTTCTCCTTTGGTCGCACTCATGGAGGAGTAAGTAGAAGAAGCAACACTCGTTATTTAACTTCTAAAATAAGTAAAGTTAGGCTACGTTCTGTAGTTGACAACTATATGCAAAGTAGCTGACTTACTGCGTTGCTCTGATTGGTTGTAGGTTCACCGACTATCCAATTGAGTGCAGAGGTTTTTTTTTCTCTGGTTCGGTAAGACACGCCTCATAATCAAAGCCCAATGGAGGAGTTTCAGACTCATATTCTCAATAGAATATGAGTATGACGAAGTCAGGCTAATGTGCAACAGCTAACTGCCTCACAATATCGTTAACATCATTCACGTTAACTGCTGGAAGTTCTTTTATACAGTGAGTGTAATTTGCCATTATCTCCACCTAAAGCAAAAACGGCTTCCGACGCAGCACCGGATGTAACTGGGCGGGCTGAGACAAAACACAGAAGTGATCGTGCATAGAGCCTATTCATACGATTGTGTAAAGTGATATCTATCAGCAAAGTGATTGGAGAGCGGTTGAAAAATAATTTATGATGGGACCAAAAATATTTTTTGTGAGATTTTATTTAGTTGAAAACATTGGTAACACTTTACTTGAAGGGGTGTGCATAAGACTGACATGACATCTTCATAATCATGACATGACATATGTTTTATGAAGTTTTATGCATGTTTGTGACAACTGTCATTAAGTGTCTTTCGCTCAATTATGACATTTCTAATGCAAATATGACATTGTTTGAGATGTCTTTGTTATGACACCTTGACATGAACCAATACATCATAACCTGTCAGTGTCTTTGTCATGACAACTTGACATTACTAAGATGACACAACCTGTCATAAACATGACATAGCAGATTAATCATCAAACTTAAGAAAGCACCTAGCTTTATTGGTTAACATTACATTAAACTGTCAGCTGGTTGGTTTTGACATTGGCTGTCATGAAGCCATTATAACTTTTTAATGACAAATTCAATTAGTACCACTGTAGTTGAGGTCACGAAAAATATTCATGACACAGTTATAATGTCCTCATGACAGCCAATGTCAAAGCCAACCACATGACAGTTTAACTAAATTTTATGTCAAGTTGGCATGACAAAGACACTGACAGGTTATGATGTTATGGTTTATGTCAAGACAAGGTGTCATAACAAAGACATCTTAAACAATGTCATACTTGCATTCAAAATGTCATTATTGAGCGAAAGACACTTAATGCATAACATGCATAAACTCTACTTCATAATCAAGAGATATGTCATGTCATGGTTTAATTAAAAACCTGGTGACTGTAACTCATAGTGGTCAAAATAGCTTCTAAAGCTTGACACTTAATCAGATCAGGCTTGGTTATGACATGGTGTAACACCAACAAAATCATATTCATATGATGAACTATTCAGCCATCTGCTAAGAGCTGAGATGTTGTTAAGAAAATGAATATATAAATATTTGAAATGATTTACCTTGAGCTCTTTCTCTGCATCAAACGTTCCTCCCACCTGCTCCTGCAGGAGAGCGTAAGCGCGCTGAAGAGCCTGATACTCCATCGTCAGCTGACGGAAACGCAGCTCTGTCTCCTCCTTTATCATTCCCTATCGGCACAGGGAGAGGACACGTTCACAGTTACAGTCTACAGACCACTCACACTCACACTCACACAAACACACACGCACCTCTTCGAGGTCATCGTCTGGTGTGCAGGGCGTCGGTCTGTGTGGTGGGAAATGGAGGAGCCGTCCGAGTCTATGGAGCCTTCCTCATCATAGCCAAAAAACGTCTCCACCACCGGCTACAGAGACAGAGTGAGAGAGGATTTCTGTTCAACAAACCTTTTTGACTCAAAGTTTAAACATACAGACATCTGTAATGTTGTGTATTATTATAATTTAAAAGAGTCAAATCAAATCAATGCAGTGGTGCTAAATTAATAAGATGACATCATTGTATAAAAAGTAAACAATTTATATTATTATAAGTGCATGATCAATGCACAGTTAAATGATAATCAACAAAATATTACATTTTTCATATACTATGTAAACATTATATACATACATTATTCTTATAAAAATGTATGGATAATTAAAAGTACATCACTTCAATGAATGTAATGTAAGAGCGATGCAACTTTAGTCTTTATAATATACAAGAATAAGATTGGAAAATGTATTACACATTTTTGATGACTGGGAATTGATTTTTATTCATGGAAAAGTACTTTATAAAAGCCTCTTTAAAAAAAACTGTTTTAAAAACAAAAACTGTGTTTTTTTGCCTGATTTCATCTGCATGCTGTGCGCTATATATATATCTTCTGCTCACCAAGGCTGAAATTTTTTGATAAAAAATACACAAAAAACACAGTAATATTGTGAAATATTATGACAATTTAAAATGACGATTTATTCCTCTGAAAAAAGCTGAATTTTCAGCATCATTACTCCAGTCTTCAGTGTCACACGATCCTTCATAAATCACTCTAATATGATGATTTTATGCTCCAAAAACATGTATGATTATTATCCATGTTGAAAACAGTTTTTTACATTTTTATTTCAGGATTTTTTGATGAATAGAAAGTTCAAAGAACAGCATTTATTTAATTAGAATCTTTTCTAACATTATAAATGTCTTTACTGTAACTTTTGATCAATGTAACTCATCCTTGATGAATAGAAGTATTGATTTCTTATTTATTTCCCCCAAAAAGAAAATACAAATTCTTACTGACCCCAAACTTTTTAAAGGGTAGTGTTTAATGTAACAAAAGCTTTCCATTTCAGATAAAAGCTGTTCTTTTGAACTTTCTATTCATCAAAGAATCCTGAAATAAAAATGTAAAAAACTGTTTTCAACATGGATAATAATCATACATGTTTATTAGTAGTGTGTGTGTGTATATATAGGTAGTATGTGTGTATATATATATATATATATATATATATAATTTTTTATTTATTCATTTTATTTTATTTTTTAAGCGTGTTGGACAGTGACGTGCATGCGTACCCTTCTGAAGGGCTTCTTCCTGCGCAGGCTGTCCTGTCTCCTGTATCTCAGCAGCATGTCTCTCTCCTGAGAAACAAGATTAAATTAAGATTAAATTAAAGAACAAAACACATTAACTGACATTATCAGACAGCCTATAGAATCCGTGTCTTTAAAGGTGCATTAAATAACTTCCAGTTTTATCTATAAAATTCTAATTTTATCCGTAAATACTACATTTCTCAGTCATTTCAGTTGCTACTTCATTCACACTTTGAGAAAACCAAAATTCCTGCTGATATTTTAAACAAGGTTTTGTTAGGTAACATTTGCAAAAACATATTTTAGCATTTCACAGTGTGATTATATCCCAAAGGCAAAATGACTCACTATCACACTCTTGACATATCCAGCGGTTTCCAGCGCCTGGAAAAAAATAAAATAGGCCAATCAGAAAACAATAAGGCACAGTTTGTAATATGTTTTTTTAAAATAGACCCCAATCATTTTAATTGTTAATCTAATTGAGGCTTTTCGTGTTTGAAAACACATGTTAGTACGTCCCTGTGAGAAGAAATGTTGATACCCTGGACAGATCGTCGATTATGTTCTGTTGTTCCAGCACTTGTAGTCTCAGAAACTCAATCTCTCTCTCGTCTTGACTCAGATCCAGATCGTTCAGAGAACTGGGCCGTCGCATCGTCCCAGCCTTCTCTCGCTGCAAAAATAAAAACTCATTCCTCACATCAAGAGACCGGATGTGTGCACAGAGACCACTGACAGATAATTAATCACGTCATAATGATCAGATCATTTAGACGTGAGCAATAACAAGGTTGTGTGCTTGCTGGATGCTGAACGGCTTGACCGATAAATGTGTTTATTTGAACACAAGGCCATATTAAAGAGGCATCAGGATTCACAGCACATGTTTTATGCAGTTGGTGTGATCTTCACCTGATAAAACTACACATTTATGGGTTTTGCAGTTGATTAGGCAAAATGAATGTTTCTTTGTCTAGAGAAAAATCCAAATTATAGTCGAAGCTGGAAATGGCCGATTATGTCTAATGACAGTGGAGCAGTTGTGGGATTTATAAATTGACCAGCCTTCCCATCACCATCAGGGAAAGAGTATATTTTCTAAGATAACTAGATTTCCAACAGGAATAATTTTGATTTGTTCATTTGCAGAAAAGCATTTTCTTGTTGTTGCTGGAAACTAAATATTTCAGAGAAGTTTGTCAGTTTATTTTTGGAAGAAATGATGATAATATAATAATATAATAAAAAGAATTGATGATAATATTAACTGTTAATCAGCAAATCAGCATATTAGAATGATTTCTGAAGGATCATGTGACACTGAAGACAAAAGAGTAATGATGCTGAAAATTCAGCTTTGCATTATAGGAATAAATTATAATTAAAAACAAATATTAAAAAGGAAAAACGTTTAAAAATAGTAATAAACATTTTTTAATTATTTTTGATCACACAAATGCAGTCTTGGTGAGCATAAGCCCCTTCTATTAAAAACAATAAAAACTTGAAAGGAAGAATATATTATCTATTATTTATTTTTTTCCCTTTTTTTAATCAACATCAATATTTGTGGTCACCATTTGATTTTTCACCATGTAATATTTAAATTTTATATAATAAAAAAAAACATTGAATCAATTAATATACTATAAAATAAATGTATGCTCACAGTTGTTTTCTGCTTCATTACCATTTCAATGTTCTCCTGAGTGACGAAATGCAGTTTGTTCTCCATGCGTCTCAATACATGAGCCAGTTCCTCATTTTTGTGGCTGAGACGCTTGTTCTTGTCCAGTAACGGCTTATACTGGCTCTCGGCTTCACGGAGACGCTTTAACTGGGAGCACAGACATAAACAGATGGTTACAAAAATGTTGGGGTGGCAAAAGCATGCAGTAACAGATACTGATTTCAGAAAATACAATTAAAGGGATAGTTCACTTTGAAATAAATTTTTGATATGTTTTATCTTACCTCAAGGGCATCCAAGATGTAGGTGTCTTTGATTCCGTAGTAGTTTCAATTTTGATATTTTTAGGTCAAACCGTTTTTGACTTTCAGTCACATGGTCACCACCTCAAAAAGCGTACATCGAGAAGTTCAGATTAAACATGATTTAGTGACTTGTAAATGTAAGGACACATTGATGGCCTAAGACACGAAACGAGCGGTTTGTGTGAGAAAACAAACAGTATTTATATTGTTTTTACACCCTGTCTACTTACATTTACAAGTAATTAAATCATGTTTAATCTGGACTTCTCTGTGCATGCTCTTTGAGGTGGTGACCATAGACCTGCATTAAATGACTGACAGACAAGAACGGTTTGACCTAAAAATATCTAAATTGAAACTACTGCGGAAACAAAGACACCTACATCTTGGATGCCCTTAAGGTAAGATAAAACATACATTTTAAAAAGTGAACTATCCCTTTAAAACCAGTAAAGTTACGCATTTTGAACACAATGCATCCTTTCAGAGAGTGGTCAGAGTTTTTATTTTGCAAAACTAAATGATTAGCCTTTACCGGCAGTGAACGTAACACAATGCAAATACAACCTGTATTAAGGTATACTTGACTGTCTAAAGATAGTAAATTAAAGACATGAAATCTAAACTAGAGAAGCCGAATGAACTACTGCATTCTACTTGAACATCATGTCATGTTTGAGAACCGAACTGAGTGGTAAATTGAGTCCGAACCCTTCCTGAAGGTTTCAGCTGCCATGTTTAAATCACTGTCTCTGTATCGATCTTTAAGCCTGTCTGAGCAAAGGGGAGGAAACACTGAAGTCGATCCATCACGCCTCAGATACTTACCACCATTACTGAGAACATTTACACCATCACATAACACTTAGAAAGGCAAAGGCCAGCTTTAATGCTACAGTAAACATGATACAGAAGACACATCTACTGTATGCACACACACTTCATTTGTGCACAATGCAAAGAAATTAAGGTCTATGGTACCATTATTTATAGGTTAGAAGGCTGATTTATTTTCTGAACATAGTCTGGAAATATATATATATACATATATACATATATATATATATATATATATATATATATATATATATATATATATATATATATATATATATATATATATATATATATATATATATATATATATATGAAGAGTTCAGATGCAAAAGCCTCTAAGTGCCATTTGAAATTTTCTTCTAAAATGATCATTTTTTTATCAAGCTTGTATATTTAAGTTCAGTAATTTCACTTAAATGGCAATGAAGATTACCTATTAATTGTCATTTAAGTGAAATTACTGAACTTAAATACACAAGCTTGATAAAAATGGTCATTTTAGAAGAAAATTTCAAATGGCATTTAGAGGCTTTTGCATCTGAACTCTTCATATATATATATATTTAATACATTAACAGACAAGCACAGACTCACCAGTTCATTGCGTTCCTCTGACAGCAGTGCATTGCGGTCCTCTAGTTTGCGGATGATAGCACTCAGTTCTGCAATTTTCAGTTGGAAACGCCGAGCATCCTTCTCATCCAAGTGCTGTATCTGGAAAACAAACCAACTGCAGGTAACTGGAAAAAAAATACTTTTTATTTTTTAATGTTGAAATACTTTCTGTCTGTCTGTATACGAGTCAAAATCTACTTATTGGTAATAATGGTGATGAATATTAACCTTTTTTTTGTTATAGGAGACAACAAAAACTACTTTGTGCTACTTTGATCAAAACAAACCTACTTACCAAGTTAAAAAAAAAATAAAATAATAAAAAACTTGATTTTCAAGTCAACACATTTGACATCAACCTGAATGTAACATTTTAAAAATCATGTCAGTCTCCGAGTAACATGTCATTTAATTACACCCCAGAATAAACTTCATTCCATAAAATAAGTATAATGAAGTACGCACAAAAGGATTTGAACGTCTTCGGCACGTTTAATACCCAAAAATCAAATATAGCCCATCAAAATCACTTTGTTATAAACTTTGATAAATTATCGACATGACGCAATCACTTCACTGAATACTTGCCGGCTAAGAAATACATCATTGCTATCCATCTGTTTTCAAATCAAGACATCAATGTCTATCAAAAAGTAAATAAAAAAAATAACGTGCACAATGTAGGGTAGTATTTAAGAGAAGCACGGAGGAAAACACACACTACCGGATGTTTTCTACGTCATCGCTTCGCTTTCTGAGAAGAGAAACTGAATCCAATTGAAAAACTTGCATCGTTCTTACATTCGTTCAACATGTGTTTTGAATGGCATGTTCATGCACAAACGTATATACAATTACACTATTAATTACATTTATTTACCCCATTGCAGATTTTAACTATATAATCCGTATTTTTGTCAATTCTGTTTGGTGCTGTGCTGTAGTAAGAACATATTCCATTATGTCGGTAACCGTAGAAACAGAAGGAAGAGGAAACTGAGCCAGAGAACACTGGACCACATCTGACAAAGACCTGAAAGGTCACCCATCAAATCCATCTTTTCTCCTGCAGAGAAAATAAAAGCAGCTGAAGCGAATATCAAACCGACAGCCAGAGAAACGGATGTTCTGCTGGGAAACACGCCTCAGGCAAACACAATACACAGGTGTGAATATACAAAAGTGTGTGACGTCGCAGATTGTGTTAATCCGTGAGTTTCCTACCCTGAGAAGGTGATATGTGGGAAAGATCACACTCTCACAAAGAGCCATCTCTCCACTGCTGACAGAGTGAAAATGCCCTTCTCACAGCTAAATCTATTGTAAGATGTGAATGAACAATGGGCAAGTCAGGAAGAGTTTAAACTTGTTGTAAAGAGTCATCATTTTTGATACACCAGTTTGTTGGTGTCAGAGAACTGGCACACAGAAGTTAACATCATGACACACCACACCGCTGAAACAAGTTTGTTATACAGCTCTCAAACATTGTGAAATCAAGAATAATACATAAAAGAAATAAATGCATCAATAAAAAGTAGGGCTGTGCAAAAGTTAATTGTGATTAATCGCATCCAAAATAAAAGTCTGTGCTTACATAATATATTTGTGTGTGCTGTATATAATTATTTTGTATATATAAATACCAATGCATGCATGTATATATTTAAGAATTATTTGCACTTAAATTCTGTATATATATAGAAATACATAATCTATATTATATAAATATTTTATATATGAATAACACATTTTCTTTACCCTCTGGGGTTCTTCGGGTCAATAATGACCCGAAGCGTTTAAAAAAAAAATTTAAAAATTGTTGCTTCATCGGAATGGTCCGAAACTTGGTGACTTTAATGGTACTTGGTATATGAACACCCGAAAAAATTGGGGACAGGATTTGAAAAGTCTAAGTGGTCGTAAAAAAATAGTCACACTCAGGACCTTCCGGATCAAAAATGACCCGCATAGGAAATGAATGGGAAATTGGCAAAGATGTGAAAATACTGAGTTTTTTTGTGCGTACAATCTACAAATCAGCAACGGTCTTGAAAAAAAAGCAAACAACAGTGAAGGGGTGAATCTATAAAACTGTATAAATACATAAATACTGTATATGTATGTATGTGTGTTTATATATATATATATATATATATATATATATATACATACACATAATCTATATCATATATAAATATTTTATATAACACATTTTCTGAAATATATACATGCATGTGCGTGTATTTATATATTCAAAATAATTATACACAGCACACACACATATATTATGTAAACACAAATTTTTATTTTGGATGTGATTAATGTAATAATAATGTTATATTGATGTTAAAAAAAAGAATGTACGTTATCTCTCTTCCGATCAGTTTCTCTATGGAGAATATGAATGGGTTGGTTTAGTAATGGAGATGTGCTTACAGGGTTAGCCGTGCTCTCTGCTGTGTCTCCTGCAGCGGGTGAGAAAGGGCCCTCTCGTCTGGGGCTGGAGTCTCGCAGCAGGGCCAGCTGAGAGTCTACAGCCTGTTTCTGCTGCTGTAGTTTCCACGTGTGGCCCGCCTGAGCGCTGAGCTCTCTCTCCAGCCCACAGACAGCGCGCTCCTTTAGTTTAATCTCATCCATCTACAGGACAGAACACAGCACAGTCACATATGCACACGCTCACACGTCCGGCCTGAGACTGGACACGGGTGTGAGTGTACATTAAACATGAGCGTCAGTCAGCAGGACAGGGAACGGAACACACATCCACAGCACTCGCCATGGAAACCTGTACAGTGATGAGCCACGCCACTGAATCATCACTGGTTGCTTCATAGTGGAATAGAACTCGTTCCATTATTGATAAACTTACACTGTTATCGAACGGAACTAACTCAACCCTGAACTGACTTACAGCTGATCAATGACGCTATTTATTTTAGAGATGAGGAGATATGATTTCTGTTTGTGTCACTGAAACACTATTTTCTGATTTATCACTGTAAAGTTGCTTCTATCTATCTATCTATCTATCTATCTATCTATCTATCTATCTATCTATATCTATCTATCTATCTATCTATCTATCTATCTATCTATCTATCTATCTATCTATCTCCATCCATCCATCCATCCATCCATATATCTCCATCCATCTAAATCCATCATCCATCTACTATCCATAGATCCATCCACCCATCCATCTCCATCCACATATCCATACATATATCCATCCATCCATATATCCATCCATCCATATATCCATCCATCCATCCATCCATATATCCATTCATCCATATATCCATCCATCCATATATCCATCCATCCATATATCCATCCATCCATATATCCATTCATCCATTCATCCATCCATCCATCCATCCATCCATCCATCCATCCATCCATATATCCATCCATATATCATCCATATATCCATCTATCCATCTATCCATCCATCCATCCATTCATCCATATATCCATTCACCCATTCATCCATAACCATTCCATCCATCCATATATCCATTCATCCATCCATCATCCATCCATCCATCCATCCATCCATCCATCCATCCATATATCCATTCATCCATCCATCCATATATCCATTCATCCATCCATCTATCCATCCATCCATTCATCCATCCATCCATCCATATATCCATCCATCCATCCATATATCCATCCATCCATCCATCCATCCATCCATCCATCCATCCATATATCCATTCATCCATCCATCCACCCATCCATCCATATATCCATCCATCCATATATCCATTCATCCATATCATATATCCATCCATCCATCCATCCGTCTATATATCTATCTGTCCATATATCCATATATCCATATATCCATCCATCCATCTATCTGTCTATATATCTATCTCTCCATATATCCATATATCCATCCATCCATCCATCCATATATCCATCTAATTTCTCAAAATTCATAAAAAAACAGACCTCACTAGCTCAAATGAATCATTACACCGCTCTAATTATGCACCGATTCAAACACTGCATAAAATGTATACATCCCAGTTGTAAAAACTGCATGGAAATGTTAATTCTTTCACTGTTAAACAGTACAAAGTGGGAATTTTTCTTCCAGTAAATATTTCTCAGGTTTATTTTTGAAAGTCAACTTCTGTACATAAACAAGTGTAAAATTCTTGGTTAATAAAAGATCTACAGCATTGAATATTCAAGGTTATTGCCCAGGAAAATAAAAGATACAGTACATTGAACACACTCAATTCATATCATTACATGTTGAACGCACTAAATGGGGCAAGTTGTCACAGTGTAAGCCTGCCATTAAACAGCCATCTATCGATCTAATACTGTATCTAACCATTCAAATGTTTAGTTTTTTCGAATACTTCAATACGATTTTTTGAATACTTTGAATACAGCTTTAATTCAGCAAGGATGTGTCAAATTGATTTCAATTTCAAATAAATGCTGTTATTGTGATATTCATCAAAGTATCTTTAAGAAAGGATTTTTTTATTTTTTTTTATTTTGTCATGACAGGAATAAATTACATTTTAAAATATGTTAAAATAGAAAAGTTATTTAAAATTGTAAAAATATTTCACAATTTTGCTGTATTTTAATAAAAGAATAAATGCAGCCTTGGTGAGCAGAAAAAAACAACAACTTCTTAACCATTTTTTAAAACGTTAATTTGAATATATTTTCAGCCAAATGTAATCAGTAAAGCAATGAGGAAGCAAAATTCATGAGCAAAAATATATATATATTTTTTTCATTTTTACCCGGTCTTGCCAATACATTCCAATACAAATCTCCGTAGAAACACTGTGTGTGCTATTCTTCAACCTTTAGTGAATGAAAGTATATTTATCTTTTTTATCTCTCCCTTTCTATCTTCTTGGTGTGAGAATGACTCATTCTGTCTGTTTGTCAGGCACGCCCAGCGTAGGCGTTACCAGTGATCAGCGCATCTCGGAGGAAATCTCAGTGTGTGTCTATGTTTATCTGCATTATATAAAGCACTACATGGTGCAGTGGGAAATATTAGGTCCTGTTCTTTTATACGTCATGCCTGCGACTAGAGGAAGTCACTTATTCAGCATAAATACACGTTATATGACACATTAGCATTTTAAATTTTCATGAGCTTCATGAATACATTGATTATGATGTATGCCATTACACACGCCTCACTGATTCCTTGGTAATCCATGTGCATGATAAATTAATTTAATGGTGGAATATCAGCCGTGGACATTTAGTATCCGGGCTCCAGGCCAGACCGCAGGGCTCCAGACCCGTGAGGGAAGCCGGAGCGCTGATTAACCCGGAGGTGAACACAGTGAGCCCTGCTGCTCCGTGGAAATGTCCTAATTTTTCAATTTCCTTTATTTAAACAGCGTTCTTGCAGGACCGTGCTTTGAATGTCAAGCCAACCAATATTTTGCTCAGCATGGATATGCATACAAATATTACACATCATGCTGCTCACTATTCTATGTGCATTGCAATAATTGATTCTGATTGGTCAGCTGATTCTGATTGACAGCATAAAGTGTAACCGTGTAGATTTTCCCAATGGAGAAACTGAATGGAGATTTTACTTCTGGAACCTATCTGTTGCACTCAGAAAAAAAGGTCCAAAAGCTGTCACTGGGGCTGTACCTATTCAAAAGGTACACTTTTGTACCTAAAGGGTGTATATTGGTACCTTAATGGTACATTTTAGCACCTAAAATGTAAATAATAGCACCTAAAATGTACATATTAACACCTAAATGTACATAACAGTACATACAATGTACATGATAGCACCTACATGTACACATTAGCACCTAAAATGTACATATTAGCACCTAAATGTACATAATAGCACCTAAAATGTACATATTAGCACCTAAATGTACATATTAGCACCTAAAATGGGCATAATAGCACCTAAAATATACATATTAGCACCTACATGTACATAATAGCACCTAAAATGTAAATAATAGCACCTAAAATGTACATATTAACACCTAAATGTACATAACAGTACATACAATGTACATAATAGCACCTACATGTACACAATTATAGCACCTAAAATGTACACATTAGCACCTAAAATGTAAATATTAGCACCTAAAATGTACATATTAGCACCTAAAATGTACATATTGGCACATACAGTGTACACATTAGCACCTAAAATGTACATTTTAGCACCTAAAATGTATATTTTAGCACCTAAAATGGAAAAAGTTTACCTTTTGAAAAGGAACAGCCCCAGTGACAGCTTTTGTACCTTTTTTCTGAGAGTGTATAGTTGGCATAATTACTGGTTTGGTATACTGGTGCTGATGTCATCACTGTAGCTGACCAATCAGGAAATGCCTTGTGTGATGCATCATTCCGCTATTCCATTCTTTTAATCCCGGCTCGTTATTCAAACTTTCTAACATCAGGTTCTCTTTTTATTCCCTTTGTTTACCCATATTTGTTGCTATGACGGGTAAAACAAAAAGAGTATTGCTAGGCAAAAACTGCTATTTAGTGTATTATAATTATTTTATTAATTCATTAATTATAGGCTAATGAATAAACATTTACACAATACATTTTTAATGATCAGATACTTAAATCACAATTAACTGCCATTAATTTGTGTCTTATTAACCTAAAACCTGAAGTACAGTAGCTCACCATTTCTTGCAATATATAATAAAATGCAGCGTTTCCACAGACAATACCAGGCCAAATACCAAATCCAAACCCTGAAATATCCGAGGCACGGCTATATGTAATCCACCTTCCCTCGTGAGCATCTGAGCTTGTGTTTAATTGACGTCTCTACGCCTCAGAAGACCGAGTCTCGCTTTCATGTATCAGACAGCGTCGTCTCCTCTGAAACTAATCCTGTTACACCCCTTATCCACGGATTCAACATTATTTATCCAGCCTTTAAACCAGACCCATTCACACTTAATGAACTTACAGTCTGTCTGCATGCAGAGGTTTGACACATTTGTACTATAAAGAGCACCTAATTCCAAGTTTCTACATCAGTTGGCACTAAACAATTATTGATATGACTTATTAAATGTGATGATAAACTCATAAACAACATGCACACACACACCTTGTATAAAATAAGAAGAGAACCAAGGCAACTGGAACTACTGATTACAACATATTTTATATATTCATTGACAAGATAATTTTTAACTTTAACACATTTATTAATTTTTAACTCAATTTATGAGTGTGAGTGATGTTTTCTCATGCAAAAAAAAAAATTGTGTATATTTGACAGTATTGCCATGTGGCTGCAAATGTGTTCATGTTTTTATCATGTTGCTATGAGGTTGCTTTTAGTGGTTACTAGTTGCTACTTACTGTCAAAATTCAAGAGACAGGATATAAGTAATGTGATTATATATAAATAATAAGACAAATAAAATAAATAATAAATAAATGCATACATACAAACATACATGCATGCATGCATATACTGTGTACTTGCATACATAAATGCATGCATACATACAGCTATGGAAAAAATTAAGAGACCACTGCCAAATCAGCAGTTGCTCTGGATTTATTATTTATATTATAAATAATAAATCCAGAGCGACTGCTGATTTGGCAGTGGTCTCTTAATTTTTTCCATAGCTGTACATAAACTTAAAACTACTCCATGTCCAACATACCCCTGTGAATTACATCAGTTGGCCTCCCAACAATTTCAGTATTCACAGTGTTCACTTCTCACATCACTTGTCTCAGACTGTGCACCAACAATGCATATAAATGCACGTACAACAAGGCCTTCCACGTTTGTGTAATAAGAGAAAAAATGTCTTGATTGATGTTTCGCATCAGCCCAGACCACAATAAATCCCTTTATTTAATTTAACCGAGATCCAAATGTCTCTTTCACTTAAAATCACAAGTGGCCCAGTGTCTCTCCCTCTCATCAGCTCATTTCTATAGCGGTTTTAACTGGTTTGGCATCCTATCAACTAGTGCTGATGTCATCACTGTAGCTGACCAATCAGAAAATGTCTCAGCGAGATTCATCTTCCCACCATTTCATTCATTATTTAAAATCGACTTAAAACTTTCTGATATCAGGCTATCTTTCTCTTCCCTTTATCTACACATATTTGTTGCTGTGAGGTTGCTAGGGCACTCTGGGCAGTTGCTAGGCGCATTGTGGGGTCCGTAAAACAAATGGATGCTTGTCTCAGCAAGAATCACTAATGATAGGCTGGCTTTGTTTTGGTGACCTGTCCCATACACAAAGGAGAGACGTGGATTGTATCAGCAAACATGCGAACACACACACACACACTGTTCACCTTGGCATGCCCTGCCACCCTGCTTGCTAAACGCTATTACATCCCCAGCCGGCCTTCAGATACAATAAATAATCCAAAGATCAATACCCGTTAACACAACACTGACACAAGCCTCTAAATCGCATTCAGACCTCCTGCATTCACAACCCACCAGATACACATCAGTAGCGCTTATTCAATAGCGCTATAATGACTTAAAATAATGGAATAAGATAACGGACAGGCAGACATGAATGTTTATGGGGTGAGCATTATCACCAAAACTATATACTAAACACTGTGTATGTATACTGTATGTAATATGCATAATAAAAGAATAAGTGTCATCAGTGCAAAAAAGAAGCTTCACATTATGTAACACTTAATGTAGAAATAAGTGAATAAATTACTTTGTTGCTCTCACATGAATAACTGCCACGCAGATCTACTGTGACAATGCATAGTGCTAAAAATAAAAAGCTTCCTGTATCTTTTTCATCACTCATAAACATTCAGAGACCTGACTCCAGCCTGTTTTAAGTCCTAAAGCAATATAGTGCCGAACGCTCAGCCACACGAGAGCGATCGATGCCAGCAGGACTGCAGTGATATTCTCATACTCCAGGAAAAAAGCGGATGGCAAAAAGCCCAGAACCAGAGAGATGGGAAGAAAGCAGCATCACTTTAAAGTGTATACAGACACACACTGCCATTTTGAGACACACACACGGCTAAATATAAAATGTGAACCAACTGTTATAGAACCTTGAAGCTTTAGTAGAGGATCTGAGCCGAAACCTTCACTAAGTCCCACCTTTAAAATATTACTGGCAGATACTACATTAGCAACTGTTGCAAAGTGATTTGCAGAGTTTGCTGTTATAAAATTAAATGACTTCATAATATAACTATTCATTTAAGATAAAATGTGTCAGTCAGAATTCATTCCAGCCACATAAGAATAATATCCAAACAACTTTATGAGCACATTTTGCTTAAAATCATGCTTTGCATTTTAACTCTCCAGTTTATCCCGATGTAACAGTTTATAAAGCTTGTCTGTGAGTAACAGTGACCAAAGGGGGCGGGGCTTAGCAAAGATTTTAAATGGAACTAAATGGAACAGTACTTTACCAAATTTTTATTCTCACAGAAGTGTGTTGTAATCTGTGGAAGCTCGTTTCCGCCACAGATTAAAATAAAAAAGGTAATTGCGACTTTTCCATCTAACAATTCTGACTTTATTCTCCATTGCAAGATGTAAACTTGATCAGAAAGTGTGAGAAAGGAAATCAGCAAGTTTATATCCCGCAATTCTGAGTTAACAACTTGCAATTTTGACTTTTTTTCGCAATTGTGCTCATATCACACAATTCTGACTTTATTAATCGCAATTTTTTCAAAAAAAAAAAAAAAAATCAGAATTGAGAGAAAAGGATCGCAAATTATCTTTTACTCCGTGGCAAAAAAAAAAAACAAGCTTCCATAGTAATCATTATGTGAATTATTGCTAAATAAACAAATGCATAATTCCTGGATAATTTCATGCTTTAAATTAAATTACTAAATAATAAGATTGATCACAGTTCCTAACACACATAAAAGTTCCCATGGAAACGCACACTCTTAGAAGGAAAGGTTCTATATAGAACCTTAAAAGGTTCTAAAGCGCTACGCATTTGGAACCCCTAAAATGCAATGCATGAAATATCACAAAATTCAAGATATGGGGGTTTAAAAATGTAATTAATCAATATCACACGAAGAGTGACATTTCAGTTTTTATTCTTTAAAAATCATTATGATTAAAATGTGATATTAAGTTACTACAACAGTTTAATAAACAATAATTTAATTACAACTGCAAAATGTTGCAGAATAATGTAATATATGAATGAATAATAGCCCTTAACGAACCTTTGTATCAAAAGGGTTCTTTCTTGTCATTATCATATTTTTTTTGCATAAAAGATCCGTTGCATTTGAGTAAAGAACCCTATTCTACATATATAGAACCCTTTTTTCTAAGAGTGCACATTAGTTTTCCCCATGTAAACCGTGTGAAGCCCTGCCAGTTAACAAAAGATTTTCAGTCCCCGTGGAGAAACCCAGGGTAAGTGTTCTGCTCAACCTGAACGCTCAGAGCTTTAAATCCACAGGAACTTTAAGAGGTAGTATTCACTCAAAGGTATGTTTTCAGACATTTACTGACAGATTAACACATTGATTAATAGTGCATTGAAACAGTTTTACGCACCAGCCTGCGGATCTCTCTTTCACACTCTCTGTTGATGCGGTTGATTTCCTCCTGGTGGAGATGGTAGACGCTGCGGATCTCGGCGGCTTTGATTTTGTCAGCTTGTACGGCCATGTTTAATGCCTCCTCCATTTGCCTTTTCACCCCCTTCAGCTCAGAGATTCTCCTGCTGCATTCGCATGCGCTCCACTTCGAAACTCCTCCTGGTCTCCTCGCGGGCCTCCGTCATCAGAGCAGACTTCACCTGCAGCGCCAGAGAAATCACATGGCAGTTATATTCCATATAAATAAGTTTTATCACCAATATTTCCCTTTTTTAAACTCAGTCATCGGTTCTTTGAAGGCAGGTAGGCAATTTTTTTACAAATTTTCCAGAATTTGTTTTTTGTTTGTGATGCTGGTTGAAAGTCTCTTTACATCCTGATGTTAAGTGGTATAAATGTATTTTTATGTATATCATAAGAAGGCGTAGGACCATTAAATGTGTGTCCACTCATTGCATTAGGTCAGACATCATCACACGTCATCAGCATGTTTTCATGCTATGCAGAGTTAGACAGTCACTGAGCACCTTTTACACTTCCTCATGTACCCAAAACAACCAGCTTATGCTGCGTTAACATCATAACTACTTTAACTCCAGATATAAAAACCCCTGACGTTATACTCGAAGAGGATTGTGACATTCTGCATTTCAATGGCTAGACTATCAACGCCGAAATGAATCTGCAGCAGTCAGGTGGTACAGGTCAAAACTCTTTAAGTTATGTTCATTAATGTTAAACCCTTTTATGAAACATATATGGAGTAACAAGAAGCTATTATAGAAAGAATTGATCCAACATCACACAATTCAATACATTTCTGCAGCAAAACAACTCTGACAAGCATGTCTTTATGTAGCTGATTTGACTATGTTCATACAATTAATTCTAAAATGCACAAAAAAGTAAAGGATTTCAGTTAGCAAACAAAAAAGATAGTTAATAGATATTTACAGAAGAAAGGGATTATTAGGCATATCCCAATTTCATAATAACAACATTAGTTTGCTCTTTATCATTCTACTACAAGACTACACTGTAAAAAACATGCTGTAATTATGCAGCAGTTTGCCAGTAACTTACTGTAGATTTAAATTAATGTATATTTACTGGCAACAGTAAATTCAGTTTTTTTTGTTTGTGATGCTGGTTGAAAGTCTCTTTACATCCTGATGTTAAGTGGTATAAATGTATTTTTATGAATATCGTAAGAAGGCGTAGGACCATTAAATGTGTGTCCACTCATTGCATTAGGTCAGACATCATCACAGTCATCAGCATGTTTCATGCTATGCAGAGTTAGACAGTCACTGAGCACGTTTTACACTTCCTCATGACCCAAAACAACCAGCTTATGCTGCGTTAACATCATAACTACTTTAACTCAAGATATAAAAACCCCTGACGTTATACTGGAAGAGGATTGTGACTTTTTGCATTTCAATGGCTAGACTATTAACGCCGAAATGAATCTGCAGCAGTCAAGTGGTACAGGTCAAAACTCTTTAAGTTAGGTTCATTAATGTTATCGTTGATATTCCCTGCTGTATTTTCAATATTATATGCTATTATTTGTGCATACCGTTTGTTTAAAAAAAACATATTTTGTCATCCTTGCTGCAAGCTTACAAGAGTGATAATATCATTAAATGCGAAAGGGGGACCTAAAATATTTTCTTGGGAAAAAGGGGTCTCAGACAAAAAAGGTTGGGAACCACTGCTATATCATATATTTTTATAGTATTGTGATCATTTAGTATAAATTGGACACTGCAACCAAATGAATATATAAAATGCACTGCTTCAGTCCATTTCATTTGTACCACAATCCATACCTTTTCGGTGGATCCATCTCGGAGTGCACCGACGGAGCGCCTGGAGTCTCTGAATCTCTCCGTCTTTGATCTTAATGACCCGAACCAGTTCAGACTCGTGCTGACGTAGGAGCGTTTCCCGAACGGCGTGCAGATCCCGAAAGTTTCTCCTCGTGAAGTTTGGCTTTTAACTCGGTCACCACCACCGTGGTTTTGTGCTGCTCATGACGGACCTCCTGAGACTTCTCCCTTTCCAGCTTACTGACCTGAGAAACAGATGTTACCTCAGATTTAACACACTGAAGGATCCAGGTTTTAAATATTCAATCAAACAAAGCAATTTATTGGGCAATGAATTACATGGTGCCATCTCAGGCTATATACATGCATAAAAATAGATAAAATTCAAATAATTTAAAGATAAAAAATTGTACACTACCGGTCAAAAGTTTAAGATCTGTAACGATTTTTTATGTTTTTAAAGTAAGTCTCTTCTGCTCACCAAGGCTGCAATTTTTTTGATAAAAAATACACAAAAAAACTTTTAAATATTTTGAAATTGAATTCATTCCTCTGAAAAAAAGCTGAATTTTCAGCATCATTATTCCAGTCTTCAGTGTCACATGATCCTTCACAAATCACTCTAATATGATGATTTTATGCTCCAAAAACATGTATGATTATTATCCATGTTGAAAACAGTTTTTACATTTTTATTTCAGATTCTTTGATGAATAGAAAGTTCAAAAGAACAGATTTTATCTGAAATGGAAAGCTTTTGTTACATTAAACACTACCCTTTAAAAAGTTTGGGGTCAGTAAGAATTTGTATTTTATTTTTGGGGGAAATAAATAAGAAATCAATACTTCTATTCATCAAGGATGAGTTACATTGATCAAAAGTTACAGTAAAGACATTTATAATGTTAGAAAAGATTCTAATTAAATAAATGCTGTTCTTTGAACTTTCTATTAATCAAAGAATCCTGAAATAAAAATGTAAAAAACTGTTTTTCAACATGGATAATAATCATGCATGTTTTTGGAGCATAAAATCATCATATTAGAGTGATTTGTGAAGGATCATGTGACACTGAAGACTGGAGTAATGATGCTGAAAATTCAGCTTTTTTCAGAGGAATAAATTACATTTTAATATATATATAACATAAAGTCATTTTAAATTGTCATAATATTTCACAATATTACTGTGTTTTTTGTGTATTTTTTATCAAAAAATTGCAGCCTTGGTAAGCAGAAGAGACTTCTTTACGACTTCTTTTAGAAACATGAAAAATCTTACCAATCTTAAAACTTTTGACCGGTAGTTATATGCATCCACACATGAATAAATAAATAAATAAATAAATAAATAAATAAATGAGATAGATAGATAAATATTCAATGCTATTTAAAGCTGAAGGGATGTTTTCATTATTTAATTAAAGTGTCAGTGTAACGTATAATGAACATTAAGATGTTGTTTATGCAAAGCAACGCTGCACAGCTGTGGGCGATGTTCCATGATTCAGTGCAGAATACTATTGAGCGTGCCCTAAAAATAAGAGTTACATGTGTGCAGGACACAAGCACCCCACAACAGGGTCACATCAGGACACGTCCTCTACTGTTCTGACAATCTGACACATGCTGCCACGGGCACAACAACACTGGTAACATAACAAACCAGATACCATCTTAATTCAGCCACAAAACATAAAGACAAGAGGAGGAAACTAAAAACACCCCAAATGTCACCAGAATAAATCCTTTTATGAAACATATACGGAGTAACAAGAAGCTATTATGGAAAGAATTGATCCTACATCACACAATTCAATAAGTTTCTACTGCAAAACAACTCTGACAAGCATTATGTAGCTGATTTGACTATGTTCATACAATTAATTCTAAAATGCACAAAAAAGTAAAGGATTTCAGTTAGCAAGCAAAAAAAGATAGTTAATAGATATTTACAGAAGAAAGGGATTATTAGGCATATCCCAATTTCATAATAACAACATTAGTTTGCTCTTTATCATTCTACTACAAGCACTGTAAAAAATTGCTGTAATTATGCAGCAGTTTGCCAGTAACTTACTGTAGATTTAAATTAATGTATATTTACTGCCAACAGTTTGTTCAAAGTTAAATGAACATTTAACATTAACAAGTCTTTGTCTTTACATAATAAAAACTATAAAATAATCTAATGCAAAGCATTCTGGGAACCAGAAATCTTCATCAATCTTTTTCAGTTTTTTTCCCTTCAGATTTTGGTTCCGAGAATGCTTTGCATGATGCTGTTATTTTAGTTTTATTCTGTAAAGATAAAGACTTGTTAATGTTTAATGTTCATTTAACTTTGAACAATCTGTTGCCAGTAAATAACATCGATTTAAATCTACAGTAAGTTACTGGCAACTAGCTGCCAGGTTTACTGTAATTTACTGTAATTTCTACAGATGTTTTTTTACAAATAGTATCACCTTTACTCCACAAGACACATGATTTGAGGTATTATTCAGTATCTTTAGCAGAACTTGTGTGGTTACGGAGTGAATATTTCGCTAAACCAATAAGCAACAGTAGAGATGATTGCCTTGTCAAAAACATTTGAATAAAAGTAGGTTAGGTTAGGAACGTCTTAAACATTGATAGAAGAGTAAAAGTGTCTGTTCTGCACCCCACAGGCCTGCTGTCTTCTATAGATCTAACTCTGATATTCGGCTGTCGGATGGAGACAGTAACTTATAATATGGCTGACACCACACCAGTCTGGACCAAAACTAGGTCAGATGGTCACTGGACAACTTCGGCTGTTTGTATAGAGGAATAAAACAGCAGAGGAGAAGTAATTTTGGGCCTACAGGGAGTTTTTTAATGCAGCGTAAGAGAACTTGTGGAGATTCCAGAAAGAGTCAGGCAGTGTTTATATCCCATTAGCCTCTGCTTCAAAAACCAGCCATCCGTAACCTTACATAATATCCAAGGGTCAATATTCAGTTCAGTGTCTATTGACAGCATTTGTGTTGATTACCACAGAAAATGATATTTTATGAATATATTCTGACTTACAAAGTGTGTATTTAAATACTTTAGTTAATTTTTTTCTAAAGGTTTCTACAATGCTATCTCACAACCTCACTTGTATGAATGTATACGATTTTGTCTAAACTCGCGTGATGGGCGGGGTCAGGGTAGGTCATTACGAATTCATATAAATTGGCCAACTCGCAAAATATGTACGATTTAGCAAAAATCTCACTGAATTCGCATGTGTGAAGTCGTACGAATTGTTACGAATTAGCCACCTTGTAAAATTTGTACGAATTGCCATGATATCGGGTTGGTTTCCAATGATACGTTTTTTTTCTTACTCATCATTAAAGTCAAATTCGCTTTTTTAAAAGCTTTTATTGTAATTTTTATTAATATACTTGTATCTGCCAGGATCGTAACGTTAGAGCCACAATTTCAATAAAATATAACTAAAATGAATATATTTACACACACACACACATGTATGTATACGAGTGCGTGTGTGTGTATATATATATATATATATATATATATATATATATATATATATATATATATATATATATATATATATATATATACAAACACTTTCAATTAAACATTAAACAGTACAACAAGAAGCATGACAAAACTAATAACCTTGAGGTAGAAAACTCACCATGAATTTGGATTTTTTAAAATTAAATTTTATACATTTTAAAAACTAGTTTTAACAATCATAACACTAATAATAAAAGGACTAAATACTTTTGTTGACTTATTAGAGCTTACTAGTGCTTATCCTGGTGGTAAACAAATAAATAAATAAATAAATAAATGAATAAATAAATAAATAAATAAATAAATGTCTTCTAGCTTCAATTGTCCTTTAATTCCCTGCAAATTATTTCAACTATATTCAACATTATATATTGCACTACAGGGCAGTTGAATATGATGTCTGATTGGTTGATAGAATGTTCTAAGGTGTGCAGTTCTTTCAGGGAAACGCATGGCTAATGTAGTTCCAGGCAGGTCTTGACCACATTAGAGTTACATATCACTTCGCCAAATTATTTTCTGTTTTTTAAATAGTTTCTTATAGCCAACAGAACCAAAATCCAACGACACAAAACAACACTGCACCAGACAATAAATATAGTAAACACGACAAATTATTTCCATGTTTTTTTTTGCCACAAAATTATGTTTTATTATCCACTCCGCTTTGTGTCAGTGGCCACATTACCACCTCAGGGTGTGCATTATCTGTT